>WOVY01002521.1:0-567484 GCA_013436015.1 Rhipicephalus annulatus | reverse complement strand
CAGTGGCGTTAACTAGGGGGGGCAAGGGGGTACAAGTGCCCCGGGCGCCACTAGGGAGGGGGCGCCAAGCCGAGTCCTCGGGTTGGCGCCCCCTGGAAAGGTTGTCAATGTTTTTTTCCGTAAAACCGCCTGGAAGGGGGGAGGGGCGAGGTTGTAATGTTACGACTGAAGTGGGGATGGTGGTGAAGGAAAGGTTGCCGCAATGGCTTTTGCATCGGGAAAAGGAATCCTCTATTTTCATTTTGCTGCGCTACCTCCGTTCCTTCCATGACCCTCGGCTAAGCTTTGTTTTGTGCTCCCGCAGCACTGGGTTAGATAGTTTCAAGCGAACCCCACCAGCCTCCCAACCAATTACTGAAAGCTTCCCTGAAACCAACCACGTACGTAAACAAAATAAAATAAAAAAGTTCGAATGCACCTTTTTTGAGTAAGAACAGAAAACTCAACGAAATAGCCGATCGTCCAACGACTAATCGTCCACGCAGCGGCGGAAGGAAGGGCGAATATAATCCGTGACCTCGGCACCAAAGGCTAACAAAGGCGTTTATTCGCAGAGTTCTCTGGAGGAAAGACGGAGAAAGCGTGACACGACGGCGACGTTTGTTGATTCCCTGCATCGCGGGCGCCAGCAAGCAATAGAAGGGCGGGGGTCAACGTTCCCACATGCATCCACCGCCATGGGCAGGTTCATCCTTGGCCCAAAGAACACGCACCTGCGAAAAAAGCGCAGAGCGTAGTGTACCCGACAGCATGTGCCGACTGCCCCGCTTCGTACGTTTGGAGAAACCAAGAACTTCCCTGAAAGAATGCGGCGCACAAGGATGACCTCCATCAATGGAACAGCGAACGGAGCGAAACGGCAGAACACTCCGACCAGTTTAACCCCCATACCAGACCCGAGGGCGCGGTGTCTAGCTGGTTGCTTTGTTTTGTACTCACCCTGCATTCCTTGGGATGCACAATAGCGCGAAAGCTTAGGTACGAGAAAACTTGGGCCTGGGAAGCGCCCGTGCGTCAAGCTTTTTGCAGTGTGGACTGGAAGAGAACAATGACGGGTAAGGGACCTTCCGGATAGTTTGAATAAAAAAGAAAAATACATACCAAAAACGCGGGCGTAGCTCATCGAAATCAGAACTGGTGGCCCTTGGCCTCCGAAATGGCCCGCCGCGCGCCAGTAGGCAATCGCGGAAGCCTACATTAGCGCTTTTAATGGGGGGGGGTGGGGGGGATAATGAGGGGCGCGGAAATATATTTGCCCTGGTCGCCGTCCTATCTAGTTACGCCACTGCCTGCGGCTCGCTAAGACCGGACCCACGCTGGTGGCCGTACTCCTTCGGGATACGTGTACACTACACTGGCGCCCAACGCGGTATCAAAAGCTCTAGCTTTTGACTGCTCTTAGCGAGTCAGTTCGCCTGCGCGATTCGGGCTCGTCGCAACATGTCTGCTCCGCGGCATGCCGCGTTGCACAAAGAGGCCACCGCCTCTGTCGACGGGCGCCCTTCGGCGCTCGCCTGTGTCGTCACCCCTTTTTGTGGTGAATACACTCCTACGTGGTAGCTGACGCGCTATCTCGTGCCCCCTGTTTCTGCCGAGAACCTGGATTTCGGTGCGACGGCCGCTCGCGGTGCCTTAGCACATGCAAGCGTCGGGGGCGAAACAGCAGCTTCGCCGCCATTCGGCGAGAAGGGGGAGTCCCCATGAGGACGACCTTGGCTGCTATCCAGGTAAGCGGCGCACTGCGTAGCGGCCGAGCGGGGGAACTTTCCGAAGGCCACCGTGCCGAGAGCGAACCCGCGACGCCGTGCACGCGGCGGTTGCTGCGGTCCTGAGTGGGCGCGATACCAGACTCCCCCATTTTGGGAGAATGGGAATCGCTTTCAGCAGCGAAGAGCTACTGAAGGCTCAGCAAAGTGATCCGTTTCGAGTCTCGGAGGGACGGAGCGCCGTATACGCTGCTTGCTTTGCGGCGGGCGCCGTTTAAACCGTCTTGAGAGGCGCGCCGTTACGCTGCTTGTTCTGCGGCGGGCGCGATTAGGGGGCTCATACAGCGTGTGTCGCTGAGTCCCCGGCGGATTCATTTTGCTGGACCATGACGGGCTCCTGCTGAAGTATATAGCCACTGACGACGAGTCCAGCGACCCGTTTAAGGTGGTTATGCCCAAAAGTCTGAGAGCCGCACTGTTGCGATCCTCTCACGACGAATCCATGGCCGGTCTGAGTGGCTCGAAAGTTTTTGCAAACTGAGCGATGTTGTGACCTGGCCCGGCACGAAGCGTGGTTTTTATCGCTATTCCGTGCCTGCCACGTCTGACAAACGGTGAGCCAAGGGTTGGAAAGCCGCCCGGTCTTATGAACCGATTGTCAGTGAGCGTCCGTGGCGCGTACTAGCTGAAAGATCCCCTTTGGGAAAACTCAGCCGTGCCCACATCGCAGACCTGAAGCCCTTTGTCACGGTCTGACGAGCTCGCGCCAGTGCCCTGCGGCACTTCGCGCCAGCAACGGGGCACACCGGAGCGGCGGACCGCATTCGGACCCCGCGCCGGTATAATCTGAGGAAGCGGTCACCTTTGTGATTTCGCGCCGGACGGCGGACTTCTCCGCAACCGAAGGCCCTCAGTTTACTGTCTAGCCTCAGTATAGGTTAGCTTCTTTACGGCCTTTTCTCGTAAAGAAGTTGACCCCGCCCTGTCTGCTGCCAGTGTTTTCTTTTTTTTTTTGAAGTGTTCATGTGTATTTTATGTTTTGTTTGTCTAATATTAGTGTTATTTGTGTTTATTTTTTTGCATATGTTGAGTGTCATTTTGCTCTGTCTTTATTTTTTTTTTCCCGTGTTCGTTTCGTCTACCGCGAAGGGAGCTGTGTGTGACCTTGAGTGTCGGTGCTTGCCGGGAGGGAGAGACGAAGGACGCTTTGCGCCTACGCTCGCGCAGCTGTCGGCGGTGTGTGTGCGTGCGTGTGTAGTGCGTGACGCTTCAGTGCGAGCCCGCGAAGAGTGCGTCGGCTTCCCCCATCGATGCGGACCGGGAGGTGCTGGGGGGGCATTGACATCAGACCGTCTGGCTGTGCTCTGCTCTCGGCCGTCGCTGAAGAAGCCCTGCTGCCTTTTCCACCATGGCTCCTGCGCGAGGCCAGCTGAAAGCAGCTATATGCTGCTGGCAACGCCAGGGCGCCTCGCAGCCAATGTCGGTTCGGCCTCCCTGACTACCGGAGAGGGCCCGGCTTCCCGCAACGTCCCAGCTCCCTCATCGAGCCAGAATGCGGGGCCTCCGAACACCCGAAGCGGCTTTCCATCGGACTCGCGGCTGATCAAGAGCAGCAACGAGCCATCAGTGAGCCCTCCCGTACCTCTGACCTCGCACTCGGGCATCGCAACCAGCGGACACTGTCACGCCTTCCGCACCTCCGCGCAGTGGACGCTATCCCGCTTTAGCACCGCGAACACTAGTGCCACGTTTCTGTGCTCCCTTCCGCAGTTATTTGTATAGTGTCATGTGTTTATTTTTGTTAGTTATGTTTTGTTTCTCCTTTGTAATAATTTTTTAGCAGCAGTAGCAGGGCTGGACTGAGGTTAGCTGTCCGCTCATAGCAGTGTCATTTTACTGCATGGGTGACGTCCGGCTGCCTTTTGCAGGACCGTAAGGGCAAATTTAGGAGAGGGGGATGTGGGAATTGAGGCTCGCCCGCTGCCTTTGCGCGGGCTTTCCCGCCTTTCTCCAATTCTCATGTCCCGACATGTCTGCCCTCCTTTGCTGTCCAGCCGCGCTGGGAAGGGCGGAGTGACGTTTAACTCCCTCACCCGGTAGCGGATGTTGACTGTGGCGCCGCGCGCGGGGTCCCCCGAGAGGTTTTTCGCGCGCTGCGTCGGGAGCGGTGAGTACAGTCCGGGACTTCAAACGGTGAGCCACGCTATCTTTTCCGTCCCGTCGAGTCCCGTCGCTCGGGGCTCGTCGGACTTCGGCTGACGGCACCTCGCGCCCGATGCGAAGGCTCATCTTTGTTGCCCCGCTGCGTACTCACGGCCGAAGGGCAGTACGGTGTCCTAGTGCGTGGCCTAGCTACGCCGACCCGTCTCCCTTCGAGGCCAACGCGAGCGCCTTTGCCCTCGCTCGAGCAACCGGGCCTTTGCTCCGGTGTCTCCGTGGATCACTTTTACCGCGGAGACGTGCTCGTGGCATCCCTGTGTAGTACTTTGTGCCCGTGGCGTGGATAAGCCTATTTGCTTTCCCGCCGCGCCTTTTGCAACGGGCTGTACTGCGTTTGGTTGCCACAATAAAGTGTTGCGACTTGAGCAATATCGTGTTTCCCGCCACGGCGAAGGTTAACGCGTGCCCTGCGGCTCGCTAAGACCGGACCCACGCTGGTGGCCGTACTCCTTCGGGATACGTGTACACCACAATGTGATCTACACTAGTTTCAAGGCTGTCACGTGCACAAACATTCAGCTGTGCTAGTCTCAAACTAGTGTAGACCACATGCAAGACCAGTTTTTGGTGCTTTTCATGCAATTGAAAGATGAGTGCTTCCAGTAGTAAGTACAATTAAGAACTGCAGTGACCATCATCTAATAAACCTGCAACTGTCTTCCAGTTGGCCCACCTTTTGGTTGTGTTTGGCTGCACGTTTACTGCTTCAACTTCCTGTGAGTTACTGTTCCTTAAGCGCCTCGTGCATGCTCTATTTGGAACAGTTAAATTGCATGCATTGTTGCCATTTTGCAGTTCGTTGGGCCCGCATCTCAAAGAGCGCAGTGGACCGGGTGCTATTTAGTGACTCCATCTCAGACGGACATGTCTCATCTCCTGGTAAGATTGATTCTCTCGTGTAAACTCTTAAATCCTGTTCTCGTGATAGCTTGGCTTCATTATTCCTTGTAGAAGTTTTCTGCACATTTTTGATTAGGGTCAGGCATTTTTATGTGTATTTGTGAGCAACAGCAGTCATCACTTTGGTTGCACTTAGACAACTAATGTGGTGTGATAAAAGCATTATGCCTTTGTTTGTTTGTGTTTGCCTAGAAAAATTTTCTCGTTCTTTTAAACATGGCGTGAACAAAGCATACAAAGTGCTGGGAATGGACATGTAGCACTTTGTCTCGGACGAACAGTCCTTCTCGTGGAACGTAGCTTTGTGCGAGTCTTCCTGTGTTATTGGAATGATTGGAGGGTGATGCAATGGCTGCAGAGCTTGTACTGGATGCTGTTTAGCTTGCTGTTCATAACTCACTTTTCATTGAATATTCGAGGATTTTAAAATTGCTTAAGTCCAGAAATCTAAAAAGTTCAAACAATTTTTAATTTATAAACTAATACAATGTTTAATGTATTTCTTTTTTACAAGTGCAGAAGCTTGGGTTAGTTGGTCTGGGTTTTTTTTTCTATTATGTCCCACTTTTTTTCCTACATTCTCGCACTGTGAAATTTGCCATTGTGTCTTTCTCTTGTAGTTCCTTGTAATATGCGATGTCACAGCTATCTTCTTTATGAAGGCTAACATTATTTCGAGTTCTGACAGTTTGTCATTGTCATTTTTTTCCCCTGGATTACCTGCTGCTGTCCAGATATTGTAAGTAGCAAGGAGAAAAATATTGGAGTTCGCACTGGCAATGCTCGGGGATGATGCCAAATGCACCGTGCACTTGTACACTGTGTCTGCTCTATTCTTCCTCCAAAGAAGGAAGAAGGGGGCATGAGGTTTCGGTCTAATCTTATTAGTAACAAGCATGTGTCTTATCAAAATTACTGTTATGCATGTGGACCCACTTCAGTTTCTTTGGTGACCCAGCATTAAAATTATGTTAATTTGCACATACAAAAAATTTTTGCATCTTGTCGTTTTATTTTAATGAATTCATGCGATGTCAAATGGTTTCTCCGACTCTTGCACTTAGCATTGACGGGGCCTTACGGAGTGTTCTGTATTGAAAGGGAACACCTACAGAACATCTCGTGGCATATGTTCATTGTCACTGGTAATTACTTCAAAAGTTCGCTTAGTGTTACTCTTGCAGATAGATACGGAGATTTTTGTTCAGTACAGTTAATTCAATCCATTTAAGATAACACCAGCCATGACATAAGTGTAACAGTTAAGTGCTTTATTGATATTCACCTTGCCACCCGATTCTATACAGCATTAACCCTTTACTGCTGAGTGTCGTTGATTCGCAACATACCAAAAAACTTCGAACGAGCAGGTCATAAAATGCCTGACACATTTAAGGCCGGCTGCCAGCTACTCGCGGAGAATGTAGCTTTCAGCGTGAAAAGGCTAGAACTGTCTTGTGTAAGGTATTCTATGCTGGAACTAAGTTTTGTAGCTCATGGTGAAGATCACAAAGCATGTGCAGCAGTTTTCACTTCTTGTTCTTTGTTGCCTGGGTAACGCAAGTTCTATATTCAATAATTTTGTTACTTGGTGTGTACACACCCAAGAACTGTGACATGACATGTTATGTAATTCTGAAGTGCAGTTTTTGTTGCAAAGTCCTTGCTTCTGTGGCATACTGAGAATTCGCGGCATACCTTAAAGTATGCATTAAAGTTACATGTTAGATAAATTAACTAAAGAATCTATGAAAGGTTGCTGTTTAAAGCTGTAAATTAATTCTTATTTTGTTCTGAGGTTTCATAATTCAAACATTAAAGGGTTAGAAGTATCATGATTAAATCATCTAACTTATTGGATGTGATGAATTATAGGTTGTGCCATAGGACAGCCACTTTCAGGAAAAATTGGAGATGAAATGAAACTGAAATTTGTAAGAGCAAACGTTGCATATGGAGGCTGAAATTATGACAGATGGCTTGGCAATGGTACCGTGTGATGTAGCCAGTAGCATTAGTCTTCATTCAACTAAGTGGACTTGAAGCACGAACCAAGTACAGAGCTAGGCTTTCACATGTTTTCTCGGTGCTTACACTTCCTTCTTTAGTTGTTGTGCTCCGTATCAAACTATTGGTAGTACTTTCAAATCTGATTATCAGGTATTCTTTTTTATTGCAAAAGTATATAAGTTAATGTGTGTAACTGCATTTTTCAACATTAAAAGTATCTTCTTTATCAGTGTATATTACAGAAAGAAAACCCGTTGCTTACTGAGAAAAACTGCTCGAGTTGAAAAATGGGTACGACCAAATGCATTGCTCACCATTGCTATTCTGCATGAATTTAGAGTTTTGGCCGATCACTTCGCAGATTCAAGAAAATTTCTTGAACAAACAAGTAAAAATGACAAAACTTTTTTATCTGTATGTCTGTAATTTTGTGCTACTGACCGCTGATGTTGCTTTTCATTGCACCAGTGTTGGCTCAGTGATCTTCAGTAAACATAAAATGGGGCATTAATAATGTGTGAATGGATTCTCTTCGCCAATGTAAAACTTGGCAGTGAATCACTTGAGTGCTGACGGGCTACTATGCTGAGCTACTCTTTTTGCGTGTGTGTGTGTGTGTGCACCTTTCGACTATACAAAAGCACATACATACTAGGTACCCACCACTTCTGTCAGTAAAACATTATATTTTTTGTGCCCAACACGCATGCACTCATTGTTGCACTTGCTTTCTACATGGAACTGTTGTGCCATGCTCTTGTCTTAATGCACGGCTCTTGTGTGTTTTTGGCAGCCACTGCAGCCTGTTGTATGTAGTGCCACACCCTGGGCAGGGTTAATGCATCGATTTTCTTCAGATTTTCTTTCTTTTCCTAGTTGATCATATGTTCACTGGGGTACTTAGTCTGTGTTATGACCACAGTTTGGTCGGTCACCTGGCGACGTAACCATTTGGTTATTTTTGTGGTCATGCAAGAATGCCTAGCAATGAAAATTAATTTGAAGTTCCATGCTTTAGCATGCCTTATAATCACTCTTTATAATTGAAAATTTTGATAAATGGTCAGTAGGGTGCCGTTTCTAAGCTATATATGAATAGAACCGACTGAAAGGCACCACAGCATTATACTGGCCCCATCTTGCACGCAGCAGTAACTCTCAAGTGCTTGCTGCTCATTGATTGGTTGTTGTAAGTGCTTGTTACTGTTCTCCCTACAGCTTCTATGAGTATGTTGAGGTGTCATGTCTTTCCTTTACAACAATAGTAAAAGAAAGAAAAGACTGGTGTGCATCAAGTGTTAATGCATACTGCCACCTGTTGCTGTGACGCTTTGTGGAGGGAGGGTAGATTTACGGGCACAATCCTCTTTCTCTCGCTTGTGCTTGGCTTAACAGTGGCCGTTTCTTCACTTTCTGTTCCATTCACCAGGTGAACTCGTACCAGTTGGTACCCACTTCTGGTTAGTATCAGCTCCTTTGTTTTCTGTGTCTGCCCGCTCAATGTTTATCTTTACTTTTTTTTTCTTGTGTCCTCATCACTGGTTATAGTAGTGGATAATAGGGCATGTTTAAACATCAAGTGTCCTCTAGCGCTTTGTAATCGTATCTTATGTCATGCTTGTGTTTCTTCACGAGTCTTTTCGTTACTACCACTGCCGTCTGGTAGCTATTATTGTAATCCAGACACTGGTGTTGCATACCGTAAAATGCTAAGCAAGCACCTCCCCTTTGGTGAAGGATAATTTGATCAGATTTGCTAAGGTGTGTTGCCAGGCTAGTTGGTTGGGGTTCATCATTCATATGGCTTTAGCGCATCACGGCAAGAACACAAAAGAGACTGCACACTGTGCTGTGTGTGTGTGTCTCCCTCTTTTGTATCCTTGACATGGTGCACTATAGCCATATGAATGACTAACACAATCACATTTGGGAGAAGAGTGCTCGCTCGGTCCCAGACCGAAATTCAAGATGGTTGCAGGAGAGCTGCTAAAGATAAAACATGTCCATTCATGTTTCTAATGAAATGCTTTATTTATAAAGCAGTTTATAAACAACTTTAGATATGTATTTAGTGTACTCCTTCTTGTGGCTCTTTGTAGCACAAGCTGTGTTCACATTGAAAAAAAAAAAAAGCATTACCACAGGGGAGGAGGGCAGGGGCAGGAGGGGAGAGGGGGGAAGCTTGCTTGGTCATTGGCACTTAATTCAGATCTTCCTAAAAGGGGACGAGGTTCTCGCTCGGGTCAGAGCGTTTGCTCCGTATTTTAGGGTATGTTCAACTTACAAGGCCCTTTTGTTAGGCTTCTTTAGAAATATTTGAATGCTGCTGTTTGTGGCTATTTGCCTGAAAACAAAGTTAGGATACTTCTGCTGAAAGTGAAAAAAAATTTAATTTAGGACAATAATAGAAATCGGAATATAAGTGAACGTGGAAAGCGTATACAAAAGGTCTAGGCTGCATGTTGCCTTCTTGCTTTATTTATCTTTCTTTGGGTCCTTTGTTGCCAATGAGTAATTAACAGTTGTATAACACAGTGCATCTATAAAAGTGTCTATTAATGCAACAAGCCCTAACTTTTTTTTCTAGTTTGCTTACTCAGCAGTCAAGTCGTGTAATTAACAGTCATATAACACAGTGCATCTGTGAAAGTGTCTATTAGTGCAAAAAGCCTTAAAGTTTTTCTAGTTTGCTTACTTTAGCAGTCAGGTCGTGTATCGAGACCTAACACCATAGGTCGGCGAACTCACTCGTGAGTAGACTCACTCAGATCGAGCCGTGAGTCTGAGTCAGTAATTTGTTAGTGAGTGTGAGTCCAAAGCAGAAAATGTATTTCCTGAGTGAGCTTGCGCGAGTTCCACTTTATTTTGCCGACCTGAGCATAAACCCATTAGTTTTGTACCATGAATGTGCTTGCCTATGCGGCTTAATATTACACAGTTGTTCCTGCTTCATTATTAAGTCTGGCTTTTAATGTGATGTGTGCTGCGTTTATGTGCTTCAATATCTCCGATGGTGTGATAGGTTTTGGATCAATATATAACCTGTCATATCAAGAACAGCTCTGACCTTAAAAGGTGCATCAGGATGTTAAACCTTCTATGTGTATTGCAATATACAATGTTTAAAATTGTAACGGGGAAACAGATGTGTATGAGAGTGTCAAAGATTTAGACTGTGAAATCTCAAAAAAAAAAAAAAGCTAAGTATAGTACATCCACAGCCCAGGCACATAACCTCTTATATTTACATTGCAATCGTGAGCTGTAGCAACAGACTGTTTATAAGTTAATCATTTTGCCAAATCTTGTGGTTCACAATTATTCACTCTTGAATGTACATATCTTATTGCTTTGACTTAGCATTTTTATATACTGCCAATTATGAAGTGCACATTGTCTTTATTTTATGTCTCTTGCAGAGTGATTGCATCCTCCATCGACATGTCCACAACTGAACGAATTGGGTTGTTGAACTTGCAATTGAAGAGTGTTGGCGTTTCTGTGAATGCGACGTTGTACATAGTGATTTAGTACTGTCCCTTTCTGTGTGCTGCCGCTGGAATCTGTTCGCACAATTTTATCGACGTAACTCGAATAATGCACAAGAGAATATTTATTAATGGCAGTGTTTCTCCATAATTATGGAAACACTGTGGACAGTTAATAAACAGATGTGCTCTTATAATATTACTACGGCATGAAGAAGAGAGAAAGTTATTTTGTCAGAAAATTTTACTACTATATATGGTACTTATATATTTAGTATATTTAATGCTAGTTGAGATGTTTGATGAAACATGGAATTGTCTAGACGTAGTTATTTTTAATAAATTTCTGTTGATGTTTTTAAACCTTGTGTTCTGTGTGTTTTGTCTACACTTTCCTCACAGTTGCACATACTTCTGCGTATTCCACATTTTGTCATACACACAGCAGTAATGATAAGTAATCCACAAGAACGATTCAGGCCAAGCATACTTTGCTGCTTCTTGTTTCTCTTGTAAACAAGGTAAGCATGGTAGCTTTTTCTTAAAATTAATATTATTATTATTGAATGTACATACACATTAATCGGTAAAGCTTTTCTTGGTCTATTGAAACACAGATATGGGGGAAAAAGCAAAACATTTAACTTGACATTTGGCCGAGGTGAGAACCTGCTATAAATAATAGCGAATGTTGACATTAAAGTCAGCAGTGGCTAGCACAGCACATTGGCCGTCTGAACCGGCTTGAAGAAGTACCTTGTCATATGATCACTTTTTTTGTTTCTTTGCCAAGACCTGTAGACACTTTCATTGTGCAGTGTTGGACCCTTCGTAGTGTATGGAAAGGGGTGCCAAGTCTCCGGAATTTCGTCACACCTTGGTAGCTTCGAGGACTAGCACGCAATGTCTGCTTTTTCAAAGAAAGTAGAGGCTTTCTACCGACAAGGCGCAAAGTCTTCCATAATTTTTTCGCTTGGGGCAAAAGACCCATCGAATTGTTACACTCAATGTGTTAAATGGCATCCACTACACCTAAAGCGCATTTTTACGGTCATACATGGTCCTTGGTATAACCCTCTTCTCTGTAGTTCCAACCACCCACAAGGCTATGACTCAGATAGGTATCAGCTGTGCACTGCTGCTCACTTGGAACGAGTCCCCATTTACCTCATGTTTGAGTGGCTGCCGAGGGTCGGCACTGGTATTGCTTCTCGTTATGAGGTTACCTTCTGCCCCATCAACAGAGAACTGGAAGCATTCCCTAGTCACTAAATAAGCAGGAGACGCTCAGAAAACAGTCTGAAAAAGAAAAAAAAAAGATTTGTGCAACCGTATTTGTATAGCAGCCATCTATGAGAGAGAAGTAGTGAGCATATGCAAACGAACGAGGCCTCCCTGTTTTGAAAGGAATGTGGACAGAGCCCTTAAGTGGGAATACCAATTTATGTCAATTTAAGATCATCATCATTGAAGAAGCTGTTTTGGTTGGCCGTCGTGACAGCAATCTACCCGGTGCTTGTCCGCGCTCCCGCCGGTGCATTCTAGCCCGGCCGCCAGTTTACAAAGGCGAAAGAGATAGAGAAAAAAGGGGAAGGCGCATTGATTTTCTCAAAATTATATTAGGGAACTCTATGGGAAGGCGTAGCATAGATGTTCAGGACAGTGGTGGTGGTTCCTTGGAAGAAAGAGACGCTGTTTCTGCAACCTGAAAAACCAAAAAAGGGGGGAGGAGGGGTGCTACTAGCCACCATAGTGCTACAGTGACTAGAATCGCTGTCTACCACTGCACCAAAACAGAGAATAAAGCTTAAACCAGCAGCTCAACTGTTCTGTGCGTTGACCCGCAAAGAAGCTCTTTGCCATTTTGAATCTTAGAGGCCATGCTTTTGCAACCTTTTGCCGTTTTTGACACATACGCTCCGAGATCGACGTGCGCCAGCCAAAGTATTTAACAAGCCAACAATCGACACTAGCCGTTCGGATCCACGTCGGCGGTCGTTTCATGATTGCGCGCGAGCGAATAACATCAAGTGCGATGAAATCGTGAATGAAATGTAGAGGTGACGTGTTTACGCGTTGCTTAAAGCCAGCTGGGGCATGGCAAGACGTTTTGGGTGTTACCGCTTGCGGCCTAGCGCTTAACAGAGCTGATGGAAATGAATCTGCTCGGTGAAGAGCTGGAAGTTGCAAAGCTATGGCACAGTTTGTGCTTGCAGTTGACAGGACTTCCTGCAGGTATTCTCCCCGACAAAATGTTTATTGGCGGTGCACTTTGCAAGATCATCTGATTTTGTTTTTGTTTTTTTTCAGAGTCTGTACAAGCCATCTACGAGAGTACTCTAGCGGCTCTTGGATTGTAAGTTCTGCCAACGCTTCCCGTGTTACTCTATAGTTGTGTTGGATGCTGATATAAATTGGTCCATGAGCTTCGTCGAAACCAGCACGATTCCGCAGAAAAATTGGTTGGCAGTATCGTCTCTTTCTCTTTGATCGTGGGCGCTAAGATCGTCGGACCATATAAAACTAGAGTACTAAGTAGCTTCTACGAGTGAGGAAGTTTATTGCGATATTCTGACATTTAGTAGCCGAGAGTATTGAGGTTAAAATATTAACAATTGATTTATGCAATCTTCGCAGTGAACTTGAAGGACCCCAAGACCATGATGAAACGAGAGTCGCAGAGCAAGTCATTCAGTCTTGTAAGGAAAACACAGTGAAATACTGGCTGCTGCTACTGCGAGCACTTCCGATAATGTCTATCTCGTTTCAGTTATCGGAAAACACAAGGAAAAAGAAGCTGTCCGGTTCTCTGACCTGTACCGAAGGCTTCGATCTCCGGTAAGTAGCCTCCCGTTCAGTCCATGTTTATGTCTTCTTAATTTTGTCACTCTTCACTGCGTGTTTATACACTTTCTTTTCTATTCGGCAGTCATTGACAGAGGTGTCAGCAGTACGGAGTTGGTAAGGATGTTCCCCCCCACAAACTTGTCGTCGGAAGTAGGGGGGGTGCCCCCCCCTCTTCCTCTTATTTTAAGTGACTGGGTGAGGGCTGATATGTTCGAGTCGAAATTTGCAGATTTGTACAGCAGACAAGCTATCAAATGTTTCTGTATTCATTCTTCAGCGTTGTGCTTTCCACCAGGCTCAACAAGCTGGAAGTGGTGGTAGTAAGTTTTCACTGGTCACCATTGTTGGTTGAAAAAAAAAAAGAAAAACATGTTTTGTTTACAATTCTTTTTTACTCTTCACACCAGTATCTTTTTTAAAATTGGAGTGAATTCTTGCCTGTCATGTGGTGAGGACTGAACGCACTCTCAGAAATGCGAGTTCGAAGTGAAAGACTTTTTTGGTGCACGTTCCTTATGCAGGCACTAGATGGAGTGCTGCCCCGGCGACTGTCCCTGTTGAAGCTTCTCTTGTGCCTGCAAGACTCTGGCCAACACCGAGTGGCGACGCGACCGAGCTTGGTGGGCTTGGTCATCCACATTTCGAGAATTGCTGTACTTGAGCTGTCGTTTCCACCTATGTCACATAATACGGTCTTGTGATGCAATAAACATACATTCAAATTTTACATAATCCTTCGTTTCTTCTTAATGATGAGATGGAAAAAGGAATCTGTTTCCTTGAGTGCTAAGTGCCATGTTGCTTGTGACAAACCTAGTACTAGGGTCGTTCCGCTACCGATTCTGTGATGTCGCCTGCGTTTTCCTATTTCTTGGTTGTCAACTCATAGTAAACACATTTTTTAGTCAGCGCTGGGTATGTGTCATTCTTTTGTTTTTGTTTTTTTTGCTCCATCTCGGCATGCTGTATTTCACGCTCCATGCTTTGACCTTTGTGATGCAATGCTTGACTCTATTTAATACAAAAGTGCAATCTGTTCCCTCTTCTTAGAGCTTGATCATAGCGTTCACTCTTCTAGGAGTCCTACCGCCTGTCACAGAACCGTGCTCCGTCTAAGCCTACAGCGCGCATTGAGTTCTGGCCTTCTCACGGGAGCCATGCAGCAACTGATGGAACCCAAGAGCACTCAACGTCGGCAGGTGTCACTCAAGGTGTGTGACTCTGCTTTTCCTCTCGGTTGGGTTACTGTCTAGGTATACCCCGCTAATCTTGAGCATTTGCATTGGTTTTGAGTATTTGCCTCTGCTTATTCTTTTCCTGCCTCTGCAGCTGAAGTTAATCAAATTATTTATTTCAGCTGTCTAACTGGAAAAAAAAAACGATGTTGAAGGCTGTCCACTTCTCCTAACAATTTTTAGTGAACTATTTTTGCGTATTGCCTGAGTAGGAAGCACCAAATAGACCAGCGCTTGATCTACTCAGGGGCCCTCGTGTGTTGCAAACATTGTGACAGAACAGCACAGAAAACGGGGACAATGAACAGACTGGACACAGTGCTGTAAACATTGTGGCTGTTCAGCCACAATGTTTATGAACTAACTAGCCCACCTGAGAACATTTGCACACTGTGTACAGTACTCACAGATTCAAATAAGACAATGATTTCTTTTAGTATAATGACTGGTATGCACAATTGTTCGAGATACCCATGTTATATCGCAACGAATTTGGTCTCTAATGGTTATGTTGGCTTTCATCTATGCGTTCGTGTCCCGACTTGTGACGATATGACCTGCACTGATGACTGTGGAAATGAAAGTATGGTTGTTACTTAGGCCTAAATTGTCTTGCTTCTATGTGCGAGTACTGTACATTTGTTTATGAGCAAGACACTGGATCATATGTCTGCCTCCCTTTGGTGCAGTGGTTGGAGCAACCTGTCATGTGGGGCAGAAGGTTCTGCGAGATGTGCTATTCTGTCTACAGGGAGTGTCCAGCAGCTTGGTGCAGTTCCATGACTTGCCGCTTGGAAGTTTCACTGTTGACGCTGAGGTAAGTCATGGCCTTTAGTACATTTAGCAGCACGAATGTGTCAGTAGGAAAGAAGTGTATGTTAAAGGGCTCATTTTCTTCGTCAGAAGTAATTATAATGTGAAAAAAGAAAAGTGGACGAAAAGTTAACTTATAATAACATCCCCTATAGTTTCCTTGGCATGATTATTAGATCTCATTAATAGTGTGTCAGTAAGTGACTTTACTGTTGGGGGCCCTATAGATAGATGTCATTGACTGAGATGCTTGTCATTGATTGCTATCATTTTGTGTGTGTGTGTGCGTGCGTGCATGCATGTGCGTGCATGCATGCATGTGCATACATATGCATATATGCACCTGCATGAGAGGTAGAGATTGATTACCCACCTGAAGGTGCTTGGGGCTCTGTTATATTCATTGAGGGGTTCAAATTTTGCCTTCAAGTCATTTGTACATTGAACAGAAATTAAAGCGAGAACTTCATCTGCCAGCCCCGCCGCGGTGGTCTAGTGGCTAAGGTACTCGGCTGCTGACCCGCAGGGCGCGGGTTCAAATCCCAGCTGCGGCGGCTGCATTTCCGATGGAGGCGGAAATGTTGTAGGCCCGTGTACTCAGATTTGGGTGCACGTTAAAGAACCCCAGGTGGTCTAAATTTCCGGAGCCCTCCACTACGGCGTCTCTCATAATCATAGAGTGGTTTTGGGACGTTAAGCCCCACATATCAATCAATCAACTTCATCTGCCACCAGTTACAGATCTGTATTATAATTTTTTAGGTCAAGCAGTCGTGATCACTGCAGTATAATTTATGCTTTGCCAGAATGTTTCGTCATGCCCCACTCTTAATGTACTCGATTGTTGTGCAGTGTCAGCTTTCAAGTCCACAGCGGCAGATCGTGCGCAGTCTGGCCGTGCTTGGACGCCTGCGCATTCTGGTGGATGGCTTCTGCCGACCGGAAACATTGCGGCGTGGGCTACTGTGTGAGGCTTTTGTGGGGGCATTGCAGAACGAGATGGCGGAGTACTACCGGCTACTTGCACTGCTTGACACAGAGGTGACAGTCTGTTGTTTCTAAGCTTCAGAAGTGAGCATTGTTTTGCAGGGTCGGCCGCTGTGGACTCTTTCCGCAGAACATTTGTACAATGGCAGGAATAACAAGCACCAATCAAACGTTGACATAAAAAAAATGTTTTGTAGGGGGGCGTATGAGTAGTGAATTCTAAGACCAAATTGATTATGTATCAAATAGTGGTGACACCGAGTCGAATACGAATTGAATGCTATTCTAATTGTATTCAAACAGTAAACCAATACTTTTAAAAGTAGGCCTAGACTGGGAAGGTGAAAATTTTGAAGGCAGTTCAAGAATTCCACTACATCTTATTTGAAACAAATATTCACTAGCTTGAACAAATGAACATTATGATAACTAATTACTGACAAAAAATACTATAAATATTTAAACTGAACAGCTTCTAAAGCCTTCGAAATATTTTGTAACTGCAGCCTAAAATACTATAGTGGTGACTACAGTATTTATGGTGGTATTTCTTCAGCAGCTTTTAAATAAAACTGATTCTTAAATATTTAGCAATTTTAGTAAGTTCACATCATCATAAATTTCGTAGAGAAGATAGTTGGTTGCTGACCCTGTTGCTTCAGTGACCCTGGAGTTTTAAAAGAAAGACGTGTGCATCCTGTAATTCATATGGCGTTGATATTGCCGTAAGCACATGGGCTGCTTGCATCAGGGTAATTCGATGATGAAAGCAGGAAAAGTTACCCCCTGTTGTTTCCTCATCTAATCCCTTTGAGCATTTTTTATTGTTGCATATTATTCAAAAACTATTTGAAAAGTATTTGGTGTTTTGAATATGTGCTATTCGATTCAAGTACTGAATTGAATAAAATGCTATTCTATTTTTTATATTTTTTATATTTGAAAAAAATGAAATGAAAGTGAAATTATTTTATATTTACACAACCCTAACATTTTGGCCTCACTATTAAGGTTTTCTTCACAATAAAGGAAATGCTTTCAATTGAACCTTTTTGTAAGAGACAGACATCAAGAAGTAGTTTTTATCTCTTTTGTCTCTTTTCAGCAAGGTACTATGTTCTCATTTCCTGATCAACCCCTGTTTGTTGTATGCACACTCGAGTCTTTTTTTACCCAAGTATTTGTTATGTTATTGTATCCTATTAAGGGGTTAACTTGTATAGGTTTACTGGTGTGAATAAAACATAGATTGTATATTAGGAGTATATTGCCTGAATTGCATTTGACCGTGATTTTCGTTGTCTGAATGTAAAGGGATCGCAGATGAAGCCTTGCTGTTACATTCCTTTATTTTCGTAGTATGGTTGAAACATTTTGTATGTTAATGATTGATCGATGCTTGTTATTTCCCATCATGAATTTTTTCTTCAAGACAGGCATTCATTGAACCCTAGAGTTTTCATTAGGTGGTACACTTTGGACCACTAAGGTTTTCTAAGCATATCTGCAAATCTGAACTACGGAACAAGACTTCTTACACAGTGTCCATAGCTTCTTCATGTACATTCGACTCCAACGATGTCACCATCCACTTTTGTATGCTTTCTATGGTAAAAGAAACCGCTTAAGATGCTCCAGTGCCACGATGTTTGATATAGCGATTGAATATGGCTGCAGCACGCGCTGCAAATGGGTTTCTGCACCGACTGTGCAATGATGTAAATAGTGGGAAGAGCGATGACTTCGATGATGCAGTTGAACAGCCTCCCCAAGCACTGTCATCGTGGGTGGCCAAGCAGATGATGCAGTCTCTCTGAGACCTTGTTTTCGTTAATGACCTCCCTCTCACCTACATAGAGCAGCTAGATTTTCTTCAGAACTGTGTGCATCAGCTATGCGTGCAGCAATCAAAGCCTTTTCTGCAAACAAGGGGTACTTAGTTGCACTACCTCACATGCATGCAATTTAAATGTTTTCATTTATCTTTTGTCTTTTTTTTTTCTGTGAACCCACCTACCGCAGTTATTGGTTAAAACGATGGAATTTCCTTGGCTTTGGACATAGTTATAAGTGGACTACACAGTATAGCTGCATGAAGTAACATTATCTAAATGTTTCTTCAAGTCTATCTACAGTTGTAAGAAACTGACTGTAACAATAAAGGATTTTAGTGTGATCAACAAAAAGTTTAACCTGATATTGCAGGTTGTGCAAAGGATGCACACCTGTGTTTAATACTTAGAGCACCATCATTATCATAGAAGACATCCTAAAGGGGCGAACCACTGGGTCGCTTCAATGCAGTGGCTTTAAAAAGTGGTTTCTCCTGAAGCTATCAAAGGTATCTATTGTATAAGCAGTGTGATTACATTATACTGTGCTCTTAAGAGTACACTAACTAGTATATTGCATATTAGTCAGTTATACTGCACTGCATGACTTGTTAAACCACGTGATGTTAAGAGTTCTACAGGTTGCTTAATTAAAAGACAGCTATTGTACATACATTTTAGGCATGCATAATGTTGCCTAAGCAACACAGTAATCATGACATTGAGCTGTAGCACAAAAACAGCTCTAAAGATGGTACATTACAAAAATTAAGTAGTAAACAGATATTGTTATAATGTTGCCTAAGCACCACAGTAATCATGAGATTGAGCTGTAGCACAAAAACAGCTCTAAAGATGGTACATTACAAAAATTAAGTAGTAAACAGATCTTGTTATAAGGAGTGACGCACCTAAGTTCTGTTTCAATGGCTCGTTATAGTTTGTGTACTTGCTTATTAACATGCAGTGTGATAAACTAATGAAGATATACTACTAGTATTGTCCATTCTTAAAGGCAACATCTGCCAGTAATAAAGCTAATGTAACCAGAATCTTAATCTTTTTATATAAAGGAACCAGCTACTGGAATATTTACATGTAAAGCATTGTTCTGTGAGCCTTTATTCCATATCTAAGTGACAGTCGTAAAGGCAAAATATCACTAAATGGCTCCTCAGTCGACCATACTGCACAGTAAGGTTTGATTTCACATTTATTAATTTCACTTTTAGTCGCTGTTTAATAAACTCTACTTTTTTTCTCGAAACTGCAGCTAAACCCCCCTGATGCCAGCACTAGCGCCCTGACATTGACACGAGTGGTGGCATGGACAAACAAGTGCGCGGTCAGATATCGTTTCCTGGGGGATCTTGTGCATACTTGTTCAGGTAGGAATTGGAAGAGGGTATAGTATTCAATGCCTTCTAGCCAGTGCAGTCTTACATTAACATAACAAGCATGTAATACAAGACGAACTAATTTGTCTTTACCGCTGGTACAGAGTAACACGTACACGTCTATAGTACTAGGTATAGAAAATTGACGGACCTGTTTTTGTGACGTGTGTACCAATTCATGGGGCCAGAGATGTGTCTATATTACAGTTGAGGTGAAGTGGTTGGAAAAAAAGTTTGGTAGGGCACGTAGTGCGAGTCTGTATGACGGTTAACTGGTACTCTGTTACATTAATGAAATGAATGACAGGGATGTTGATGCATTGTCATGGCCACTTGTTGATTAGAGGGAGTGACAATATGAAGGAATTCTGAGGGGCACTAGTGAGGTACACACATGAACGTTGTAATCATTGGTTGATTGTTAAGCGAGGTCATGATCCTGTAGTGGGCTTATATGAACACATGGTGATGACAATGCATTTAAAGGGGCCCTGAAACACTTTTTTGAGTAACGATAGAATTATTTCACTGGAAGTGCTTATTGCCTCACAAGTTCAACGCTGCAGAACTTTTAAGAATCCGTCCAGTACGAGCGGAGTGTCATAGATTTGTCACGCGCTGCAGTCGCATTCTCTCTTCTCTTGTCCCGACGACCGTGCTGGAAGCTATGCAGAAAGGGATGGGAGGGGCAAAAAAAAAAACTTGATGTGCGCCTCGTATTCTTGAGCACTTTTTCTTTTTTTTCTTTGAATAATCGACGTTTTCAGTGCAATCGCACGCACG
The DNA here is from genome assembly GCA_013436015.1 of Rhipicephalus annulatus. Taxonomy (NCBI): domain Eukaryota; kingdom Metazoa; phylum Arthropoda; class Arachnida; order Ixodida; family Ixodidae; genus Rhipicephalus; species Rhipicephalus annulatus. The sequence continues at coordinate 547,266 of WOVY01002521.1, read as the reverse complement.
GACAAGTGACGGCCTTTTGCGACGGTCTCTGTAACGACCGAGCGATATGTTCAAATCAGCCAATGGCAGATAGATGTGCATTCTACGAGTAATTTTTGAGCGTCGTCTGTCATTTGTTGAGGGAAGAGAAAGCAATTTTCAGCTGACTTTCATATTTTATTGTGAATTACAGGCCGCATGCTGTGCTATAACATTTGGCTCACGTGTTCTTGGGAGCCTCTACTACCGACCGATAGCATTTTCTGACCATGATCAAAAAGTGTTGCAGGGCCCCTTTAAATATTATTGCTGGCCTGAAACACTGTGTATGCAAGGTCCGGTAAGGCTGCATTTGAGAGCTTTTGCAGAAACCTGCAGTATCTTTCCAAGGTCAACTGAGCATTGACAGTCGATGTGGATACCTGTTCATTGGTTGCCTCTTGACATACGGGAACTAAAAACAACATTAGCTGTAAATAAAAGATATCACGACTAAGCTTTTGTGAATATTTGAATGCTTCAAATATTCGAGCGAATAGTAGCGTATGCGAATTCGCTTCGTTCCGAATTTAAATTATTGAAAATTTTGAAGTATTCTCAATGAACAAATTTAGTGCAAATTTGAGGACTTGTTTTCTTTGTTAGACAATGTTGATGAGAACTAACAGACAGTAATGCCAAGGAAAGTAGATAGAATGTTACTAGAAATAATTATGATCCAAATGTGAAGAAAGGACACATTAGGTAAATTCACATTTATGTTTACATTATGTGTACTTCACATTTACATTATAATTACTCCTAGTGACATCCTCTGTAATTTCCTTGGCATCATTGTCTGTTAAATATCATTATTGCTAAGTGCATATCCTTTGTTCAACTGTATAAGTGTCATGTTTTAAACCATGTCAGGTTCTTTTTTGTGCACCTAAATTTAACTGCAGGACCATCTTTGCTATACATTCTTGTATGATACTGCTGCCTCTAAATTTTATCATGGTTTATTTAGCACAAAGAAAAAACCTACTGCATGTATATCACAGGCTCAGAAATTTAGGTAGTATGCGTGTGATTTACTGAGTACAAATTAGTAATGCTGGTGCATCAACCGTGATACGTCACTCCAGCCAAGGGTCACAGTTGTGCACAGTCACACTTCTCTCATGTGTCCTGTCATTGTTTACATTTACTCTGTTGGTGCCATGCATGCGATCGGATATAAAGCAGCAACTAGCCCAGTTCCTTGCTTTGCTCAATGTATGACAGTAATGTAAATGCCTTCGCATGTCATGTGCAGTGCTCAGAGGTGGCGAATTGGCGAGCCAGCTCCATGGCTGTCTGGCAGATGGAGATTCTGAAGTCAGTGTTCTCGCACGCAGGCTCCTCCTCGCGGTGAGTGGCAGTTTTACATCTGCTGTAGAATCAGCAAACGGAAATAGCTTGAGCACAACTTCTGCTTAAGTGGAAGAACTGCCTATAGCATGATGGTTTTGTACTTGAATGTTGTTCCCCTAAACATCCCTCAGTAAGTGGAACTGCTGTTAGATGGAACGTATATTCCCAGCCCCTTCAGGTTTTGTTTAGCAAGATTTTTTTGTAATAGTAGTCACGTCCTCAAGGCGGGATTAGTGATAGTCGTAGACTATGATAGTTGCTGATTGACGGCAAGAAACACCTTTTCAGGGCTTATCCCAACATGTTTACAATAGTTGAGGTAAGCAAGTGGATGAGCCCCAGAAACAAACCACTTTTCTCCCTACTTTCAATGGCAGTGCCGTGTACCTTTTTAGTGCCCAATTACCAACCACCCTTTTATGGCGACTCAGTAATTATAATGACCAATATTGTCAGTGTTTTTTTTATTTCATTAGGTGTTATTTTATCAGGAAGCAAATATTAAAAAACAAATCTGAAATTACAGTTTAGAAAGTCTTGTTTTCGTAATGTGCTGTGTTAAATATTATGTATGATAGGTAGCAGAAATAACAAACACAAGTAAGGGGTTTCTAGCAAATAAAAGTTCTTAGCTTGATACTTAGGAGGGTATGTCTACTATATTGCCCTTTTTCTTCAAGTGGATGACCCTTCGTAAATATTTTCCGGGCATAAACAGGTGCTGCAACCCTGGTACAACATGCTTTGCCGATGGATCCAAACAGGCCAGCTTGAAGATGTTCATAATGAGGTAAAAGGCTTTTGATATACAATAGATATATACAGTGGATATAACTGGATATAATGAAATTAATGAATTCCCGGAAAAATTTGTTATAAAGAGGATTTCGTTATATGCAGGTTCGGTACGAAAATTCGGAAAATAAACGTGCAAAATAAACATAAGAGGGACTGAAGACAGAGCTAGCTCAAACCATTTATTTTACTGTAAAAAACTGCGTTATTATTGCAATAGCAATTATATGGATACTCTCGGCGGGATTTTGCCGTCGCCGCCATGTTCTGTAACGAGTTCAAACTGATGACATGCCCCCACACATCGTAACTTTCATGAGCAGGTAAAAGCTCGTGAGCGCTGCTGAAGCATAGATCAAATGAGTTGGCCCATCCCTATATCGCTTGGAAAGTGCATAACATCTCCCGCGTGTTAGAACTGCCATCGAATGTTCAAACAGAGAGTAAACCACCTGTCTTGAACAAGCATGAAACAATTCGCGGAGGAGGGATGAGGATTGCTCTCGTAGCTATAATGAACTTGTATTTTAAGGGTGGTCACGATCGCTGGCACGCTTGCTATTTCGGCGAGTATCAATGCAGTTTCAACGCGAAGGGATTGTGTGAAAAGAGCACTTCTCCCTGGAGCGGCTGTATTCGCTCACACCAGTGTTTTGTAGGAGTTCCGCGATATCGGATTTAAAAGAGTTGGCTGCCAGCCTTACTTCCTATAACATTACAATTTCTTCCTATCGCATTCATTGCATTCTATTCAAAGCGCCGTCGTGTTGTTGACAGAACTAATCGGCTAATCGCTAAAGTTACCAGCTTGAGAACTCGCAGCGCAGCGCAACACGGAAGCGTGTGACGAGTCGACCTACGAAGATCCGTTGTTACCATGGTCTCTGAGAGTTTTCAACAGTGCCTAATCAGAGATAAATTCGGTGGTGACGGCATGGTTGTCCGAAATTAAGAAAAGTCACTTTTGCCGCAAGGGCGAAGCGATAAATGCAATAACAACAACTTGGAATATAACGCTGAGAACGAAACGCAGATTGAAACGTGCAGCGCGCTGCTCATGCACTAATGATGCACGAAAACAACATACACAGGACGAGAGCAAACTAACAACATTTACCGCTCGACATTTAACGTGCTGTTTAAACAAAAACGAGGCATGAAACTTAATCACAGGTAGAGATACGAGTGTGAACTAAAAAGAGCCCCAGTTGTTACTTCGCTGTGTTTGAAAAGCGTACTCTTTTCGCAAAAGGCGCCTGTCCAGTGAGCAAAGTGATCTTTGTGCGCCCTGCAAATGCAATCGTTCCGGTCATAGTCAAAGGCATGCGATTCTCCCCACAGAAGGATAAGTAGCGCGCGCACGCAAACATCTAACACCCCCCCTCTCCTCCCGTTCACGAGGACAAAATACGCGTGAGAGATAAGCGCATCGGCGCTTCGTGATGAGCTGGCCGCCGCGTGCGGGTGGCTTTCTTTTCTTTCTTGAGTTTTCATATATATATATATATATATGTATATATATATATATATATATTGCAAGGGAGTTTAATAGCGACGCCAGGTAATAGGCAGGCAGCCGGTACGGACAGAAATGTCCGTACTGTCTTCACCTTGGTTCGACATATCTCTTAAGCGTCTTAACAATAAGAAAAAGCCATTATATCGCTCGACTGAACTGTCTAACAGCGCGAGCGCTTGGAACAAGTACCGCGGAACGACAAAGGAATTTGAATCACTCGCTGCGAAGGCTAAGCGTTTTTTTTTCTCTTTTACATTACCTAATATATGCTACGAAATAACCCTAAACAATTTTGGAGAGCCATTAACCCCAACCCCACTAAAACAGTTATCCTTACTTGATGAACACGGTGATCCTATTCCAAAACATGTTACCCCTCAAGTATTAAATACTGCCTTCTCTTCCGTATTTACCCCTGAATCTTGCAAGCCCGCTTCCAGACTCCCCATTTCTTGATCATCCTGTCATGCCAGGCATTACATTCGATTCATACGGTATTGCAAAACTAATTGACGAATTGAAACTAACGTCATCTGCGAGAATGGATGGCATCAATTCCACAATTCTGAAAAACACCAAGCCTATAACAAGCATTATTCTTTCGCACATATTTCAGCAGTCCATTTCATGCGGAGTGGTGCCTGGAAGACTGGAAGCTTGGTAAGATCATTCCTGTCCCGAAAAAAGGTCTTTCATCTTCACCGAGTAATTATCGCCCCATATCCATCACAAGTGTATGCTCTAAAGTAATGGAACACATAATTTATTCCCACATAGTAATTTTTCTAGCCTTCAGTACATTTCTTTCACGCTAACCAACACGGTTTTCAAAAAGGACTTTCATGTGACACTCAACTCGCCCTGTTCGTTAACGACCTGAGTTCTAGCCTGGATAATAACATACCTGTAGACGCCATTTTCATTGATTTCGAAAAAGCCTTTGACAAAGTTTCTCATAACAGATTATTTTTGAAGCTTTCACGCCTTAACCTTAATTGTCTTGTTTTTAATTGGATATGTGACTTCTTGACTAACCGTAAGCAGTTCGTTTGTGCTAATAACCATCGCTCCTCCCTATCCGCTGTAACCATCCGGCGTACCTCAAGGCACGGTCCTTGGTCCTCTACTATTCCTAATCTATATTAACGACCTCCCCAATAACTTAGCGTCTAACATTCGTCTGTTCGCAGACGACTGTGTCATTTATCGTCCTATTCACAATTCTAACGATCCTGTCATCCTACAGTCTGATCTTTGTTTGATTCAATCATGGTGCGAAAAATGGCTGATGTCCCTTAACATAAAGAAAACTTGTGTCATTTCCTTCCATGGCCGTCAATCCTATTCCTCCAATAAATACTTCCTATTTGATTCTTAAATAACAGCAGCTAATTCATGTAAATACCTCGGTATCACTCTAACTTCAGATCTGACCTGGTCATCCCACATTATGAACATCATTAATGACGCCAACCGCGTGCTTGGCTATCTCCGAAGAAACTTACGTCTAGCCCCACCTTCTGTTAAACTTTTAACCTATCTAACACTAGTCCGCCCGAAGCTAGAATATGCATGTGCCATCTGGGATCCCCATCAAATAACTCTTATTAAAACGCTTGAAACTATCCAAAATCGTGCAGCCAAATTCATTTATTCTGACTATTCCTATCTTAGCAGCGTCACCAAACTAAAATCTCAAGCTAACAGTGGTTAACTTAGCTTCACGCCGCAAAATTTCAAGACTGTGTTTGTTTCACACATTTTATCATGCATTGTACCTAAACCATGTTATCGTTCCAGCCCATCGTCTTTCATGCCGTATCAGCCATACGAAAGCGGTTTATCCACCCCGTGCGCATACCACTGCCCATCACTCTTCATTTTTTGTGCAAACATCAACAGAATGGAACGATCTTACTGCTGACATCGTGCACCACTCCAGCATCGCCCATTTCAAAGAAGCCATCGAACAAATCATCTGTTTGTGAACTGTCTACCTCCTCATGTAACACCCCTTGACTGGGGCCCTTAAGGTATTATAAATAAATGAATAAATAAATAAATAAATAATGCTCAAGCAGTCCAGCGTCTACAGCTCGTGCACCCACTCGCGCTTCGCACTCAGAGAGAGATGGTCCCACTAGTCAGTGCCTTGCGAATTCCCCACTACAATACCCCTGGCGACGAAGACGAGCCATCCTGGCGACTCAAGGTGACGAGAGAACAGGAGGGTCGTAGCAGGGCTTGACGCGACTGACGTGGACCGTCTCACGACCAAGGCGGCGCTTTTCCGTAGGATGGCATGAGCGGTTCAATCACATAGGTGACAGAAGAAGGGTGCTGTATGACGCGGTAAGAACCCGTATACTTCGGTGCAAACTTGGGAGTCAGTCCAGGAGAGTGGAAAGGCAGTCGGAGCCACACGAGAGAACCGAATGGGGAAAGTGTTCTGAACAAGATCACGGTCGTGGCGATCTTTTTGGAGGGCTTGATTATCGGCTGTGAAGGACCGTGCAAGCTGACGACGCTTTTCGGCATGTTCGGCCATTTCAGAAACTGGGCTGAACTCGGAGGCATCAGGATTGTATGGCAGAATTGTGTCGAGTGTGCTGCATGGGTCACGACCATATAAAAGAAAAAATGGAGAAAAGCCCGTTGTTGATTGAATCGCCGTATTGTAGGCATACGTTACGAAAGGAAGGTACAACGTCCCAATTGGAGTGGTCGGAATCAGTATACATAGCGAGCATGTCTCCGAGGGTTCTATGGAAACGTTCCGTTAGGCCGTTCGTCTGAGGGTGGTAGGCTGTTAATGTGTGGTGTACCGTGCGGCATGAATGTAAGAGCTGCTAGCAGAACTTCGGACAAAAATACCCGGCCCCTGTCACTCAGGAGCTCCCGTGGTGTACCATGACGAAGAACAAACCGATGCAAGATGAAGGTTGCAACCTCACGAGCACCAGCCGAAGGTAGCGCTGCCGTTTCGGCGTACCTTGTCAGATGGTCGGCAGCCACAATCACCCATCGATTACCACCAACAGAGCACAGTAGCGGGCCGTATAGGTCAATCCCAACATGGTCAAATGGGCGTGCAGGACATGGCAAAGGCTGCAGTTGACCGGGTGAATGAGGGAATGTCTTGCGCTGCTGACACAGGGAACATGAGCGAATGTGTTTGCGTACAAACGTGTACATACCCCGCCAGTAATAACGTTGGCGGATCCGTTCATACGTCTTTAGCGCACCGGCGTGTGGGTGTTGCGGCTCAGCATGAAAATATTCGCAGATATCAGAGTGCATATGACTGAGTATGACTAGCAGCCATTTACGACCCACCACTTGATAGTTGCGATGGTATAACAGGCTATCTCGTATGGCGAAATGTGTTGCTGGGCGGCGAAGAGCACGCGGGTAACCGGAAGTTGATGCGTCAGAAAGCATGTTCAAGAGCGAGACAATCCAAGGGTCTTTCCGCTGTTCGGATGACATGTCTGTGACGCTGACGGCAGAGAGGGGAATGTCAAGGGCTGATATTTCCGTATCATCAGATTTCACGGGTGATCGTGAAAGTGCATCTGCGTCAGAGTGCTTTCGCCCCGATTGGTAGACGACGCGTATGTCGAATTCCTGGAGGCGTAGTGCCCAACGTCCGAGCCGACCAGAAGGATCTTTCAGTGAAGCCAACCAACAGAGTGCGTGATGATCTGTTACCACGTCAAAAGTTTGGCCATACAAATAGGGGCGAAACTTGTTTAACGCCCACACAATCGCCAGGAACTCTTTTTCTGTAACAGAATAGTTGGCTTCTGCCTTAGTGAGGGCGCGGCTGGCATAGGCGACCACGTACTCCGTAAAACCTGGTTTGCGTTGCGCGAGTACTGCACCAAGGCCGACGCCACTTGCATCCGTGTGTACTTCGGCCGGCGCAGTAGGGTCGTAATAACGCAGTACGGGTGGTGACGTAAGGAGTTGGCGAAGCGTTGTGAAGGATTCGTCACATGCTTCTGTCCAATTCGAAAGATCTGCAGGGCCAGCAAGGAGTTTGGTGAGCGGAGCGATTGATGGAAGCAAAGTTCCGAACAAACCGACGAAAATAGGAGCACAGGCCCACAAAGCTCCGTAGTTCTTTAACTGTAGTCGGCTTAGGAAAATCGGCAACAGCACGAAGCTTGTCAGGGTCGGGAAGGATCCCGGCTTTCGAGACGACATGACCAAGTATGGTGAGTTGTTTAGCCCCGAAGTGACACTTCTTCATGTTAAGCTGGCGTGTTAACAAGGCAAACACAATAACACACCCAAGGTGGTGTCGCCTATGCTTGACTTATCATGAGGGCCCCCGACGCGCAGCCCGCGGTTCCACGCACCAGGGACCCACGCTAGAGACAACCGTTCGGGGCAACCGCCACGGGCAGAAGAGACCAGCTTATTTCTCGCTCGCGGTTACCAAGGCTTGTCGCCGCCGCTATATCATGATGATGATAGTGGTGATCAACGCGAACACAATATGCCACTTACCGCCCGGTAGTTGTAACTTGAAATGCAGCTTTTGGGCGAGACGCATGTGCCACGCAGCGCAAACAACTTCACAGGGGGTGTCAGCACCCCCACATGGTTTGGAGGGGGGGGGGACACACCCTCGTGCATGCGACCGTGGCGGCGAGAACGGCGGCAGCGCCGGCTCGTGGGGTGCAGCTGCAAAAGATGCATGCTCGTACCAAAATGCCAAAATGCAGAGCAAAATTCTTAGATTGACCATGTGGAAAATTCGTTATATCAAGGTTGTCTTGGGCTGTTATTTTGTTACATAGAAGTCGCAAGTACTAGTGCTTCTACAGAGCGATGGCAGGGAATATAAAATCTTCATTATATTGAGGAATTCATTATATGGAGGTTCGTTATAATCAGGTTTAACTGTACCACTGACTTAGTACACTGTCTTTGTAATTATGTATAGATCAAGTTTCTTGCAATAAAACAGGCATGGTTAAATGATAATTTTAGAAAGCGTGACTGTCTTTTGCTCTCTGTGTGCAAGCAAGCCACAATAACATGAAAAAATGTGTGGAAAAAAGTATGCATGGAAGCAATAAGATATTACAATGGGCAGAAAGTGCAAGTGTCATGTGTTGCAATCAGTCATCGGGGTCACAAAAGCAGCAGATAAGTTGTTTGCTTAGACGCTGTCCGATCACGTCAAGGTAAGCCAAGCCTTAAGCCTTCTTGTTATGCACTTTCAGCATTACATGGCTCAGGACAGTGTGTGCTTGTGTGGTTTTTTTACTGTGTGACACAAAGATAAGCTTGACCCATGTATGTGAAGCATCTAATGCTGAGAACATAGTTTCTGTTCACTGTATGTGGGAATCGACAGTCTGTAGAGTTTGTTTGAATTCTGCACAGCTGAGATGACTCGGCAAAAATTTGACAAAATGCAGCAGAAGCCGACTTGTGTAACGTGTGCAGAATGTGACAAGGATATGTGTAGGCTGCAGAACAACCTTAGTGTGCAGGACAAGATTAGTCCTGCAGTCTGAAGCTTATTGTTATAGTGATGTCTAGCATGTATGGCACTCTTCAGTAACCTTAATAAAGCTTACTGGGCCACTGCAGTGTTATGCAGTAATTACAACGCTTTGCTGCTGACCGGAAAGACATGTACGATTCCAGCCCAGGCAGTCACATTTCGATGGAGGGAAATACTGAAGGCCCGTGTACTGCATCTTCTCAGTGCACGTTGAAGAACCCTAGGTGGCCAAAATTTCCACAGCCCTCCTCTATGGCATGCCTCAAAGTCATATCATAGTTTGGGAGTGTAGAACCCTAGAAATAATTAGGATGGCATAAGCTCAACAGTACAGCTTGCTGGAGTGTGGTACATAATTAGAAGAAAGCACGAACGAGCTTCGGTATCTCTTTGCTGCTATGTGACACGCAGTTCTTCATCGCCGCCAATGCTGATGTACCGGTGGAGAGCCTTTGGCAAGACAAGTATCACCTGCGCAAGAGCATGATGCCGTCATTCCTCTCAGAAGAACAGGCCCGGAAGGTGCGCCTAAAAGTCTGTCTGTCTTTCTCAGATTTACTGTCCTGACGGGTTCCATCTCGCAAATGTTCTCCAATCCTATGCCCTTACTCATGTCTTCCAAATGTTATGCAATCTGTGTATGCTCAGCGAGAATCTTCATCAATTAACTGACAGCTTAACAGCTGTTAGCAATATCGCTCCTAAACAAAAAGACAGCATTTAATGTTCAGATACTGTATTTTTTTGCAGGAGAACAAGAAATGCCAGAAAATACTATATTTTATTACCGTATTCACTCGTGTAATGAACGCACTCGCATAATAAACGCACCCCCAGCTTCAGTCGTCAAAGTATGGATTTTTTTCTCCCCTCGTAATGAACGCACCCCCTACATCCATCCACTGCAGTGCCACTAACCGACACGTGCTGCCTCCTTGCCCGTTGGATGTCTTTCATTTTTTATTATTATGCCAACCCACCTCGACTTGCTCTTTCCCCCACTTCGCCCGCTCCCGAGCACCGTATTGTTTTTCTAACTGTGTGCAGCACATCCCCCTCTTTTTAAGTTATGTATGCCCCACAGCAAGGTTCACGAATGGTGCGAGTGTAGAGACATTACAGCTGATAAGCACACAGCGAGCAAAGGTCACGAAACTGCCCGCGCGAACCGGCGGTCGCTTTCTGCAAATACGAAACTTTAAACCAACCACGTGCAAGCGAATTTCGAATGACGACGATGACAAGATTTGCTGTTGCCATGGTTGTCACAAAGGCGCATTCGTGGCCATCACTTTGCAGGTTTCTATAAAACCAGAAAAAATTTGCTTGTAGCCCAGAAAAGAACGTGACTATTGTCGCAACATGCTAGCACCCCTGATTCTCGCTTCAGTTGCAATTTGCTCTTCGTGCTTGTTATCTGCGCCTGCTTCAAGGAATGCAAGATATAGGCTACCTTTTCTACAGTTTTCTCATGTAGACAGTATTTTGTCGGTTATCTGGTTATCAACAGTTTTGTTTTGATGCTTCCGTGGTATACCTTGCTGCACTGCTGGTTGCTTGCTACAATATCAACAATGGTGGCGTGGTCGTCGTGCGAGGTTGCCGCGAAGTTAGCAAAGTGCGTTGTAGTGCACGCTTCTGGGCGCCCCTTGAGATCACGGCAGATACCACTGTTGAGGTTAAACGATTGCGAGGAAATATAGCCACTAAGTGCTTTTATGGCAAGCGCAGGCGGCGCAGGGGCAGCTTGCAGAAGATAGCACAATCACCTACCGAAAATGAGTGAAGTGCAATGAAGAAGCTGTTTCCAAACAATGTACGCATATGTCCATTGCAAAAGGGTAAACGACCTTACTTTTTATTGCAATACCACATTTTTTCTAATCTCAAAAAAGTTTTTATAAAGTTTTCCCCACATAATAAACACCCCAAAGTTTGTTATGATTTTTCAAGAATAAAAATGCATTCATTACATGAGTGAATACGGTATTTGTTTCGAAAACCCATCTGGTAAAGTTTTTTTATGTAAAGAATTGGGAAATTAAAACACAAAAGCTCAACATCTCTTTTTCTTGTTCTAAAGTTATTTCATCTAGAAACGTATCCTAAATTGCAAGGCAAAGCCACCTTCACTGTGCAAGAAAACATTGTTTTCTACTTCTGTGCAGATTCTCTGCACAGGCAAGGCAGTCAATTTCTTGCACCACGTTTGCCAGGATACCCCGCAGCAGGCGGACCTGCCTCCACCGAATTCAGGTAAATTATAAGGCCTCTACGTGCCTGGATGACATGCACTGGTTCTGTGAGCTTTTTGCTGTGACCTCACTCAGCAGAACAGCATCTTTGAACTCTGTAAAGGGGTACTGACACCAATTTTCGGAGCTGAGTTTTCTCCGTCATATAAATATCCTGTACACAAACACGGCTGCGAGCAAACGTGAAGCTCAGTAAATGCTGATATTTCATTTTGACATTAAAGTCGACTTTTTTTTTTTTTGGCACACCTGCTGACATGATACTCTCGTGATGTCTGGCTACAGTGTTAAAAAGGGGCAGACTGGTGGACCAAAAGTGACAAAAAGTTCATTTTTAAAAATTTAATATCTAGTTTCTGCTAGTATTTTTCGATGTCTGCTGGAAATTTTCACACACCAGGAAGTGGTAATTTATTTGTAATGTCGTTCTAACTGCCCAGATTCTTCGTGCTGTTAACATGCAGAAGCTGCGAAAAATTAGGGAACTGACTTCGAGGCTTCTTCATAACTTGCCGGCAACAGTGTCTGAAGCTCTGCTACGAATCTACGAGCACCTTTATGAGGATTGCAAAACATGCACACCATGATTGTTGCTTTTTGAAGAAGTTGTGTGTTTTCAGTTTTTTCATTTTTCTTAAAACAGTAAATTTACGACTGTTCAATTTTGAGGCCTCAATATCTCTGCAGCTAGGGCAGGTATAACAATTCTTTTTGCAATGGAAACCTGTATGTGTGCAAGTATGGGAGCAGAATTTAGAGTACAATCCTTTTTAGTTAATTACTCATCAAAATTGTAACACATTTTCAACTGCTTTTGAAAATGTATAGTTCATTTTACTATAAATTAACTAATAAAGGCCTAAAAACAAAAAAACTCTTGCATGATTTAAATCTATAGTCAATAGTATATGTTGGCATATCTTAAATATCACTTTCAATTAAGCACATTTTTTCTATGGTGGCCTTAAACAATAGGTGGTGAAATTAAGTTATCTCAGGAACAAAATGAGTTACAGGAAAACTAATTAAATATTTGAAATGAGCAGAAAGAAACTGCATAGTCCTGTGCAGTTTGATCAAGATCACTGAATAAATGAACAAAAAAATGTCCAAGACCAGTCTGCCCCCTTAATTCTGGTGACTTCATGCACCGGTACGGCTAGTTGTGATGATTTTGGGTATGAAAACATTCAAAATGGCCACTTGTGGGTTACTAATAGAGCCAATGTTGCGTAGTGAGCATAGAAACGTCATATCTTCCGCAAGTACACGAAGAGCTCACACCGTGTCCTAATGTCAGGGTGCAGTAGAAATCGAAACCTAATTTTTTAAAACACAGTAGACTCTGAGTAAACGAAAATCTTTTAAACAGAACTGCTGTTTAAATGGACCAAATTGCCTCCAGCATGATTTGTTTTATACTTGGATTCACCACCCTTGTTCATCTCTCAGTAAACGGAACTCCTGTTAAACGGAACACATTTGCCTGGTCTGCAGCAATGTTGACGCCACGTTGCTAGTATGTGGGGAAAACATTACCTCAATGTTGACAATGTGATTCCAAGCGTTGCCATATCTTCCTGAACGTTACAAGAAACGTTATCATGTGATCAAAAAGGAGGACATAAGCGCTTTTAGGCAACGTTGCTGACTTGACATCTGGGCACATTCATTCAACGTTGGGATAACATTCTGCGTTACTTGGGTTGAGGTTTCATTTAACAGGACTACTGTAGGTGAATCAATTTTTCCAGGTTCAGTCAAGCTTACCAGTACATTTTCTAGGCTCTTTGAGAGCTTAGTCTTTCATTTGATGCGAAAATTCCACAACTCAAAATTTTCGTGCCGGTACCCCTAGAAGGGTTGATGGTCCATTTTTTGTGTGCTAAATTTATTGTATTCCTGCCCTGTTTTAGAATTATGTTTATAGGTTATTCAAGGCATTCATATCACTTCTCCTAAGGGGACCCTGAAAGAGGTCTTACAACTTTTTACATACCCATTGATCTGGTAGCATTGATCCTTTTTAAAATTGTTTGCAGATGCTCTCATTACAGTCTGTAATTTACTATATAAGGTTTTAAACATGAGACTTGTGCTTCCAAGTTTCATGCATATAATGTCAAGCAGGATTTGCTGCCTCTTAGCTTTCGTTTCAAATTCACACTGGATGTAAGAGATGCGCAGCTTCTGATTTTTTTCGTAGTGTCCCCCATTGTACCTTGCTTAGAGCGTGTACATAGTATTTTGTGATGATTCACATGCAGTGGAGTGCCTCTTGAATGACCAGCCAGAAGGCTCCTTTATGGAGTTCTTGGAACAGGCTTATCATACACGCAACTGCCACGTTCTCTCTGTGCTCAACACTCAGTTCAAGTTCAAGGAGCACTTGCAGGTTGGTATTTCTCCGCAGTCACCGCACCCTATGCTGAATGCTATGCTGAGGAGTCAAGTCGCATGATCACATGCATCATCCTGATATTTTAAGTAAATTTCAAATGTGCCCAAGGCAACCATATCCCTTCTCTAAAGGCTTGTTTTGAAAGGCTCTTTTTACAGTGATGTTGTTTCATCTTTTGAGTGCTGCAACTGTCAACCAATGGTGAATCAAGCTCATGTTGACTGTATTCTTTTCCAGGCCTTGCGACAGTTTCTTTTGCTGGGTCAAGGAGACTTTGTTCGCCACCTGATGGACGTCGTAGAGTAAGTTGAGCCTCACTTCATATGGCTGCAGGGTAGCTGTCGTGAATCAATCAAACAAGTTATGTGAACAAACACGAGGAAGCTGGGCGTGCCTATGAAACAGAAAATTGCCATCCAACTGTTTTTAAATATACAATATTTTTTATTTTATGAATATGACTCGCATGTCTCACAGTTTTGCTACAGTTTAACGTGAGTGGATATGATATGTTTAGGCTTGGTCAAATAGAAAATTTTAGGCTTGAAGCGAGGAGTGATTTGGTTCAAATAATTGTTAATCGATTTAGAGTAGTATATAACATATAATTATGAAAAATGAGCACAGTTGTCATAATCCCACTAACATTTGCAATATAGATATTTTTATTGTTAAAACAAAGCATGTGCAGATGTTATTCTTTTTAGTTCAAAGGAAGTGGAAGCAACTCTTGATTATTAGCAGAATTTTACTTATAAAATACGGTAAGTTTCAGAATTCACAATACTTAGAGCATAAAAGCCAGCACAGGAAGCTTTTCAACGTAAAAAAGGAAGAATTGATATGAGGGTATAATATGTTCATTTAAGCTCGAAATGGGGCTTCGCGGCAGTACGGTTTTTCCCTGGAAAGGTGCATTCACTGTGTAGCAACCCTTCCACAGTAGTGAAACCACATTCGCAAGTGAGTTACATGTGGACTTCTATGCCTGTTCCTTCATTTAAAATACTTCAAAATTCCTGTTAATTTAAATTTGAATCAAACCGAATTCTAGTATCATAACATTTGTTTGAAGTGCTCGTATATTCGCACAAACCTACCTACTTGTGTTTTATTGTGATATAAGGTGCCCACTCAATGTTGCCTCCTCTTCTTAAACAGAACTGATATAACTGGCTGATTTTGACTGCTGATTTTAATATCTTTGTTCCAATTACCATAAAAATTTTCTTGTCAGAATGTTGTGTTGGTTGAGAAAATAAAGAACCTGCAGATGTGCTGTTTCTAATGAACTGCTATGCACAGTGCCGTCTCAAGCCTGCGTTATTATTACTGTTGTTTCAAGTAGTAGACCTGTCAATAAACATTGACATCAGCACTGCAGACATTCAATTTTAAGAATATTTGTTAGGCATGTGGACACGTATAATTATCTATAATACAGATCAGGGCTCAAATTGTCTACTACTGGTAATTAAGTGTTAAAGTGAAAGACAAAGTTTGCAAGCAGTTCTTAATAATTATGGATGTCAAGGTGCTCTCGCTTCATGTCTTTACGGTACAGATTTGTGAGAGTGTAATCACACTGGGAATATTGTTAAGTTAAAAAAAAAGAGAAAAGAAGTTAATGTTGTAGTCATATTGTGTAAAATAACCAAGAAGTTCTCCACGCTCATTGCCTGGTGTGAATTTTATTAGAGATACTAAAGAGAGAAATGATTTTTTGGTTTGTAGGTAGCCCTTCCACAATTTTAAAAGCACCGCTCTTGCCGTCACAAGGCTCGTGGTAGGCTCGGAAAGACAAAAATACAAAGTATACAAGTTGCAACACTGCCTGATGTTCGTGCACCAACACTTTACGTCATAGATTTCGAATGCATCTACAAGGACCCACATAATCCTTTATTGGTAGGAGTGAATTGAATTTTTTTGTAAGAAAGTGAGAGACTTTGCTAGGCCACTTTCGGAAAGCTTTGTGGAGCCAGTGTGGCCTAAGTGCTATATAATACTATCCATGACCCATGACAAGTGCTAGGTTTTTAGCGTGAAATACGGCAACGAAACTCTGCCCTACATTTTTTAAATAAAAGATTAACGGTGTTGTGCTTTATTGTCCCTACAGCGAGATATCAAAAGCTGCTTTACTGGTGTGTTGATTAGTGCGTAGTGTTGCTTGTTGAGTTTCGTATCCCCCCGCAGTAAACAGCTCAACCAGCCTGCCCAGCTCCTGCGCGAGCACGTGCTGAAGGCAGCCTTGGACGAGGCTGTGCGCACCACCAATGCGCAGTTTGTGGACCCCGACATGCTGAAGAGGCTCGAGGTCAAATTGCTAGACGTAAGAATAGCATTAGTCAATTGATGGTGAACATGGGTGACTAATTTTACATGATGCAAAAATAAAAGGGGCGGTGGGGGTGTTATCTCAGGTTTTTCTGCAGCTGCTGTCACATGTTAATATTCCCATATGCTGCAGTAAAAACCTCATTTATTAGAATCCTATGGGACCACAAAAATGTTCAAAGGAAGCAAATGTCGAAATCTCCAAGGCCATGAAAAAATTTTGATGTGTGCTTGCTATTTTAATACCTGCTTACCAAATCGACATGCAAAGCATGTTCTTATTTTGCATAGAAGCGGTGTGGAAGCTGGAGCTCTGGCCACTTCATAACTGATTAACATTTGTAGCAGCAAAGGTTCGGGATGGGGTGGCCGCAGTACATGAACCGTGTCTTTGTGCAAGATGTGCTCTTCGTTACTGTGTGCAGATCCCAATTAACTTTCTTCCAGTTGGCAGGATGGCAATAGATTGTCCAATTGCACGAATTTAGAGATGCCGTATGATCGTAATTATCACTATCGTGCTTGCAGCATGCCAAGGACACAAGTGACAGAGTTTGCTCTGGTAAATGTTTTAGTTGGAACAGCAAGATGCCAAGTTGGGCCTTTATGGCCCAACTCGCCATCTTGGAAACTTTATGGCCTGTAGAACTAATTGTACATGTGTCCGTCATGGTGACAGAACAGCTACGATTAGGCTCATTCGAATAGTAAATTTTAGGTTCGTAGCGAATAGTGATTTGGTTAGAATAATTTGGAATTGAAGCTGAACAGTATCTCACATATTATAAAGGAAATTGAACATTTGTCATGACCAAACTAAACTGTACAATATTTTTTTTTAAATTTTAAACAAGACATGTGCAAATGCCATTCTTTTTGTTTCTAGATAAGTGCAAGCAAATTTGAATACTGTAGTTACTCGCATAATCAATTCACCTTTTTTTGGAAAAGTTGACGCCAATTCGTGGGGAGGGCTCATTGTACTGGAGAAAAAAAAAAGTCACGAGAGATATAACCTCGAAAATTTCGTGAGACGGTGTTAAGAAACTCGCTGTCCAACCACTGCTGGCCTTCAATTCAGCGGCAGGACTATGGAGCCTCTAAACCTATTTGAGAACTTGGCTCGCTGTAAGGGAAAACTGTCCTTGTTTTGGCCCGCGAAATGTGCGACAAACCTTTACTGTAACTCAAAGCTCTTGTTTTTTTCTCAAGAATCTCAAGAAAGAGAAAGAACACAACCACCTGTTTGTAGCACGAAGCCACAAGGAAATCCATACAGATTTCTCAGAAAGACAGCCTTTTAGTTTCCGAAAATTCGTCCTGGTCCGGGGTTCGAACCCGAGACCAACGTCTTTTCTGGGCAGTTGCTCTGCTAATTGAGCTGACCAGGAAGCTAGCAATTGACAGCGCGAGGGCGAATTCATCGACAACTCGTAGCACATGGAAGCAAGCTCTGCAAGTATTGTTTGCACTCTGATGGAGGCAAATTGCTAGATGCGCATGTACTGTGTAGTGTCCATGCAGATTAAAGAACGCCAGATCAGGATTTATAAATGACCAGAGCCCACCACTAATGCATGCCTCATAGTCATGTATCATGTTTCTGGCATTTAAAGTTTCACAAATTATTATTGGCAGTAATTGAGCTTGTGAGTAGGGCAGAAAAAAATTGGGGGACCCTTAAAGGAGCACTGACATCAAATTTCAAGATCGAGATGTGCCCATCATTCGATCGCTTGATATGCATAGGTCTTCTTGGCCAAATTTAAACGGCATACGTCGCGTGGAAGTTATTTTAATTTGATGTCAAACTGCGTAGAAAAGCTAGGGAGGAAAAACGAAAAATCGACTGCCGTGCAACATCGACACTAGTGCTACGTGTTTGGTGTGAAAGATTTCACAAATACCATCCTGAATGACGATGCCCTAGTAGCGATGACGTGTACGATCCTAGTGTTCTTATCGTGGCGCCGACTGGCACCGAAGCGCAGAAACGCACTCGCTCGTCGCGTCTTAGCTTCGTCGCACCGTTTTGAATAATTTGGTGAAATTATCAAGATAAAAACCACCTTTAAAAGAATGGTGAAAGAAAAGAGCATGATTTAACGTGTGCTTATCGGTCAGCATGTTAGGGAATTGTTGTGAGTTACAGGTGAATGGCAGTCGTCTAGTTCGAAGCATGGAAAAAGCGCAATTGGGGGGGTCCTTTCATATCACGTGTGCGTTACACATCAACACGACCACAAGCTTTCAAAAGTGGAACAGCGTGTAGTCAGATATCATTGCTAACAAGTAACACCCAGGTATTGTTGAATTTTAGTTCATCTGTAGACTTTGCATCCACGTAAAAGTGGTAGTACCGTGTTAACTGCGAGAAGCTGGATAGGTGGGGCCATCTGGAGGCGCAAAAAAGAACCTGGAAAGCAGGAAACGTATTCTATTTCTCCGCAGATGCTCATTGGCGATAGCTATATCGCATTGACCTCTCTGCCTATACCTGAATGCTTTGCACGCCAAAACTCACCAATATAGCTAACTGAAACACACGAGGGAACATGGCTGAAGCGTGCATCCTGGGGCACCTCCGCAGCGCTGCTTGGAACGGCGTCCATTTCGGAATCACTGTTCTGCAAGAGGTCGATCAAAGCAAAAATAATTCGCGACGTCTCCAATCGCGAGGATTCCAAGCTCCTCACTCGTATTGAACCCGAGTCGGCACTTTGTACGGCGACGACAGCAATGCAGGTGACAAGGCATGACTGAGTGTGTCCGCCTAGCAGACGAAATGTTTGCGAAGCAGCTGAGCCTGACACCACTCTTTTCTGTGGAGAAGTGGTCAGCTGTGGCGTGATCTGGAGGTGACCGCGAGGTAGCGCGACTGCTGGTGCTCCCAGCTCTAAAAATGGTGTGATTGCCGGCCGTTTTGAATAGTGCTAGATACCAGTGATATAAATCAATAAAAGTGATAGTTATTCATACCTCAGTTGCGTTTTGTGTCTCGAATCGCTGCTACGGGGTCTATAGCTACTCGCTGATGCAGAAATCTTGGAATGAGTAAATTTGATGTCAGTGCTTCTTTAAGCTTTGCCTTTCAACAAAACAATGCAATAGCGATATCCTGTCCCTAGTGCGTACTTCAACCATTTAGTGCATGCTTTTTAATGTATCATGTTACGTACTAGAGAAGTTTAAACTGTGGATTACTACAATGTAATCAATAAAGTTGAAATCTGCTTGTGTTGGTGAAGCTTTTGCATGTGGCTGCATCCTGTGTAATGGGCAGCATGCTTTTTAAACCACGGGCAACATGCCTGTGAAATCTTTTCAAACTTGCTATGCACCCACTACGTGGCCTTTAGGGAATAGGTACAGTAACGTGTGCCTCTTGTAGTGGGTCGCCAGCTTTAGACCACGAGGTTATTATGGTAATCACATGATCTGACATTCGATGGCAATGTACACTTAAACCACGCATTATTACTGCATTACTTCATGTTGTATTGGGAAGCGTGTGTACAGGATGTGTGTGTTTGTAAAGGATGAAAGTTACCTTTACTGCATTTCCTAGCAGAGAAAGTTGTTTTCACTTTTTCGGTGCAAACGCAAGGCTGTGTGATAGAACACCTTCGTGCCATGCAAACGGCCCGAGCTCGATCCTCACTGGAACCCGGAATTTTTTATTATTTATTTTATTTGCACCTTTCTCGGATTTTTTTTGGTCCCGCAAAAGGTTATTTTTCGCCCACAACCAACGACGTCGACGCTGGAGTTTCTGCGAAACGAGCTCCTTAATGCTGTTGCCTTAAAAAGAAAGCTCATGACAGTGTGCATGAAATCTGTCACTGCTTTTTCTCGGAACAGGCTCATTACTATCACATTATCAACATTTTTTTGCAGATAAATCCAGGCGACAACGGCTGGGATGTGTTCAGCCTTTTCTATAGAGTCGATGGACCCATTGGCATGGTGAGACTGTTTATCCTCAGAAATGCTTTAGTGTGACTTGAAAAAACTATTGAACAAGCTCTCTGTGACACTGCACTGTCTGCTCAGAGTTGGTAAATAAGCAAACAAATATATAAATAAATAAGTAGGCTCATACAAAACAAACATTTAATTTGAATGTAAAAAGGACTTTATTCACTTTTACTGCTGATAAAAAGCCAGAATAAGTGAAAATATAATAGTACAAGAAAATGGCTACATGAATACAAGAAAGCCTTGTTACAATAAAATCTCACAAAATTGCATTTCTTATAGTCATTATTCATTCCAAGCACATAATTCCGTATGCACAAATGCTGAAGTTCACAAGAAATTTTAGTTTTTCATTGCACAACTTTATTTGTGCTCAATATAAGGCCCTATTGTATGTTTTAATGTTACCCTGCATTAACTTGTATCCTCTTGGGCACAAAATTTAAAATATGATATGCACCATTTCTCTTTCTTTATTTTACACCCTATAGTTTTCTGCCAAGAAAATTAAATTAAAATGCATATACATCTCTGCATTTATTGTTTTTTTTTCAGTCAGGGTGATAGGCATCAACATTAGTGGTTATGTAAATTATGTTAAAGAGACACGAAAGAGGGACAATCACTTATCTTAGATTGACCGGCTGCACTCTGAGAACTCTAATCCCATACGTTTCACTTTCATAAGTTCATTATTAGCGCAGAAAGTCAAGGCTGAAGTTTCATTTTTAAATTTCACGCCAAAATCACTGCGTTTGATGTCAGAAACTTCAAAATGTATTTCTGGTATATTGGTGGCAATGACTGAATGAAATTTTCTGAAACTTCGTATACTAAGTCTATGGCACCCACAGATGGCAACATACTTCATTTTTATCTATTGGAAGCTACGTAGGACCCCAGTAGACGCCTTCAAAATTTTTTGTGTCACGGTGTTTAGTGTGGGAATCACAAGGTGGCGTCACCACCCGCATTTTCTTCTCACGCGTTTTCTCGCTTACCAAGTGTTGTGTCGTCGTAACAGTGGCATTTTTGTGATTGTGAAAGTGTACTTTACTAATACGCAAAAAATCTTTTTGCTCTTTAACGTCCCTTCAATGTTCGCTGGTACTAGAACACTCAAACCTCGATATAATGAATCTGGACACGGAAAAGCGAGTGTGCGCTTTTTCGAGTCTCTTCTTTCGTCTTTTTTTAAGTTTGCGCCAACGATGTTTTATATAGCTATATGTACACCAACTGGCCTGACAGCATACGTTACTGGGATATCACAAAGTTTTGGTTATAACGAAGTAAATAAAAATAGTCTTGCAATAGCTGTAGTGTGAGGAATATATCTTTATAACGAATTTCGGGATATAACCTAGTTATTTTAATGTAAGATGCAATTTTGTTAATGAGGTTGGAGTCTAGTGGTGATGCTCATGGCGTGTAGGGAAGTTTCCCGCAGGACAATGTCTGGCTAAGCCTTGTGGTGGGTGGGCTTTTGTTCCGTGCAGGTGTTCACACCATACTGCATGTCGTTATATCTGCGGCTCTTCAACCACATGTGGAGGACCAAGCACATGGAGTATGTGGCGACTGCAGCTTGGATGCAACAAACCGTCAACCTGAAGGTCAAGAAGTGCCGGCGCTCTACAGGTGCGTAGGTCTTTAAGTCTTCTTAGGGCACAGTTCTCTGGAGTTTGCTGGTTTTTATGTTGTCGTTTTTGTAAGTCTCCTTGATTCATTGCTTCTTCTGAAACCATCAAAAGGCAGGGAAGCATCAGCATGGTCATCAGAGGTTGGCAGTTCAGTCTTACATTTAGTCACCGTTTGCTCATGTATGTTCAAATGATTGTGTGAGGTATAAGCAGCTGGACAACACGTTATCTGAATTATATAACAGGCCTCTAAATGTTTGTACTAGAGTGCTTCAGCATGATGTTACCATCCCTTTGTTACTGGCTGTGGTGGTACATTTGACATTTAGTGCGCAATCTGATGGCCGATTCTGGTACTAGAACCTGTGCTACCATCTTGTGGGGATCTTGAAGCTTACGTTATTTTTTATTTATTGAGAGCTCTCAAACTGGTGTAATTTGATAAAATCGCATAGTGTGTTGTTAGTCCACAAAGTACAGTCAAACCCCTTTGTAAGAGACACTGATGTGAGGGAAAATTGGTTGTAAGAGACACTAGTGTGTCTACAATAAATTAGGGGTTGATAAGAGAATGCATATGTAGTACCCTGCTTATTACCGACACCTCATATAACAGACAAGAATTGCTCCCCAGTGCATGTCTCTTATAAAGCCGTTCAACTGTAACTGTGTTTTCGTGTAGGTACTTTTCGATTGAGGATTGCCCATATAACTTAACTTATTTACTTGCATAATAGGTGCACCCTGAGCTTGGCCATGATCAGTAGCTCTGTACCGTGTTTTCACGGTTGCAATTAGATGCCCTCTTACGTTGACTGAAGCGAGCAAAAAGAAAAGAGAAAAAAACGCGTCAGATCAGCAGGCTCGCCGAGCCAGGATGTAGGGCGGTTGTCTGGGAGTCGGAGTAACCTTTGCTCTGGTGCGGGTGTGACCACGCACGCTCCGCATGGAACATGCAATCACGTCCTCGTCAAGTGCACATCAAGTTTCCTGTTGGAAGAAATGCGTTATCGTTTTCCCGGTTCGCAAATTTAAAAACCTTTCTGGCTTTCTGACACGAGCTTTCACCTTTGCTGCCACCACGGAGACTTGCACAAGCTCGGCAGACTTTTGTCGCTGTTGATTCCCTGGCCGCGAACCTAAACATAGTATCACGTGCGCTGCTCTTGGATCACTGCTTAAGTGCAATCTTTTCAATGCCCAATTTTCATTTGTGCGAATTTCCTGCGACAACATGCTGAACTGTGCTCCGCCGCGGTGGTCTGGTGGCTAAGGTACTCGGCTGCTGACCCGCAGGTCGCGGGTTTGTATCCCGGCTGCGGCGGCTGCATTTCCGATGGAGGCGGAAATGTAGGTTGGTGTGCTCAGGTTTGGGGGCACGTTAAAGAACCCCAGGTGGTCGAAACTTCCGGAGCCTTCCACTACGGCGTCTCTCATAATAATATGGTGGTTTTGGGACGTTAAACCCCACATATCAATCGACATGCTGAACCGTAGGCTAGGCCTAATCACATCTGGCATTTATCGGTAGTGGTCGCGGGCGATCAAATTTGCATTTTTCGTACGGAATTAACATAACTCTTTTTGATGGCTCTATCTGAAAGAAAGGAGGCTTGGGCGATGCTTGTAACATTCAAATGGTGGTTCGAAATTTGATTGCAATGTCTTGAGTGTGAAGTGCGAGTTCGGCACAAAATTTCGTTTGTGTCCTGAAACGTTAACGGCGAATTTCCGCGATGGCGCTTTCTATTCGTTCGTGTGTGTGTGTGTGTGTCCCCCCCCCCCACATTCATTTCATTTTACAGCGTGGGTATTTCGATATGTTAACTTTCGTAAATTTGAAGGCACACTGCATCGCATGCCTCGCTTCTCAGACTCGCGAGACTGCATGCTCAACATGTGCGCTTGCGTAGCCTGTGAAGAAGGTTGTTTTAGCTTTAGTGCGGATATTCGTGACTTCGGCGATGCATACATTATCAACGGCATATGCTGTAGTTGGAAATAAGGTTTTGGAAATTTCACCTCACGCAATAGGCGCACCCCAAACTTGGAGCCGGATTTTTTGACAAAAAAAAAAAATGTGCCTATTATGCGAGTGAATACGTAATAACCATGTGAAATGTGTTTCTATCTTCGGTGCAGAGAGCCAATGCACACTTCGCCAGTGCCACATTTTGCTCTCGGAGATGATACACTTCATGCAGCAGGTCCAGTACTACATGGTGTTTGAGGTGAGCCCTGTTACATTGCTTGAAAACATGCAAATACATTAGACCAACTTTTATTCGTTGGGGAAGGAGGCACTGCTGGTTTCGACAAGTATAATAGTTACTATGTCCATGACATGGGTGTGCATTTCTACTGGCATTCGTTTCCATATTTGTTTAGGTAGCTTGCGCTGGTATTTATTCCGGTCCTTTTTTTTTTTTACCCATGTCTAGTTTAATGATGGGGTACTACTGCTGTTAGTTCCCCATAGAGCAAATAGTAGCGTGGTTGTTTTGACTCCATTCCTCCTCGACCTTTACAATCACCCATTTTGCATGGTTCAAGAAGAATAATACTATTTAGTGTGAGAAACCAGTGTGAAACTATTTTATTCAGTCACGAACTTTGTAATGTGCCCTTGCAGAGTGTACGTCAGTGCATTCAAAGGAACATATTTTGGAAGATATTGCATGACGTCTAGTTGGAGCCTGTGTTCTCCTTATTTAAACAGTTTTGAAAATTATCGCTTTAATTCAGTCTGAGCTTCTATAACAATCTTACGCTTTCCTTAAAAGTGCTTGCTTCAGCATAAGTCGCCTGAGAGCCAATAGGAAACCCAACATAATTCTCTTCCACTCTTTGATGATCCTCGCATGAAAAGGCACGAGAAAATCAACTTTCCCCAGTCATGTGTTCGCTCCCTCTTATAGACATGCACACACCCCCGATAAAAGCATTGGTTCCCATCGAATGATGGTATTCGCTCAACAAATGCATCCTTGTGTCCGCTTTCACAAATGCAGGTTATAGAGTGCGCATGGGCAGAGCTGGAATCTCGTGTGGAACAGGCACAAGACTTGGACCAAGTCATTAACGCTCACGAGGATTTTCTAGCTGCCCTAATGGCTAGGGCCCTACTTGAGCCTGAGTCACGGGTAAGTGCCCCTTCTCTCTTATCCCGCAGTTTTAGCTAAATAATTTAGCTGCAAGTATCCGTACTCAACAAAAAACGTGCTGAAGACATGTATGGACAATGCCCGTTAGCACAATGTAAGCTCCACTCATTGAAGGTCTTTATTTTGCAAATTATTTTTGATGTTTAGTTACGACAGCCATTGCAGCTGGTATGAACACGTAGCTGGTCCTGTTTATTTAAAGCTACATTTTTCTTTGGCTAAATATGTGACAATGGCTCAGTGCGTGCAGTGTTCTGCTGCTGAGCATGAGGTCACAGAATCAACTGTAGCTGTAGTCATAGTCTCTAGGCAAAAATTGCAGGACTACTCAGCTGCATTGTTTGGCTGAAAAAAAAAACAAAAAAACAGGAACATTCTAAGTAATTAGGAACCTTCCTTTAGAAGCCTTCACATGATCTCTGTATTGCTTGTCAGATAGAATAACATTTAAAACTGCATGGAAAAAATATTCTAGTTTAATAGAACTACAATTAGTTGGACAATAATGAATTTAGCTAATGAGCTAAATTTTCTAGTTACCTGACAATAATTTTTTCTTCATGGAAACCTAGAGAAAGACTTGCTGCCTGAACATTGAAGATCTCAGAGTTCCAGCTTGTATAGTTTTGTCCCTTTCTCAGTAATGTCTGGACAAATGGAGGCATAAATTGCCAAATTCAAGTAGTGATAATTCTTGAACTATTCGTCAAAAAACAAAACAATTTTGCGTATATATTAAGTACATTGTAGCCTTGAAGCCTATGCAATATTGTTGTTTTATGCAAAAAGAAAAAAAGTTATTTACTCATAAACTTACATTGTTTTGCCCATTTTGATTGGAGCATGCATCACTTTCTAAAGGCTTTACTTGCAATATCTCTTCATAGAAACCTGATTGATATGTGGGGTTTAACGTCCCAAAACCATCATATGGTTATGAGAGACACCGTAGTAGAGAGCTCTGAAAATTTGGACCACCTGGGGTTCTTTAATGTGCACCCAAATCTGAGCAGACATGCCTACAACATTTTTGCCTTCACCGAAAATGCAGCCGTTGCAGCCGAGTATAGATCGCGTGATCTGCGGGTCAGCAGTTGAGTACCTTGGCCACTAGACCACATAACGCTTCATTAAGAGGCTCAGCAAATTTCGTTTGGTTATGTTGGACAGTTTTGCCACACTGCCAGCACAACGAATGCTTGTACAGCAAAAACGCTGGTTTTTGCTCACACTATTTATCGGTGTGCAATACCGCTTCAGACAAGGCTAGAATATATCCTGTCATTTGTAAGTGCAGCACGTGAGCTTTCTAATGCAATACAGTTCGCACAAATACGATGAGCGCAGTCAGCGTAGTGCGTCAGCAAACAACCACTAAAATGCAGAATGAGTGCTGTCGGAGTGGGACCGCCACCCTACGCAGAATAGTGGTGCTGCCTTCATTTGATGTAGGACCCAATGCTCATCAACAGGAGCGTGAACGTTGTTAGCTGAAGGCTTAGCAACATGTTCCGACGTGTTTGAAGATTATGAAGAGTGCCTCGTGACCTCTCACATTGCCTCCTGTGACACGTTGCCAGATATAATCACGGATGCCATGAGCACCTGTATCACAAGGCGGTAAAAAGATGTCACAAGACGACAAGCACTCTGGAAACTTATTTTATTTGCTTTAAGGCACTTGCTCAGCAACCTTCTCATGCTCGTGTCTTGTCCTGCTGTGATGGCCGGCGTTCGGCGTCTACTCCAGTTTTGCCAGTATATACTTCTCCGGTCGCCGCTCAAGGGGTCTTCTCAAGTGATTCCAACAATGCTCACTAGATGGTGCGCCGCCATCCGAGGCGTCGGTTTTCGATGACCTGCATGTGCGCCTCCTCACGACTGTCGGTTTTCACTGGCCCGGGCTTCCTTGCGACTCTGTCCACTTAGTTCTCGTTGCTTCCTAGGCACGGCAGCACGTGACAAGTTCCCACGATCAGGGTTACGCAGGGGTACCGATATTCTCCTAAGCCCACTCACCTGCCTGCTCTTGACCCCGTAGAAGAATGCCTGATAGCTCCGTGTGTGCAATTTATGACCGTCAGGCATTTGACTCATGGCACTGGCCAGTATGGCATGAAGGGGCAGGTGGTTAACGTACTACCGTTCGGCATGGCCAACACTGTGCAGTGCCAGCCACAGAAGGTGCCCAACAGCACTGCCTTCGACGTACACATTATGCGGCGGCTCGTTAACAAACATTTCTGCAGAAATGTTTTCGCCAAGACACTCCCCGCGCACCTCTGAGCAAGCTCCTCTAACATCATTCACTTTGCAGATATGGTGGTGAATTTCTTTTTTTTTTTGTTAAGTGTGAATACACTTTATAAGCGACCCCAAACCATCCACCGTCGTCGACGGCGTCCGCAGTCTTCTCTCTATCTTTAAAAGAAAGAGGACTTGGCGGGCCGCAACGCGACGCTCTACCGAATAAGCCACGGACGCGACGCTGATATCGGTGTCAGTAACGCGACTTATACCCCCTCCCCTTCGCTCGCTCCTCCACTCTCCTCGCTCGCTGCAGCTGCGCGCACACCCCTTTCTCTCGCACGCCCGCCTTCTCTCTCAGTCTCCCGTCGAGAGCGGGTCGTGAGAGGGAGTAAAGTTAAAATCCGTTGGTATTCGCCAGTGAGTTAACGTAAACTCCCCCGTGTGATCAAATTGCGATTTTCAGGAACCAATACACCGTAAAGGCACCATAGTGTGATTAATAAATATAATAGTGCGAATTAATAAATACCCCTCATAGCATCACCCCGTGTATTCGCACTTAACCACGTTCACCCTCGGGGAAATGCTTGGGAGTTTTTTGAAAACGGTTGGCAATGTCATTATGAAGATGGTTAACCATAATTTCATCCATTCCTGTGAAAGCAAAACCTTGAGCCTGATTCGAGGAGAGGTATTGGTGTTACCATCGTTTCTCACGGTTGCTAAAAAATGTGCAAGGGTGCAACAGCTGTGCCAATCGCGCCAATATGATACATTTATACATTGTTGCGCCGAGCTGTGCCACAATCATGAAATTTGCCGGAATTGCACTACACTGCACCAAAATGCCCAACCATCCTCAAAATTTTCTCTTTTGCGCTAATGTCAGCGAGAAATGTAGACCACATTGGCCACCTGCACCTTGCATCACCTATCAAACCGATATTGCTGGTCGTATACCCCTAAACCACGTTGTAAGTTATGTACTTGTTACGCGAGGACCCCTGCAAGACGGGATCAACCAGATCAAGTATAATATGAAGAAACAACGCCGCTCGCCCATCGATTTGCTGACCACAGCAGATATTTGTTGGCTGGGCGACGAAACTCCAAGCCAAAAAAAATGCATTGCCGTAGCCATCAACACTTCGGGGGAGAAATGTGAATTTCTGAATCATCGAATGCGGTTACGGCATGTTAGAGACGTATGCGGCATTTTCCGTGCGTGAACAAGTTCGACGTGCTGCTAACGTTATCGTTGCCAGCCACCACGTTGGTTGCCATAGCAATGACACACTAGTTTTCTGCCTTAAAGTTTTGTCAACCCGGCGATAGGTACCCGGTGCTGGTTAAACGCACTTTGCAAGCGAGCTGAGAAGTTCTGCCCTAAAGCTAGCCACACCGTGAGAGGAAAAGAAAAAGAGCGGGGGCAGGTGTAGTGGTTCGAAATTGTTTGGCCTTGTTCTAATGTGCGCAGATCGCTCCCTAAGCTACCTTTGTGGCAGTACACAGGCGTTCCGCGGAAAAGCAATAATATTATTTGAGATGGGCTTTTAGCGTTAGCCACGAGACACAGCACATTTTGTTCAACTACTCATTTGTGCATGCGCTGCGTAGTTTTAGGTACTAGTATGATCGATGACGCCTGAAAAGTTTACTGGCCCCCATTTGGAGCAGCGAATCACATTTCTGCTGTCCTAAGAAAAAAAAAAAAAAACTTGTGCGCCATTTTTCTTTCTTTTTTTCGCCACCCCTACTCCTAAGTTTAATTTTAAGGTGCCAACTAGGCAGAGCCACATTTGAATTTGCAGAGTCTGTATAAGTATTCGACAGGCGTGGCAAATGCTAATGTGAACTTTATTGTTGGCTCAGTGGGGTAATTTATAATACTTTTTTTTTATGTAAATAGCAGCGAAATACCCCTCTACACGATTTAGGTGGGTTGAACGTTTTGTACATATATTTTTATTCTAAATGTCAGCCTTCTTTTTTATACTGCTCCAAATTCGGTCTTTCTTGATAAAAAAAATTTTCCTGCAACTTGCTTCAAATTTGGATTTGAGTGCTCCAAAAGCAACGTTTTGCTGTTCCAAAAATTGCCCTTAGTTCTATTTTGGCTGTTGCACCCTTGGATGTGTACCTACAGTTCAGGTGCCTTTTAGATTGAAAAATAGAATGAATAATATAGCCATGCAGATCTGGGAATAACCATTGTCACTACAAACACTAAGAACGGTGAGCTTTCTATTGTGCCAAAAAAAAAAAAAACTGGGTTGAGAAACATCGGTTGTCAGTTACTTTGCATAATCTCATCTTGACATTTAACTGTGGCCTGACGAATACCTTCTGAACATGTTTGTATTACCCTACTTCACTCCTGGATAATCACTAGTGCTCACTTGCATTAAGACTGTTGAATGGCATTCATGTCTCGCACACAATCCAACGAGCTGAGGGCCTTTAACTGCAATGTCGCAGAGTCGCCATCAAAATGCCAGACAATGTGCTTGTGATATTTGTATGTCTTGCGATTGCATTGGCAGCCATTGCGAGCATTATGTTCTTCCCATGTCCAGGACATTCTGTCCCAGCTACGTTCCATCTTTGACCAAGTACTTCGCTTCAAAGAAGTTCAGGGGGAGCTGCTTTTTCAACTGACCAGCGGCAGCAACAGCCTACGGGCACTGGCATCCCTCAGAATGATCTCAGAGTCTTACCAGGTATGCTCGCTATATCCAGCCCCCCCCGCCTTTTTTTTTTTTTTGTCGTTGCATGCACAAATGAATAAATAAATAAATGAATGAAACAAGAAACAATAAAAAGATTGGAGGCGATTCTGATCTTTCACTTTGGCGTCTAGTTGTGGTACTTGCTCGTTGGCACGTGTTTATCGCACTGCCAAAGCAGATCTTGGAGGCCACATAGAATGAAGCGCATGGTTGAGAACTTCTCCACCAGCTGCCACAGCGCTCCCAACTGCCAACAAAAATACTGTCAGCTTTTCAGTAGAGCTGTGTGAATAGCGAAATTTTGAGTGCAAAGCGAACTCGAATAATAAAGTCTGATTGTAAATCGAATTGAATAATTTTCCAATACTTCAAAGCCAGATTACAGAAAGAAAAAAAAGTTGTGGAGAAGCCCTAGCATATAGTAAGGAGATAGGAACATGAAAGCGTTTCTTTAGGCTTGTTTGATGTATGCTGAAACTTGCGGCACACAAAAAAGATGCGGACAGGACAGTATGCAACAAGAGAAAGCGCATTGTCGTGTCAATATTTTCTTTGTGTCATTTTTGTGTGCCACAATTTTCACCCTGTATCAGTTGCAACAAGCCCATTCTTATGTCCTTTAGGTTGATAAAAGACTGGAGGTATGCTGATAAATTGGGTTCCCTAAGTGTCCTATAAAGAATGTGAAAATGCAGAGGCCAAGTTGCATTTATTGACATGACTTTGTATACCCAAAGTGTTGTCGACAACACTATCATTTTTTGTGTTAGCCTTATCATTTTTGTGTTTGGCTACAGTACACAGCCGTTGTAGGCAGTCTCAACTAGAGGACTGAACCAGCCTCAGGCAAATTTGAGTAATTTAAGAAAGGCACATTGCTCACTGTGGAGCTTCGCCTGTGATTCCTCGATAAGTGACCTTACTTCACTGCTGTTCCCTTACCCTCACCCGTTTCCTCAAAGAGGCATCAAGCCACCACTTATTTTAATTTCTCTCTTCTTTGACTAACTTGAGTGACATGTACTTATTAAAATTTCATTCATTTTTTGGTAGGGTTGTAGGGCCCACACGCTATCAAGGACCCACTGTTGTAGCATAGTGGTTGAGGTACAGAGCTGTAAACACACAAGGCTGCCAGTTCAATTTAAGACTACAGTGTCTGAATTTCGATGGTTGTTAAATGCAAATAAATTGGCTCATATTTAGACTAATATGCACTGTAAGTACCCCAGGGAGAGACCCCCACAGCATGCCTCAAGGTTACGTCTTCAGTAGACTATCACTAAATGGAACATAATGGGACCGAGAAATTATGTTTCATTTAATAGGAGTTCCATTTACTGAGATGAACATGGGTGCAGCATTCAGGTATATAAGAGGTTACTCCATTTAGGCTTCTATTCTAGTCACGAGATTTCCATTTACTGAGGGTCTATTGTATTGCAGTCTGGCGTGTGAAGTAGCAGAACTTTTTGATATATGACAAATCTGCACAAAACAGCAGTCATTTCTGGCGAAGTCATTTTTTGTTCATATTATGCTAAAAAATTAGTCGTGGTGTCTTTGTGTACAGTGCATTGGTTCGTAATTTGTGAGAACTCTACTCGCCAGTGGAAAGAAGCTTGACAGCTAACTACTTATCACAAATATATTGTGTGACAGTGACTACTTAATCTGGAATCACTCATAGCCATTTTTTTTAGTGCTGGAAACTCACGAGAATTTCAACTTGCTTTGAGTTGTAACTTACTTCAGTAAGGTAATGTTGGAATGATGCACACTTGAAATAAATCGATATAACTGCCTGGACTTAAGGCTTCATAACTTTTTCATGTATTACAATTAAGCTATATATTCACAATGATCACTTCAGGTTCTTTTGTGTACAAATTTCATACTTTTGGTCAAAAAACTAATATGAACCTCGTTATGTAATAAAGATAGATACACTTTAGAGAAGCAGAGAGTTAAGAAAATTTCATATGATTCTATTGAATTGCTTCTTTTTCTTTGTACAAATGAGATAAATCTCTTGTAAGTCATGTCATAGCTAAATGGCACATTCAGAGAGTCAGGTTGATCGATAGAACGTAGCTAATTGCTGGCATATGAAGTATTATCTTCAACTGAGCAGACGGCAAGTCCCATCGCTAGTCAACGAACTGACAGAAGTCGTGGGGGCTTTGCAGCATCTTGTACAGGATTTTCTGCTGAGCCTCTCTCGCCATGATGACACCAATCTTCAAGGGCTGGGATTACGACTGGACTTCTCCGAGTTCTACAACAAGCAGAATGCACTGCTGCGAACTTCAATGACGTTCCATAGCCGTCGACGGTACCAAGGGTGGGGGTCCCTTTAATTTTGCTTCATTTTCACGTGCAACTGCAGGGACCTCAAGTGTTACATTAACACACATGTTGTGATGTGTTTGTGAAGAATCACAATATTAACTCTGGAATGGTGGTGGTCTTGTCTAGTTCATACTCAATTGTTCTTGAAGGTTACAGCACGGTCATTAGGTGACATTGACAGCGGCAGACAGACAAGTAGAGTTGGTATTGTCTACTCTAACCTTTGTCACTTATTTTCGGCATTGTAACCTTTATGCATAAAGGAATCTTGTCAAGAGTGGTAGATAATAGTTCAGAAATACCAGAAGTAATCAAACGTTACCTGTAGTCTCCCTTGCGCCATCTGGGAATGAAACCCCATCTTTGAATGGTTCAAATCAACTCGTGAATCAACTGCTTCGTCTATTGATACTTAGAGCTATATATCCAGTATTTCGTCATAATCAATTCTTTATAATGAGATTTAACTGTGCAAGCTGTATTGTTATTTTGATGTTCTGCTTTTCATACGCTGCAGGTCTGCTACTACCCAAGTTTAGGTGATTCTATGGCTGCTCAGCTGCCGCCCATACTACCGCCACCTGCAAGCGCACAGTGAATGTCATAATTTATATCGATAGTGCTTCGAGGTAATGCCTTTTGAAGAGGAGGCATGCGGAACCACACCATACTTTGGCTGGCCTTCGTTCGGAGCTGAGGAATCTGTGAGCAACGATAATTTTATGCTTGGATCGCGCTTTTCATTTATATGTGCAAAATTAATTTCTTGAACATGCGTTATCATGAAAAACGTGGGCTATCAACAGAGTTCTTGTGCTTCCTACGACTCATTGACTGCAACCTTAGCGTAAATGTTTATAATTGTCCAACGATCTTAAATAAAGTATGGCCTTTTGTATTTTACTACTCAGTTATTAGTGCGGAAAAAAAAAATGGAAAAATGGTTTGAACAGAGCGCTAAGCTGTTTTATTTTTTTGTTTTTTTACCTGTTGTGCTTTAATAGCCGTATTATATTACTACTGGACAATGCAACTGTGTCCAAATTTTTAAGGTATGTTGATACTAGTGCTCTGTCCTGTTTAAAACATACTTCCTTTGAGTTATTTCGTGCCAACAACTCTGATGCATCATTACTAACTAGCCTCTGTTAATTTCCCATTGGTATTTGTTCGTTAGGCAGGACAGAGTATGGGAATTTGTTTTATAGGTGTGGAAGGCCAACCTGAAGTGGGTTTCAGACACCTTGCGAAATCACACATTAAAAAGGGGGGGGGGGGGAGAGCGTTTCTTAGAATTATTAAGATTACTTCTGCCACGCAACTATAACAGTCATCTGCCTCGCATAATTTCCTTGCGTTATCACGGCAGTCTCCATGCACGCTATCAGCATGACATCGCTCTTGGGATGCGAAAGTGACAAGAGCCGGGTTGTCGAGAAAAAAAAAAAAATGTGGGAAAGCCAGATGACGATTATAGTTATGTGGCAGGAATACTCCCCGAATGCTCTTTTTTTTTTTTTTTTTTGCTGCTGGCATAGTTAAAAAATGCTACCAGTAGTCAAAGTTCCTGTGAACCTGGGAGCCAAATATTAGTGTGCTGCGTGCTGCAGGGAATTCACAATTATTCGCATAACGAAAATGGCAGAAAAAGCTTTAGCTCTCTTTTCCAAAATGTCATTGTCAAATAACATGGCAAATGGGCATAAAAGATACCAGCTGGCTTTGCAAACAGCACCAGCAAACAATCTTGAAGGCTGTGCGCCACTTGTGCGAGTACCACAGATGGAATGCCAACATCTGCCAGCGTCTCACACTGCTGAACCAGTAGTAGCGGCCAATATGGCCACAAAAAAAAATACCATGAAGTACTCCAGAGGCACCCACCTCACGTCCACTTAAAAGTGTATTAATCTTGATATGGGCGCTTGTCCAGTCGAACCAGGAAAAACCCAGACGATTGCCTATGAAAGGCTTCAAGGCAACGCTGGAGCTTCCGATGCACAGTACGGGTAGGTGACTTTGATCGTTATGACGAGGGTGTAGGCGCGCATAGTCCGACTGAAGGATTGCCTTTAGCGGTCTCGTAATGGCAAAAATTTGATACTTGGGCTGATGCTGGCACATTGGAAGTGCGAGTCTATAAAATTCGGAATTTTGAAGCTTCGGTACAGTTACTAAAGGGGCTACTGTAAAACATGTCCCAACTTATTCGGTCACCAGTTCATACAAGTGAGGGCGAGATAAATGTGTTTTCAGCAGTGCTATGACATCCTTTGGCTCCATAGCAATCTTTTCAGTGCCAGAGAGTGTATTTTTTATTGCATGCACGAGAATGCCATCTTCTGATAGGACACTTGAAACAATTAAACGATTCGTTTATTTTAAAAAAATGAAAATTACAATACCATCCGTACGATGACGCAGTAAAGATTAGCATTGGAAGACTGTCTTGCAAGGCCTAAGGTGACTTCTGTGGGCTTTCCCTAAATGAGAGTGTGGGGGGTCAAGTGCGGGGATCACGTGCCCTTCTTTGCCTTGTAATCTTCCCAACCAGCGCTGTATTCCCGGGCACTGGAAAGAGAAAGTTATCTCAGCACTTTGCGTAACAGTTCCAGATCAGTCACTTCTATGTGCACTGCTTTTACACATGCTCCATGAACTCTTTTTTTTTGTGTGTTTTAATCATGTTTTACCTTAATGATGCAACTTGAACTTGGATACAAAAATACCAGTTAAGTTTAAAAAAGTTTAAAAGCCTGCTGCACTGAGATATTTACCTCAGCTCTACTATATTCATTAATTTATTCAACAGTACTGCCAATCTATTCAGATTATAGCAGGGGAGGCACACTAAAAAGCTGTTGCGTTATGCAAGATTATACATGGTCACCATTATCCATCACTATGGTATTAAAAGAACACTGCATAGGCAACTAATTTAATGCAAACTCAACAAAAATAATAATAACATACAAAAGCTGTACATCAATAACATGATATAGGCTCGAAAAGTTTAATGAAAAACATTGACATTAGTGATACTTGAGAAGCAAGCAATTAATCTTCAATGACAGTTGTAAATTTGCTTTACGTGTGTAATAAATAGAGGATGTCACTTAACTAAAAGAGTTGCCTGTTGAGTTGAGTTGCCTGTTGCAGAATGCCATAAGGGCAGCGAACAATTTTTCATGAAAACTAGGCATCTGGCATTCTTAAAAAAAAAGTCGCAGCAGGGCCATGACTACAAATACCTCGTCAACTCGAAGTCATAAAACCCAGGGAAAATTTTGAGACAATAAACGGATTTTTGAGATAAGCAGAGTTCCGCTAATTGCCAGGAAAAATGAGCGCTTTTCAGAAAAATCACTACTACTTACTGGCTCTTTAGCGACAGTTTATAATCTTTTTTCTCGTGCAGGTTTAAAAGAGAAATAAAAAAATAACATGCGAGAGACTTTAACCGGCTGGGTTGTGCTGCACTGCCATTTTATTAGCAGAGAAAAACTGCCCAACGCTCATCTGCTTTGCGGTCGTACTTGGGCCTAGGAAGGCGTCCTCCAGCTCCTTGACACATCGCAGCAGTCTATCTTCCCCGCCGCTGCTCCGTATTTCCAAGCAATCGCAGCAAATTTCTCTCCTCAGAAGATTTCGGCACCTCTCGATGTGGTTTGTCATTGCCATCGTCTCCGCCGTGCCCTACGTTAGATGCCGTTTGTACGATTTCGGTGTATGTAATTTCTCTGGTCACCGCCACATACTTCTCACACAGTGTGTACTACAGGAAAGTCACGTCATTTTGGGCTGCACCGTTACCTGTAAACTTGATGATCTCTTGACAAAGTTCCTCACAGTCTGTGAAGTCACCTGTCTGCTTCTGGCAAACTTGCGGCACGTGAAAACTCGGCGTGCTCAAAGCAGTTGGCGCTAGCCGCTGTGCGAACTTGCTGCCAAGTGCTGCTGCGAAGGTGTACTGCTCCCAGCAGGTCAATTTCGTAGCCTTTGCCGTTTTCATAAGACAACAAAGTTTTGTAGAAAAGGCACTATCGGTAGGTTTTGCGGGTCACTTCGATGACACCTTGGTCTATCGGCTGCAGCACAGACATCATATTTGCAGGCAAAAACTCTACTCTCACTCCCTCCAAATTCTCTATTTTGCCATGGCCTGGACAGTTGCCGACAACGAACAGGACTTTCCTGTTTCTCTCGGCCATCTTGTTATACATAGCGGGGACGTACTCTTCAAAAAGAGTATCAATTATCGACGCAGCTTTGCGCGATAGATAACGCCATTCGGCAGTCGTGCAGTACTAAAGTACCTGGGCTTGACAGCTTTGCCAATTATGAGTAACGGCAGCTTCTCTTCGGCTGTTGCATTTTGCGCTGTAAAGTACAGCAACCATGTCCTTCCGTTGTTTCACTCCCGAGCACGCTTTACCCTTTGGTGTGAAGGTGCATCTCGGCAACATTTTATAAAAAAAGTGCGGTCTCGTCAAGGTTGAAAATGTCGTTGTCAGCATATGCTCCCGCAACTCGGCTAGCTGGCTGCTGTGCCAATTGTCTGCAGTGGCTGCGTCGACAGTGCCACTTTCGCCGTGCACCAACTTGGACACAACACTGTTCCCTTTTTTGAAGCAGTCAAGCCAGCCACTGCTGCAACTGAAGTCCGTGTGCCCCATTGGCAAAGAAAGAGCATCTGCATTCTCCATCATTATTGCTCTGGTGACGGGAAGGTTGGCCGCTCTGGCATTTCGCAGCCATACCATCAATGCCGCTTCAATGTCTGGGAATTTCGACCTTCGAACCCGCTTTCGGTGGCTGGAAAAAGCACCTTCTGCTTGTTTTTCAGCACCATCGAAAGTGTAAACAAAGAGATGCCAAATTCCTGCGCGATGCTCAATTTTGTTCCGTCTCCTTTTTCCACTTCATTAATTAAAGCAACTATTTTTTTCTACCATTAGCAACTTGCACTGCTTTGATGCCATGTTTGTCACACTCATTTTAAGTTGCCGCTCCTCACGGTCGGCGAAAAATCCGCACCGCTCGGTTCGTGCACATGAACGGAAATCACACTTCAGGGAGAATAATGAATGCTGCACAAAGCAAACGAGATGAACTACGCCAAGCGTGGGCAGAGGGCCTCCCCGCTCAGCGCATGTGTCACATGACGTGCCACAGGGTTGCTTGACAAAGTTTATATGTTGCTGGGCTGAGACTTCGCGCACTTCACATTTGCAGAAAGCATCGACGTAGTGGCAGGCGTGACTAAATAAAAAATCTACAGACTTCACGCGTGGCAGCGTTGCACGAATCTTGTGAAATGGTCTGGCAGCGGAATTTCGGTTTCACTCCCAGTCCAAATTTCGAGTTACCCGCAATTTGACCCGAAAATACTTCGAGGTGGAAAGGAAAATATACGTGGTACGTATATGAAATAGTTCGGTGCCGCAGAAAATTTTGACTTAGCTGATTTTTCGAGATATGACAGTTCGAGTTAACGAGGTGCTACTGTAGACAGCTGGAGATAATAGTAAGCACCCTGCACTATCTCATTTTTCCTGAGAAATGGTCAACGTTTCTTAGCAGATGATACCTCCTTGTTTATAATGCTTTTTAAACAAGATGCAGTTTCAGTGATTTAGACTTGAAGTGATTGACAGTATGTACACCACCCTGAATATAGATTTATGCCACCTTGTAGTAGCCCTGCTCAGGAAGGCTGCATAAGTATTCTTGCTACTTCATCGTGACAACATTACACATACTGTGTGTAGCCAGCCTTGTGAGCGAGCTTGAGTGCTGCATGGCTCTTGATGGGGCCAAGGCCGTAGAACACAATGTTGTGGTCATAACTTTGGGGCTTCTGCGCATGGTAGGCTTTCTGGAAGGCCTCTTCGGACATCAGCAGGGCATCTTTCACTTGTCCCACTGAAAGAGTGACAGCATTCAATTAAGGACTTGATGGCTAACTTGACGCCTTGATGGCTAACTACAGTTACAGTCGGAACGCTCCCGCCACCTTCTGCAAGTCGGCCTTCGCTACAGCAACACGACCAGTTACGACTGCTGGATACATGAAAACACAGTCCACAAGACACTACTTCATTTTGTGCACAATGCCGGCCGACCAGCGCACGTTTATGCACATATACGCACAAAATATGCGTTTAGGGCAAGTCTATGTTGCAATTAAAAAAATTTGTTCAAGAGCCTTCGATAACCTCATCAAATGTGAAAATGGACTGTCGGCGCCGTGAACATGACTGAGTAAAGTCATCACCACATGATGAAGTCTTTGCATGATGTCACAGATCGCCAAAATTTGTAACGTCACGGCATCATCACATGACGTTGTTGCTATGTCAAAGGTCCTTGCTTTTATCACGGTGGAAGTGCGGAACCGTGTTGGGTGCGACATTGTTGCTATGTCAAAGGTCCCTGCTTTTATCACGGAAGTGCAAAACCGTGTTGGGTGCAGAAAGATTTTGACGAGGAAGCAACAATACATTCAGGGAGTATAAAAAAAAAAGGAACGTGGTTTTTGCCTAATTCCAATGGCACAGATGTACAAAGCTACTATGCTGGCTACTGCCACGCTTACGTCGTACACAACTTTATTAGGCATCTTTACCTACACCTAGTGGCGGCTAGTTCTCCAATGCAAACACTCTTCTGTGTGGTAGTTTCTTTGTGTCATTGACTCGAGAAATTACTTAAAATTACTACACTTTGCTGTAACTGGTGCCTATCTGTGGCTGTTTTGGCTAACAATACATTCCATGGAACAGTAGATCAGGCTTTGTATAAGGGTTATCAAAATGAAATCAACACATTGTGCACTTGCTTTCCTCTGTGCAGGACAACACTACGTTGCGAGTTAGCATGCGCATGTTTACCTTCGTCTCATCTAATCCCACTTGACTACTGTCAGTCTGACTACAGTGAGAAGTATTGATTCTCCTCTTGTTAAAGGGGCCATGACATCATTACCCAAAGATTTGTTTTAGCAAAAGATAGAAGTAGAAGGTCTATAATGGGTATACAGATGTGAAAAGTGGGCTGCAATAGAAGCATCATCATCATCAGCTTGACTGCGCCCACAGTAGGGCAAGGGCGTCTTCCACTTTCTGCCAACCAACCCAGTCCTGTGCTTGCTGCTGCTGCATTGTACCAACAAACTTCTTAATCTCATATGCCCACCTAACATTCTGTCTACCTCTCGCACGTTTGCCTTCTCTTGGAATCCACACTAGTTACTCTTAATGGCGTTATCCTGCCTATGCACTAGTGCACAGCCCATGCCACATTCTTCTTGTTGATTTGAACAATGATATTCTTAACATCCATTTGTTCCCTGACCTACTCTGCTTTCTTCAGGTCCTAAGGTTACACGTCATTTTCCTCTCCATTGCTCGCTGCAACGTCCTCGATTCATGTTGAATCCTCTTTGTAAGTACCCAGGTTTCTGCTGTGTAGGTAAGTGCCAGTAAGATGCAGCAAAAAAAAAAAATCAAAACAAGCTCTAGAAGTCACCCGCTATGAACCCCACCCACTAATAGCGACCACAATTCTACTATGGGGTGTGTGTTGTCATGTGCAGTCGCTGGAAGAATCGACTCGAGCCGTCACCCTCTGCTGAAGTTTCAGCTACAGGAAATAGTTCAATTTCAGTGCCACACTGAAGAAACCTCATTCATCTCGCTTTCACATGTAGCTGAGCACGGAACAATATTGTTTGCCGGAATGCAGATGCTCGCTCAGCAAGCTGCTTGTTACGTCATTGCTCACGAGTGCACCAGTGTAGCTCCACTCACATGCCACTCACTTGTTTATCATCATCATCATCATCATCAGCCTGACTACGTCCACTGCAGGACAAAGGCCTCTCCCATGTTCCGCCAGTTAACCCGGTCCTGTGCTTGGTGCTGCCAATTTATACCCGCAAACTTCTTAATCTCATCTGCCCACCTAACCTTCTGTCTCCCCCTAACCCGCTTCCCTTCTCTGGGAATCCAGTCAGTTACCCTTAATGACCAGCGGTTATCCTGTCTACGCGCTACATGCCCTGCCCATGTCCATTTCTTCTTCTTGATTTCAGCTATGATATCCTTAACCCCCGTTTGTTCCCTAATCCACTCTGCTCTCTTCTTGTCTCTTAAGGTTACACCTACCATTTTTCTTTCCATTGCTCGCTGCGTCGTCCTCAATTTAAGCTGAACTCTCTTTGTAAGTCTCCAGGTTTCTGCTCCGTAGCTAAGTAC
Organism: Rhipicephalus annulatus; assembly: GCA_013436015.1. Classification (NCBI taxonomy): domain Eukaryota; kingdom Metazoa; phylum Arthropoda; class Arachnida; order Ixodida; family Ixodidae; genus Rhipicephalus; species Rhipicephalus annulatus. The sequence continues at coordinate 506,684 of WOVY01002521.1, read as the reverse complement.
CGGCAAGATACAGCTGTTATATACCTTCCTCTTGAGGGATAGTGGCAATCTACCTGTCATAATTTGAGAGTGCTTGCCGAATGTGCTCCACCCCATTCTTATTCTTCTAGTTACTTCAATCTCGTGGTTCGGTTCTGCGGTTATTACCTGCCCTAAGTAGACATAGTATTTTACAACTTCAAGTGCACTATTACCTATCGCAAAGCGCTGCTCCTTTCCGAGGTTGTTGTACATTACTTTCGTTTTCTGCAGATTAATTTTAAGACCCACCTTTCTGCTCTCCTTGTCTAACTCCGTAATCATGAGTTGCAATTCGTCCCCTGAGTTACTCAGCAATGCAATGTCATCGGCGAAGCGCAGGTTACTGAGGTACTCTCCATTAACTCTTATCCCTAACTGTTCCCATTCTAGGCTTCTGAAAACGTCCTGTAAGCACGCAGTGAAAAGCATTGGGGAGATTGTGCCCCCTGCCTTACACCCTTCTTGATTGGTATTCTGTTGCTTTCTTTATGAAGCACTATGGTAGCAGTTGATCCCCTGTAGATTTCTTCCAGAATGTTTATATATACTTCATCTACGCCCTGATTCCGCAGTGTTTGCATGACGGCTGATATTTCTACTGAATCAAACGCCTTCTCGTAATCTATGAAGGCTATGTATAGTGGTTGGTTATACTCTGAGCATTTCTCTATTACCTGATTGATAGTATGAATGTGGTCAATTGTTGAGTAGCCTGTTCGAAATCCTGCTTGTTCCTTTGGTTGATTGAATTCTAATGTTTTCTTTACTCTGTTAGCAATTACCTTTGTAAATAGCTTGTATACTACAGAGAGCAAGCTGATCGGCCTGTAATTCTTCAAGTCCTTGTCATCTCCTTTCTTATGTATTAAGATGATGTTAGCGTTCTTCCAAGACTCTGGTACTCTTCCCGTCAAGAGACACCTCGTAAACAGGGTGGCTAGTTTTTCTAACACAATCTGTCCTCCATCTTTCAGCAGATCTGATGTTACCTGATCATCACCAGCAGCTTTGCCCCTTTGCATGCTCTCCAAAGCTTTTCTGACTTCTTCTATCATTACTGGTGGGGTGTAATCTGGGTTACTGCAAGTTCTTATAGTATTAAGGTCGTGGTTGTCTCGACTACTGTACAGATCTCTGTAAAACTCCTCTGCTATTTTAACTATCCTATCCATATTGGTAGTTATTTTGCCTTCTTTGTCCCTTAGTGCATACATCCGACTTTTCCCTATCCCAAGTTTCCTCTTCAATGCTTGACACTTCCTCCATTTTTCAGAGCGTGTTCAATTCTCTCCATGTTATACCTTCTTACATCGCATACCTTACGTCTATTGATCAACTTCGAAAGCTCTGCCAGTTCTATTTTGTCTGTTGCACTTGACACTTTCATGATTTGACGCTTCTTAATTAGGTTCTTCGTTTCCTGGGAAAGCTTGCCAGTGTCCTGTCTAACTACCCTGCCTCCAACTTCCACTGCACACTCCGTAATTATACTCGTCAGATTATCATTCATTGTATCTACGCTAAAGTTCGTTTTCTCACTAAGAGCCGAGTACCTGTTCTGCAGCGACACTCTGAATTCCTGTACTTTCCCTCTCAGTGCTAGCTGATTGATTGGCTTCTTGCGTATCAGTTTCTGTCGTTCCTTCTTCAAGTCTAGGCGAATTCGAGACCGTACCATTCTATGGTCACTGCATCGTACCTTGCCAATCACTTCCACATCCTGCACGATTCCAGGGTGTGCACTCATTATAAAGTCTATTTCGTTCTTATTTTTGCCATTAGGGCTCCTCCATGTCCACTTGCGGTTTTCTCGTTTTCGGTAGAAGGTATTCAAAATCCGTAAATTATTGCGTTCTGCGAATTCTACTAGTAGCTCTCCTCTGGCATTTCTAGTACCGATGCCATAATCTCCTACCGCCTGGTCTCCAGCCTGCTTCTTCCCTACCTTTGCATGCCTCCCACATGCTTACGTCAAATAACTCACGGCCCTCAGTCCCCAGCAGCTGCGAAGCAACTGACCACGGCGGCGGTCAGATCTGCAACGCAGCAGAGGGTGCTAAGAATCTCTGGATCCGGACAGGCCGCCATTGGAACCTGAACTTGGCAACGTTTAACGCTAGAACCTTATCTAGTGAGGGAAGTCTAGCTGTACTATTCGAGGAGCTAGAGGGTGTTAAATGGGATATAATAGGGCTCAGTGAGGTTAGGAGGACAGATGAGGCCTATACAATGCTACAGAATGGGCACGTCCTTTGCTACAGGGGCTTGGCAGACAGAAAAGAACTGGGAGTGGGGTTCCTAATTCACAGAAACATAGCTGGCAACATAGAGGAATACTATAGCATTAATGAAAGGGTGGTAGGTATCGTAATTAAACTGAATAAAAGATACAAGATGAAGGTAGTACAGGCTTACGCGCCTACATCCAGCCATGATGACGCTTCAGTTGAAAGCTTCTATGAAGACGTGGAATCGGCAATGAGTAAGGTAAAAACACAGTATACTATAGTGATGGGCGACTTTAATGCACTTGTTTATAGGAATATTCAATTATAAGTCAGGTTCTCGACCGAATGCGCTAAAATTTCACCACCCTGTGATTGCACAAGGGTTAACGATTGACGTTTGGGTGTTAGGCCTGTTTTGAGTGAACCTATACAGTTAATTGTCACAAGAACACTGCAAGTGCGTTACACTGACGAAACATTTAGCTCTGCTCTACACTGATGTGATTTTGCTAAAAGGTAAGTCACACGGAGATGCAACACTGGTTCAGGGATTGCTATTTGTGAACTGCTAAAACTGCATTCTTTTTCCCTAAACGTTACTGCTCTCACGTGTGATTTATTTTAATGCCTATTAATTTATATTTTTTTATTTATACCTGTAGTGCCACAAGCGTGTTATTGCAGGAGGACAATTTAGGAAAAAATACTTACATAACAAATTTTATAACAATTTAGGAAAAAATACTTACATAACAAATTTTATAACAATTCGCATACAAAGATAAAAATATGAGCTCATTACAATGTGATGGTTACAGCATTGAAAAGTGGCAACACATACAAACAAAGGAATCATCTTGAATGTATGCACAATTTCATCAAAAAAAAAAAGACACGAAAAACCAGAGTTTCTTCTTGAGTGCTCACACAGAACAGTTCTATTATCACAAAGGACATAGCCATCGTATGAGGTACAATGTATCCTAATACCACTAGATTAATCCAATATATATGCACTGTCCAGACTTCATTTCATATTCTAATGGTTAGGCATACTGATAAGCTTGTTCTGCATGTGGGTTTGCACCATGCTGACTAGTACACTAGTGACAGAAGAGGGTTACTTGCATGGAATATTGATGGCATTGCCGATTTTGCCGGAGGCAGCTACCTCAGCAGGCTCGCGCACGTCGATCAGTTGAATGTCGCCACCTTGCATCAGAGCCTTAAGGTCTTCATAGCTCAGATCCTGGAAGTTGACACTTGACGTTGACACAGAGTGAGCACCCATAATACCTGCAGAAACCAATGTTGGGATAGAAAACAAATGTATATTTGTATGTAAATGTATGTTTTCAGAAAAATTGTTGCAAGGAATGGTAACAAGACAAGAGCATACAGAAAGACTGAGGTGGAGCCAGTGACTGCAGCCGAATGAGAAAAGCTTTCGCCGGAAGCCAACATTTCGACTTGAAGACTTGATGGAACAATGCCACCAGCTCAGGCTTTCCTTGTATACCCTACTTTGGTTGCTTAAAAAAAAAATGGTGTAACAAAAAATGGATTCACTAGAAAGCGAAGAAAGTGACAACTGCATAGTCACATGTGTGAATTGAAATGAAGTTACAAATCTCGTTTGTGAATGTAAAGCTTTGGAGATTATGCTACCTTCGTTACGGGTGCTAAATTTTATAGTACATAAAGCTGAAGGCCCACCGACGCAAAAATTTTAAATCTTTGTTTTTCGGTTCCAACAAGTAGCTAACGATACATTTTCCTTAGCTGGAAACCTAGTTTGCTTGAACGTGCATCTGTTAATTATTTGGAGATGTTTTTATTGTGGCCAATCGCAGTTTAAGCATCAGAAAGTCCCAAGAGAAATTGGACCTAGTGGTGTTTTTTTGTAAACACATCATACAATGTTGGCACACATAACAGACGCACCCACCATGTTTGCAGCATCAGAAGTTAGCACAAACTCGCGATACAGGTGGTGGTTGGTTGTTTAAAGCAAGCTGATGACCATGCTTATGTGCTTTCTTTTACGTGCAATTGCATGACAAACACTTGAATATTTGTTTTCAATATGTTCTAGGCAAAGTTACTGTTAATATTTGGTTGGTGATGTATGTGTGTCCACACCAATCTAACTCTCAGGTTATCTCACCTTCAAAATTTTGTATCAGCATTACATTAAAGTACTACAACTGCAACTGAAATACCTGGTAGTATATGGCTTAGTGAATGCATCACTATGCTTCACAAACATTTCCAAGCTCTCTCAGTGTGCCCATACTTCAATTCAAAGCACATTCCCATTTATAGACACTACTACACTGAAGATTAAGTCAAGAGCATACCTGAAATCTTAATTTGTCAAACCTGTTTTAAAGATCATGTTTGGACTTGACAACAAAGCATTGCCCCCTTGTGTGGCAACAATTCTAAAACATTTCGTTGAAGCAAACACCCTTGCGACCCAAACACAATGACTATTGTTTGACGTATGAAATAAATTCCGACTATGTGTTTAAGAAAAAAGTGCTGTGCCCAATAAAAACTGTTTCATAACTTTTTCAAGCAGGAGCTACGGTACATTAAACTGTTCAGAATAAATTGTTTTCATGGGGATTTATTTTTGCTAAAACAAGAATGAAATTGCAGCTGACACGCAGTTTGTTTCTAAGAGATATTATGAAAAATGGTGAGGCACTCGCAATGTTTTTGTTTGTTTGAAGACAATTTTATCACACTTTATACAGCGATAGATGAAAAACAATCGCCTGCAGGTAAACATTACTTTTCTCAGGCCCCGTGCTTTTTTTTTTTTGTAACCAGCTTGATATAGAATTAATACCTGTTGACTGTCACATTTTTTATATTTTTCTCACAAAAGCTTTACTACAACAAAATTAGTATCCGTCTTCACACTGATCATATTAGAAAACCACATATGTTCCTAGGATAAGAACATGAAAATACGAAAAATGCAGTGGTTCTAATAAGCAATTTTTATTCAAATCACGGCGTTTTGCAACAGAACATGATAGAACAAACGTGGCATTTTTGCTTCGACTCCTCTTTCAAGGACAGCACAGAAAATCAAGGGCAGGGAACTTCATTTATTGCTCTCGTACTCTGAAGCAAGCCGCACGTGTTTTATTATTATTTTAGCTTCACAGTCTGCCAACAGGAGGAACTAGCAGCCACAGTTCCATTTCCGCGGCATGAGCGTAGGAATGTCCGACAGCACTTCGTGCAGCCCAGCATAGAGAGGGCAGCGCAAATTTGTTATCTACGAAGTCGCTCGCCCGGTCACAGTGACATCACGCGGGCTTACAGTAAAGCTTTCACGCAGCGACTTGTTTCTCGCTGCAATCGAGAAATTTGTGCGAAATTACGTAGCCTTAAGTTATCGTCGAAATATGGTGTGCTGAACCTGAAAGTAAACAAGGCGCACCCTGCTCGGAAAGAAAAAAAAAAAGGCAAATTGTTTTGCGGATTCTCCGGTAATGCGCAGTCAATTGAAACGAATTGACCTAGCAGGCGACAGATGGTTATCATCAAGTGGAATCATTCACGAAGAAATCGTGTCACGACAATCGATGTTTTCAAACCAAATGAAAACTTACAAGGACCGAGTTGCGAGGAGCGGCATGCCGTCGTAGCACACGCATCGAGCACGACGACCTGTTTCGTATGAAATCCTGTCACGGGCGCAGCAGCAAGACGCCGTCCCAGCAGCCATGGGACTCTGTTGGAACGAGCCACTGATATAACAGGCTTGAATAACATGACTGCCCTTGCTGCGCACCGTGTAGCCCGTTTTGCCGGCCTTCGTCAGCTTCTCCTACGCGCACTCGGTGAACAGAGGAGGACGCTTCGCTGATTCGTTTTTCGCTCACGATGAGCGCTGTTGCAGTAGCTGCTGCGACCACATGCGACGCGACTGACTTGGCGTTGCTTGCGTGCCGCGCCGTGAGGCCATATCTTATCAGCTTGGGAATCGTGCTACCGGTACATCGACCTTGCGAGGTCGCGCTTGAAGATTCCCGCGTGGCGTGAATTTCGCGCGGTCCCAAAACCAGACTGCCCAAACTATGCGCTTCGAACAAATGAACGTTGTTAACACTGCTACTGCTGACGAGGTTATTCCATCCGGCATCTGTGCAACCGTTGGCGGTTCGTTTTAAATTGCCCTCAGCCGTGTGTCTTAAAATTTTTCTCGTACTCGCGCCAGTCACAGCCTTCACCTATGCCTTCACAGCCTTCTATCTTTATATTGACCGGTCATGAATCGTATGACTATGACCAGCTATGAAAGCATTTGATCAGTCCGCTCAGGGTGAGAACAACACGTTGTCGTCTGCTACGGCGGCCGCCATTGCCGCTGTCGGTGGGGGGGGCTGACGTGAGCCGAATATGTTGGTTGCGAAACTTTATTGTGGTCCTGCAAGGCGCGCGTCAGCGCGCAGCGGGGGACTCCCCAAGCCTATTGGCCGCTCCGCTTGTAGGCCCGTGTGCTCAGATTTGGGTGCACGTTAAAGAACCCCAGGTGGTCTAAATTTCCGGAGCCCTCCACTACGGCGTCTCTCATAATCATATAGTGGTTTTGGGACGTTAAACCCCACATATCAATCAATTATTGGCCGCTCCGCAAGCCTGCTGGACGGCCTAAAGTTGGTCGGCCAGGAGGGAGCTGCCGAACCTGTTGCTTGTATTAAATGCGATGTTTCCTCCGACGTTAACCGTCTGTCTGTCTGTCTGTCTGTCTGTCTGTCTGTCTGTCTGTCTGTCTGTCTGTCTGTCTGTCTGTCTGTCTATCTATCTATCTATCTATCTATCTATCTATCTATCTATCTATCTATCTATCTATCTATCTACTTTATGCTCTCCAAACTGTATCATTAATATGATTTACTATGGCGTATCATGACTGTATGCTGAACATCAATGACTGGTCATACTATGAAAATCATGGCTATTTTGTCAGGGACGAGATGGTTTGCACTCCACGGCCGAAGCGCTGCTGTGGCCGTTTTACCATGTGCTGTGGTTTTACTTGATATGTAACGGCGAGAGACGTGAGACGACGTCGTGAAGGTGGCCCGCTGGGCCGTAGCAGTTTCGCCACTATATTCCTTTCGGGTAGAAGCTCAGCAGCGACGGCTGCGTGCGTCCGACGCGTCAGGGCGCCTGAACCCGTCCTCTTCTCGCGTAGCTCGAGATAGGTATCAGCTGCGTGAGAGGCGCGGCGCGGTGGTCAAGAGAATGATGATGATGCACTACAGGTATATCGCAAAACTGGTATGTGGTGAAACATTTCTGTATGACCATTGGTCAACATAAATCACTCGTAATGTGAAAATCAGGACGCCCATGTCACGTATGACATGATTTGCTTGCCACGCTAATGGTGCGCTGACGGCCGTTGTGCTAGCTTGATGTACACCAAATAGGTTATTGCATGAAGTGACTGTATGACGAACATAAGTGACAAGTGGCAATACGGAAATTATAACATGTCATACACGACATGACTTGCATGTCGCGCTCGCGGCCAGTTAGCTAGCTTTATATACACCGAAATTGGTATTGCGTATGACTGTAGGACTAACAGATATATCACAGCTCCTAACATGTAAATCATGACATACATGTTATGATTTACATGTTAGGAGCTGTCATAACATGACATACATGTTATGACAGCGCGCTCCTCCTCTCCACTCACTCTCCGATACTCCGCCCACAATGTACTTCAATTTATTTCTGTATTACCATATTACAGTAACAGTAACCTCTCTGTTGTACTCTTTATTGCGATAAAACCTTGCCCTCATAACATGTTTCTTTATTTCTACATAAGGATGCGCGAAATTTGAAACGTCTATAGCAAGTACACAGTGAACGCAATTTGAAAGAAATGAACAACAGCGGTAATAATCGCCATAAAAATTCATGTTTTGTGAATTAGAAATATATATACAATGGTTGATGCAGACGTACACATGCGAGATTTTATTGCAATGACTGATGGCCTATATATCAATCAAATTATATGCAGTGCTGAGTGTATATATATATATATATATATATATATATATATATATGAGGAAGTTTGAATGCCCATTTGTGCGTTATATGTGTGTTAAGGCCTGTGCAGTGCATGAAGTGAAGCGGCGTTTTGCCGAATCTGTTGTGTATTCGGTGTGTAATGCTCGAAGAAACGTAGTCGTCCCAATTTTCACTTTTTATTTTGTCACTTACGTTCTCTATTTCCACCTAACATTCGAGCGTGTGAATGGAAACTGTGCGCATTCGATGATTAGACGTCGTGGCAACTAGCCTCAGCTGCAGCTTTACGGGACATGTCCATACATGCCCTTTATATACCCAGTATTCTTAGCTCTCTGTATATATATATTTTTTTTCTTTGCATTTCTGGTCGTTGTCACCCATATTTAACGAAGTTAAGGTGTTATCTTCAGTGACCAGCAGACAAATCAGTAAAATAAGGCTTCCGGCTAAGTGCACTCAACCCCCCCCCCCCCCCTCATTTTTTTTTTCGTCCAAGGGACACAGCTTCGTTGCTCTGTCGTAAAAAAGAAAACCAGTTTGGTTCTCGTTCGAAGACTCGGTAGCTTCAGCCTTCACCGGCCGGTCACAACGGGAAGAATTTTTTTAACGAACGCTTGTAGAATCCAGTTTTAGACGAAGATGTACGCTTTCGGTATGTAACGCCACTTCTGAAGCGACTTGAGAAGTTAACGGCCCACGCCCAAGGCCACCTGTAGAAGTTGCACGTCCAGCAATATCCGCGAAGAGCTGTAAATAATTCATTAAGTGGTTTCTTTTTGATGAATCGAGCTAGAAATTTGCAGCGTAAAACTCGATGCTGCAGAAACTCTCCGAATTAAAAGGGCCGATCGTTGGTTTGAGGGATCGGTGGTCTAGAACTTGGGGGGCACATTTGCGAGAAAGAAATGGTAGCGTGCAAAAAGACGATGGACATGGCAGGTGTTCATCCACAGTAACCAAAGAACCTTATTTTATTAAAGTTGTATACCTCTCTCTCTCTCTGATAAAGCTTGTCACGTCATTTGTATGCTGGCCAATTAATGCAAACCATGGTCTCGCAGGGCAAGCGAGTTGAGGCTCAAGGCAGTTTCCGAGCATAAGTGCCATTTTGCCCTCATGTGCTTCCTGTCGGGTTGAAAGAGTGAGTGGTAAGGGGGGGGGTGTATTTTTGAAAGTAGAAAAGCAAGAGAAAGGTACGGTCCGTGAGTTTCCTCTTCGTCGGTGTATACGTGTAGTTGCGGCCAACGGTTAGAGGGCCTGCCTTGCTGCGGTAAGTGATGGTTTCGATTCCCAGTATACCGTAGGGCACGCATCCGTTTATTACCTCGGCTGGGCGCCCGGTGTTGTAGGTATACTCTCGACGTTCCCGCTGCCTCCTTTCACTTTCTTTCTGCCTCTCCCGAAGAGACCCAGCCGCGCTCTCTTACGAGTTGCAGCAGGAAGCGTCTTCAAGCGATCAACTGCTACGTCTCGTGAATTTCCACGGGTGCACCGAACAATCATGTAGTTGACCAAAGGCATCTGCCGCGTCGTCAAATGCTTCATTGACAAGTTGATCATCAAAAAAAAAAGTAGGGGGGGGGAGCTCGAAAGGATTAGCTTCATAACTGCGCATCTTCTCTGTCACCAAAGAAGAGAGAGGAAAAAAAGGGGAGGCAAGGGGGGGGAGGGAAGTTGACGTGCAGGTAATAAAATCTTGAATACGATTCGAATGGCCCCTACTCTTCCATTCATATTGGTTTCGAGTATTTATTATTTCATGTATGGGTGGGCGAATATTCAAAAGTTTCGAATAACAAATTGAATAGCATTCCATTCGATTCGGTACTCGAATCGAATAGTACATATTCGTAATGCCGATAATTTTTCGAACAGTTTCCGAATAGTAAGCCGCGACGGGATAACCTCAAAACAAAAAAAACCGTGGATCAGCTAATTGCGATTTTTCTTCTTTAAATCCCCGTATTAATCTGCATGCAGCCCGAACTTTCACGAGACTACCGACGCTATATTGATTACCGGGATGAAGGCGTTTGTTCTGAAAGCTCCACTCTTGCTCACTTATTGTTATGCCGGAGCTGTATCGCATTAATCAGTTCTTGTCTTTGTGTCGTGATAATTGAAGGGGGGGACTCGACTGCATTCAGCTTCGTGACTAACAACGTACGCAGGTATTGTGTTCGCGCAAATAGTACTTGCAGATGTATACTGACATTTACATGCTTTCGGTGCCGAGGCTCGTGTTGTGATAACAGGTTGGTCTGTTTCATAACTTCTTTAGCTGTACCCGTGGTGTTTGGTTCAAAATTGTTAAGTTTTTGTTAGAAAATGTAAGTTAAAATTAGGTGGCTAAGTCTCACATTGATTATTGAAGTGACTGCTGTATTTTAACTTACATTTACAAATTATTACGAAGGCTGATTTATGTGCAGGGTTTAACGTCACGAAACCACCATATGAATATGAGAGACACTGTAGTGGAGGGCTCTGAAAATTTCGACCACCTGGGGTTATTTAACGTGCTCCCAAAGCTGCGCACACGGGCCTACAACATTTTCGCCTCAAGCAAAAAAATAATTATTACGAAGGCTCTGGTCCTTGCTACATACGAGGTTACCCTATTTTATTATAATTGTGGTGTTTTAGTCGATCGAATGTAACCGTAATGTTCTTTGGTGAAAGTTTGTAGACAAGTTAATTCAAATAAGATGCTGCCGAGTTCTAAGACAGCTTTCAAAATGACCGTCTTACTATTCGAATAGTGTTTGATTACTGGTCCTATTCGATTGGTGTGTCATCACTATTCGATTCGGTTTCCAAATTTACTATCCGTACACCCCTGATTATTTGAAAATTGCGAAACGTTCGTCTTCTGTCGCAATTTACGAGTCTCCCGACAGTGAATCGGGCTCACCGAATGCCAAAGCGGGCTTCTCCTTACAAGTGTGGCAGCTTGGGCTAGTTGGTATGGCATGACGATAGTTATTGCGCGAGAACAAAACGACGACACAGAGACTTTCGTGTCCTTCTTGTCTCTGTGTCGTCGTTTTGTTCTCGCGCAATAACTATCGTCATCGTTCTCCTTACAATTAGTGGGGTCGTGACGAAGCCAGCTTTGCTAAACGCCTTTGCGGTTTAACAAAATTCGTTGCTGCGCTAGTTTGTTCACAATCTTAAATACTAGATTGCGGATATTCGACACTGGGTGGAGAAAGAACACTGGTGCACAAGACAAGCACTATCCAGTATTTAAGCTTTTTTTTTTGTATGTGTGAAGCTCGTACATAAAATGACTAAAAGAAGCGTATGACTTAGCTGTCAGTCACCGGAAATTATGCGTTAAGAAATTGATAGAAACGTGGTATAGCATTGGCTTGAAGCTTGCAAGACAAAAGCGATAAACCTCAAAAAAGCATGTGCGATGCTCGAAGAAGCCCGCGTAGCCATTTGCCAATAGCCTTTCATATCGCACTGTACGTCTTCATTATTTAAAAAGCTCTGCTGAGCATTTTTAAGTAGTATTGTAATAGATTAACTCAAAGTGCTTATTGTCTCACGAATTCACTGCCGCAAAAGTTATCGGAATCCGTCCAGTACGAGCGGAGTTAGAAAGATTTGTCGCACGCTGCAGTTGCGTTCTCTTTTATCGCTCCCGATAAATAGGTCATGTGCGCCTCATAACCTTAATCACTTTTTATCTTCCCTTTCTTTCTTTTTTTTTTCCTCTGTATAGTGGCGTTTTGGTGCGATCGCGCGCGCACGCGTGGAAAAGTCGCGGCCTCCCGCGGCGGCTCCCGTAACTACCGAGTCCGCCATGCTTAAATCAGCCAACAGGTAATTCAATGGCTGTGACCAGCAGTTTTTGAGATTCTTGCGTCATTTTTCGAGAGAAGAGAAAACAATTTTTAGCCGACTTTGAGAATTTATTGTGAATTCCAGGCCGCGTGCAGCGCTATAATACTTGGATCGCCAAGACATATGGGGCCAAATACGAAGGGGTAGACACGGTGTGCAGTGCGTGTGGGGAGGAAGAGGAAACAGCCGAACATTTGATAATGTTCTGTAAAGGGCTTCACCCTAAAGCTCAGGATGATGGCGCAGAGTTTTTCAAAGCACTGGTGTTTAGGGACATGGAGGGCGAAATAGACTTTAAGCGGGTAGAATTAACTAGAAGGAGGTTATCTGATTCGCGGCTAAAGTCAAGGTGCGAGTGAAAATTAAACCCGTCACTGCAAAGTACGAGTCCTCAACCTCACTATTCAAAGGAAAAAAAATATATATATATCTAGTTTTTGGTTCACTATTACGGCTTGGTGGCGTTAGCCACCGCCCGATCTAAAGGATATAGCCATATCAATCCATCCATCCATCCATCGCGTGTTCTCGGAAGCCTTGACTACCGATCAGCAGCATTTTCTGACCATGCTCAAAAAGTGTTGCAGGGCCCCGTTGAAATTCGGATTCGTTCTGTATCATTGCATTGACAAATTTATAGGCTTACTTTCTCCTGTCGTTTTCAAACTTACGATTAGGAACGATGATGTCGCTTCGGCTGCACAGACTGTATGCATTGATAGGGGGGAGGGGGCAATTGCAGAAAAAAACCGTGTGATGAAATTTAGGTGCTCGCTAAAAATAAAAACAAGAAAAACAAGCGTGGTGGTCATAATTCTGCTTTTTACACTACTCGGTGTGTCTCAATCTTATCGTAGTTCTGACATGTAAAATTCACGAAACCATTTCCTGTGTCTCACGATCGACAGGTTAACTAGTCGAGTATATATGTACTACGATGCAACGTCATTACGTGTACTGAGCTTTTTTTTAATTCTTTTTATGGCGTTAGTACTCCCGATTCACCACCGAGTAATGCTGTTCATAAACAAAAAAAAACGCTCGGATAAATCTATAAAAGAACGTGATTTTAGGGGTCGTATATGATTGATACAGCATAGAAGCGTAATATTAAGGAGAGAAAGGATCTATTTAACCGTACTAATAATTTGTGAAAATTAATTTGAAGTGTGACAGGTGCAATAACGAACACATTGGCTTCGCCCAAGGGAACACTCGTGATTGATGTTTGGTGGGTACGTCTATATATTTGCACCTAAGCATAGCCTTTTCGTCACTCCACCGCGTGCTGGCCCCGTGGTGACATGAGACACAACAGCGCTTGTTGTTTGTAGCTGGTTGGTTCATTACTCGAGCAAAATAGGTATGAGGCAAAAAGTACGCGGACGAAATGAAGGCACGAACTGACAAACTTGCTTCCCTATGGGTGATCTTTCTCGCATTTTCGCGCACATGTGCACAAGTTCTGTTCATGGCTGACCCCGTGATCGCTTGAGCCTTTCTTGTAAAAACCAACCAACGGGCGCCCTTGTTTGTCTCTTTGTGTTTTCACTTAGACCCCATCATTGGGGAGCTTTAGAATAGCGCACCGCGAGCCCTTGCGGTGCGGTCGCTGCCACTGCGCATGCGTCGTAACGCGAGTCGGCGTTCGCGTTCGCGGACCGCACGCAAAAAAAAAATACGAAATTGCGTGTGGTAATGGCGGCCCGCATGTGGCCCGCAAGCGCTGGTTTCGGGGTTACAATGTCGCTGCGATCGTGCGTTGCGGATCGCAGCAGGACAAACGCTATTCTAAAACTCATACGGCGCCCGCAACGCCCGCAGCGCTTGCAAACGGTACACTAAAACTCCCTATTATTGCGTCATCGGCCCGTGCGCGGTGGTCTAGTGGCTAAGGTACTCGGCTGCTGACCCGCAGGTCGCGGGATCGAATCCCGGCTGCGGCGGCTGCATTTTCGATTGAGGCTAAAAGGCTGTAGGCCCGTGTGCTCATATTTGGGAGCACGTTAAAGAACTCCAGGTGGTTCAACTTTCCGGGGCCCTCCACTACGGCGTCTCTCACAACCGTATGGTGGTTTTGGGACGTTAAACCCCACATATCAATCAATTTTTTTTGTGTGTAATCTCGAACAACAGTCATGCGCAGTCCACTGGGTCCGCGACGCAGCAGAGCCTGAGACTTGGTCTTTCTGTTCCGACGTGGGAGTGGCCGGCAACGCGCTAAAGCACGTTCCGAAGGACCAGATAAAGTTCATCCGTCCATCACAATTTCCTTGTGTAAATATCTGAGCACGCGCAGAAGCTGCAGTGCGTCAGTGCAAGGCTTTTTGACGCGGCGTCCTGCCCTCTCCCTACTTCGCGTAGCCACGCCCTCTCTCTCTCTTTTTATAGGAAGAGGACACGATGGCACGTCAAGAAGCCTCGCTCTTACGCGCTGCAACTGCTGTGTGTGGTCACTTCGTACGGCGCTTGCTTGGCGGCGCAAAAGCTGCTAAACCAGCGGTTTTTTTTATTTTTATTTTTCTCAGAGCGACAGTCGTTATGAGATCACAACAAGGTTCGCGTGCGCCTTAGTTTTCCGCCGGTGTCTGTATAACCATTATCGCGCAAAGAAAAAAAACTAAATAAAAAAACACCAATTATACAATGGAATTTGAACCCGGGTGTCGTACGTGTCAGCCCAGTATTCTACCGCTGAGCCACGCCGGTGCTTGAAGTTTATAGGTACAAACTGATTCTAGGCAGGCTTCTTGTCAGGAAAAGAATCTATAATGAGTAATGGAGCGTTTCGGAACAGCAAAGGAACAACCAGACGTCGCCCAGCGCGAGTAGCGTAACGAGTGCGTGGTCGAATGCTTCAACCAATTACAAAAGCCTGAGCTACAATTCTTTATCGTCGTAAGCCACTCAATAAACTGCACAAAATTCGTTGCACGCCTGTAGTGGGCACCATGTTTCTCCAAATGATAATGAATTAATCCCTACTGCACACAAGTTATGATGACTTATGAATCACTTGTGTCTGTTGTCTGCGTTATTTTTTGCTTATCGATATCTCAACAAGAGCGTATGCGTTCGCTGAAGAAGAGGGCACTCTGCTGTGCCCACAATGAGTGTCGAATAATTCTTGAAAGACCGATTGGTATGCTCGGATTGCCAGTCAATACATCCACCCTATTATCGTTTGGAGCCAGTCAGTTGGGTGTGGGCCGCAGTGCTATTCTGTCAGCGCTACATAAATTCATTCAGGCAACCGGAAGGATACGCTGCTAGTGGTACTGCCAGATATATCCAATTCTTTCTCCCCCTTCCTCATTCTTGTTAATTTGTTTATATATTCTGGTTTATCGCATTCTTCTGCAATTTTTTCACGTTTTTTCAAAGGAACATTATTATTGTTCCTATCTAATGTCTCTTTATTTATTTTTTTAGCAAGCGTTGTAAAAAATGATATATTATGAGGTACAGTGTGGCCAATCCCCCATGTGGGTATGAGCCAAGATCTCCTAGGAGACAAGACAAGACAATGAGTGGCTGTCACGAAGCCAATTTCTCTCTGTGTGGAAAATGACTGACAGTGATTTTTTGTGACCACTGTGGTATCGAGGAGACCTGAAATTGTCCTCGTTATACGTTGTGCAGAGGCGGTCACTGGCAGTCGCTATTACTGGCCTTGATCACGGTTCGACGTCGCTCTGGGGTAACGTATCGCTTCATGGTACTATACGACAGGTCAACTGGACGAACTGGAATGCTGGAATGTCATCGTGCAAAGTCATCGCGGATGAACGCAACGAAGGCATTGCTAATTTTTTAGAGGCATCAGACTTGCATGCGCAGTGGTAGTGATGCCGTATACACACAATGCCGATGAACTGTGACGTTGTGTCCCTCTTCCTTCCTCCCGGCCTCTCTCTCTTACACACATGTCTAATGCTTCTGACTTTCCATGTTCCTCATGCATTTCTCATGTCTACGGTAACATACCAGCTATTCTGAACTGCATTAAAACTTCTTGCTAAGCTAATTGGCGGTGTACGACGGTGTACATAAGTTGGCATAATTTTTAGCGCGAAAGTAGAAAAATGAAAGAAATCGGAAAGGGGAATTGGTCAACCTTCGTGCCTTTGCCCTGTCCCGTTTTGCTTCCTTCTTCGCCTTTCGGGAAAATGCGGGGTTTTCTATCCTGGAACGCACATTTGAAAAGACACAGAGGAGGTCATCTCAAGGTGGGACGTATATTGGACTGTTCTTATTTATGGTTCCGACGTTGGTGCTAGCGGGATTCTAAAGCGAGCGCAGATGCCTATAGTGCAGGCGCGAGTAAGGCGACACGACCGCGCCGTTCCGCCGTCCGAAATAGGGGGGACTGTCCTCTGGCGTGGCCTCTTCGCCGTCCTCTTCGCCGTCGTTGGGCCAGGTAACTCCACTGCCGCCACGTCCACTTACGCCTTCCGGACCTGTGACGCCTCCTCGGGGTTCTGCATTCGGCGTGCCAAACACGCGTTCCCAGCGTTCTCTCGTCAGACAACACATCTTTCGCTAAGCAGTTCGTCACGCGCAGTAACATCAATCTGAATGCTCACTATTTCAGAAAGAAGACTTTCAAATTTTCGTTGCACTTTATGTATTTGAACTTATATGTATATATAAACATACGTTTTCTCTTTCTTCTTTAGTTTCTTTTTAGTGTGTTTAGCAGTGAAACATAGTTCGCGCTTATGTCTCGCTATTGTCTTTCTTCGATATACCCAACATCAATAAATTCACTTTCTCTCTTGTTGCTATTGTAACAGTCTTTTACACACGTCCAAAATATGCATACAAATCAACTACAAACTCGAAATATACAAGAGAAATATACAGTGGCCGAGTTAGTTGCAGGACTACACTCTTCCCCTTGTTACACCTAGCAGTAATCTATTTATTTTTTTAACCTTTGACCTTTCCACCTTACGTGCCAAAATATTCAGGGGTTCTACCAGAAAAAAGAAACTTGCGCTAAATAAATAGTTATGCATGTAGCAGCGATGGCGAAAAGCACCGTCGACTGAAGAGGCAATGCTCAGAAGGACCTTCGTTCCGCCGATTGGTGGTGTGCATTTTCGTAGCGTGTCCGACTTGCCTAGCAGGACAGCATTTATAGTAATGACTTGGTGACGCTGCAAGAGCGCCAGAAACACACGGACGGACGTGCATACTCACGCTGACTGGAGACGGGGCACTCTTCGATCTGGCCAGGCCGGAGACACCGGGGTATGGGGTAGTCCCAGTCACCGAAGGGCTGGCACTGGAGTAGCGGGGAGCCGAACAGCTGTCCGGGTGGATCGCACTCGAACACGGCCATGTCGAAGTTGGCGCGCATTCGCAGGCCACGCGGAGGCGTCAGCACGGGACACAAGCGGTCTGCGAGATGGACGTCAGAAACTGTAATACGCTGCGCGCTCACTATGCAGACTCGTTTTCGTACACTCTATAGTAAACTAGCAGTTTTCGCCCGGCTGTTGCAGTGTTTAAAACACCCGTATAGTTCCAAAAGCTCGTCTTTTTGTGTGAAGCAAGTACTCGCAATTCACAGAAGCAAAGCACGCACGTGAACGTTCCCAAATTTTAACGTTTGCGGTAGGAAAGTTAAACGTTCATTTTCGACTGCAAATAAAGACTAGGTGCACAACCATAGATTGTTACATACGGCTTTTTTATTTACTTTTTTTACTACGAATTCAGGCAACTGCGAAGCTATTGCACGTTGTCTCCAAGAAACCAGAAGCAATGGACGAAACTATATTATGAGTCCATTCATTGATGCAAGAGTTGACTGCGAATTACTGCTAACAGAAGAGGAAGTAGAGGAGGTATAGGCACTCGTGTCAAGCAGCTATAGCTGCCCAATGTGGGCTAATATTGAAAGCAGTTCAGACTTTAGCTAAAGCTTGTTTTACACTCTTAGAGAAAAGGTGGTAGTACTTGCTAACTTTGGGGTAACAATGGTTTGTCACATATGCTACAACCCTGGTAGTAAGCGCAGTTAGTAACGGCGAGGGTGGTAACAGTTACTACCTTTGCTGTTACTACTAGTTTAGTAACTGTTACTACCTTAGCCGTTACCACCCATGGATAGCAACCTTTAAGGGTTTCAAGAAAACATTTGTGACCGATACTACCTTGTTTATTCATTTTGGCATATTATTTATCCGCTGCTAATGTTCGCCAATCAATGTCTCATTACTTGACAACTTCGGGTAATGAAGCGTGGCGTGCAATGAACGCGAAGGATACATAACAAGTTTACTATTTTTTACGCATGCATGTATACAGTATAAAGTACGCATGGAATATATATTATAGCTCTACTTTGCAGGGGCATGTCGCGCACAAGGGAGCACTTGTGTTTCTGGATGAATTGATATTGATATGATATGTGGGGTTTAACGTCCCAAAACCACTATATGATTATGAGAGACGCCGTAGTGGAGGGCTCCGGAAATTTAGACCACCTGGGGTTCTTTAACGTGCACCCAAATCGTGCACTTTAACGTGCACCCAATTTCACCACAAACCTAGCACTATATTATACTACCTGGTTACGTATGTTTGGGGACGTAGCACAAGACTTTTAATCAGCCTTACTTATTGTCATGTCCGGTGTTGTCGTTGGCCCATAGACGTACGCGTTGGTCGCGGTAGTCCAAAAAGCTCAGACAGCCTCGAACGGTTAAAAATAAGTTTATTCCTATTCGGATGGAGGCGGCGGCCGAACTGCCGGGGGAAACGACGGTGGCTCGTTAGCGCCGAGCGGGGGAAGGGGAGGAGTCAACATCTGGAAGCAGTTTCAGCAACCGGTCCTTCGCGGGTTCTCGTGACACAGGGGTGCTTGGAACACAACACTTATAAAAAATTATGTGTCATATTTATTTATTATAATAGGGTTCCAAAAAGGCATTATGGACAGTGACTGAAACAAGGTAGTAAACTTCTTCTCACTGCATTTGAATGCTTCACACGACTAATATGTCAGCGTTCACAAGGTAATATTTGTTTTTTTTGGGGGGGGGGGGGGTTTGACGCGCCAAAACAATGATAATGTTTAGAGACACGCCGCAGTGGATTGATTGTGACCGTTTTTGGGGATAATTTTGACCGTCTGATTATTTTGATCCGCCGGTCTTGTGTAATATGTGCTGTAATTTACTAAGTTTGTTGTAATTGTCTATTGCAACGCGTGTACACTTGCCTATGGTTCGTCAACTCGTACTCCTCCGTTTCGACAGTATCAGAATCACGTTTACCCATCTCAGTTGCGTAATTTAAAACAAAATGTATTTTCATGATCTGTAGATATATTCTGCGTCATTTTTTTTCGTTTAATGAAAATACGTCGAGAAGATTTCTCTAATAAATAACCAGAATCGAAATCGGAATACACACACAATAAGTTTTTCCCGAGATCGACAGCGGGGCACGGCTCATGAATACTTCGGCAGCCGTAACGTGCTTATTGAGCCATACACACGCGCGAAAAGTGCGTGCACTCACCCTTGACGCGCATCTGGACGGTGCGCGTCTCGGCCCATCCGCTGTGCGGGTGCGATCGGCAGGTGAAGCTTCCATCGAGGACCGCCGGGGGCGCCGTGAACCGCAGGTGGCTCGTTGATTGCCGGTAGCTGGCGCTCTCTGCGAGCGTGCATTTGAAACAGCTGTTACGTGCGTATAAGTGCACGGCCGGAGTGTGGCTGTCGTCATCCTCTGCACATGTTGAAAACTCGACGGGTCTCTTTCGCGCAGTCATATAATTTAGTTTTATAGTGTTGTGGGGTCTCGGCGAGGCGAACGAGCGCATCGCCACGCCACGCTCTTGGAGTGAACGGACACAGTTGACGCGGTCGGTACAGAGCACACAACATACATACATTTATTAACTAATTTAGACGACGATATCGTCCGCCGAATGTTACAACAATTTTAATTAACACGCTACCATACAAACAACATAACGCAGTGACACACTAAACACACAATAACATGATAAACACACACTAACACATACCCAAGGCGGCGTCGCCAACGCCTGACTTTCCACGTGGGACCCCGGCGCGAAGCCCGCGGTGCCGAGCACCGGGGACCCACGCTACAGACAACCGTTCGCGGCAGCGGCCACGCGCAGAAGAGACTCGCTCAACCCTCGCCCACCTCCAAGGCCTGCCTTCCGCCAGGGGCCACCGCTGGCGCTACCACTCAACAGTGGTACTCAAAGCGAACACAACGCCATCTATCGCCCTGCGGTGGTCACCGCCGAAACAAAGCCCTGGGGCGAGACACGTGCGCCACGCGGCGCAGACAACTTTACAGGGGGGGGATGTCAGCACCCCCACAGTGTGCCTCATTCGCAGATCGCTTACGAACACGGCTGACTTTTTTTTTGTGCGTTTTCAGTTATTTCCGCTCAAGAAACTTTGGCATATCCTGCGTATAATGCAAATAGATGTAATAAGAAGCAGTGAGCGAGTAGCAGCTTATGCCGAGCCTTGATTTAAGTCATACGAGGTGTATTTTTAATAGTTATTGTGTGTAATTAAATAACGCTAATAATGTCCCCTGTTATTTTTTTGGCTTCATTATATGTTGCCCTCATGCTGTTGTGTATTCTAGTTCACGATTTTGGGAGGGAACGTGCCGCTTGCATTGAGAGTTTAACCGAAGAAGGGATATATATACATTTTTTTTCTTAGGGATGAGGCAGCTTATCCAGAAGGGGGGGGGGAGGTGTTAAGGAATTTGATCTTACCCTTTGGATCTACCAGTTTTTTAACCAATCCCGCTTGTTGTCGAACTCTCGCCATTGGAAACAGAGTTCATTGCGAACTTCTATAGGTTATGCATGTGTGCGTTTCCATATATTAATTTTTAGCCTATGGGTACGAGTGCGCATTTCCTGTCTGTAAACTGGTTATCCAAGGCTGGTTGACCTCACTACCATTCCTTTTCTTCCATTCATTTTTCTCTTCTTCCTACTGGTAGCTTTAATATACATGGTAATAAGGGCTGCAGTGCAAGCACGAAAGTGCTAGAAGAAACGTGAAACGAAAGGCGAGGCAAGGAAAGCAAAGAGGACAACACGAGCACTCTTTGCTTTCCTTGCCTCACCTTTCGTTTCACGTTTCTTCGAGCACCTTCGTGCTTGCGCTGCAACCCTTATTACCATGGAATTTAACCAACTAGCCCAAATAGCCGTTCTTCTTTGGTATACACTGTACATGCATTGATCACTAATAGCATATGCGCCTAATGAATGTTGGGCTGCTTGCTTTGTTTTTATAGCATATAGTGGCGTAACTGAAAGACGCAATGTGTAAGCTTATGTAAAACGCAGAAATATCGCCTAAACTGCGTGCTATGTTGTCAATATAGTTGGTGTGTAGGCCATGTAGTAGAGGGGCTGTGCCGTATTGTTTTAAGAAGCGAGGCGCGCTTCGTGTATTACCAAAGGCTGTGGCGTTGACTTGTGCCTCCAAGGACCACTGGGGTGGCAGTCCCGGGTCGTTGCTGGTGCACACCATGTTGACCTCCGTGTAGGGCAGCACGTGCACCACGCCGCCCGGGGAGACGGCGTGCGGGAAGTTTAACGTCACCGACAGGGTGTGCGCTGCGTGAAGAACACAGCAGCAGAAGTATTTATTAAGTGTGAATGCTCTAGGTGCCCCCATAACAACGTAAATGTAGCGCGAAAAAAACACGGACAAGAAAGGCCACACCACAAGCGCTTACTCACAATTGAAAGCTTTGATGCTTGAACCAAAAATATATAACACACCCCCATATTCACAAACGCTCCTCGACTCGACTTTCACCCTTCACTTCACAGAGTTGAGCACTGCGCCGCTGCTCGGCTGAAAATGGCGCTGCTCTACTGAAGAATAGCAGCAAGTTATCACTGATATGCAGTGACTTGCCCTGCCTAGAGATGGTGGTCTCATCAGCTTTCTCAAGTGAAAGTGGAGCGTTGAGTGAAGGGGCCTTCTAGAATACGGGGGTTACACTAGGCGCCCAACAAAATCCCGCGCATGCGCATCTTGGGCGAAACAAAAGGCACTTATACAAACCAAGAACACAGCTCCTGCACCTCCTTCCCCACCGGTCTAGCCCCTTTCCACGAGCAGCGCGACTTCCTTTTCCGAGGTGCCTCGCTGCGTGGTCCATTCAGCGAAACACAGCAAGCGAATTGAGTGGCGGCGGTAGCGGTTCGGTGAAGAAAGGACAAAAACCAATGTGACCTACTTCACTAACGATGTCATACGGCGACGTCACGATGAATCGTCGTCATCAAGACTATCGAAGGGGTGAAGCGCTAAAGGCCTGACTACACGTGCGCGTTGCTGATTGTCAGAGTGGTGATTTTTTGAAGCGGCGCCACACCCTCTCTTTGCAGAGAGAGAGGGCGCGTGGTTTCGCGAAGCTCCGCGTCCTCTCTTTTCAAGGAGAGGGGGCGGCCTCTCCTTGAAGCTCTGTGACGCACCCTCTCTCAGTAGAGAGAGAGAGAGAGGTCGCATGGCTCCGCGAAGCTCCGCGTCCTCTCTTATCAAGGAGAGGGTGCGGCCTCTCCTTGAAGCTCCGCGCCGCAGAGAGAGAGAGAGAGGGCGCATGGCTCCGCGAAGCTCCACGTCCTCTCTTTTCAAGGAGAGAGGGCGGCCTATCCTTGAAGCTCTGTGACGCACCCTCTCTCAGTAGAGAGAGAGAGAGGGCGCATGGCTCCGCTAAGCTTCGCGTCCTCTCTTATCAAGGAGAGGGTGCGGCCTCTTCTTGAAGCTCCGCGCCGCAGAGAGAGAGAGAGGGCGCATGGCTCCGCGAAGCTCCACGTCCTCTCTCTTCAAGGAGAGGGTGCGGCCTCTCCTTGAACCTCCGCGCCGCGCCCCTCAGAGAGAGAGGGCGCATGGCTCCGCGAAGCTCCGCATCCTCTCTCTTCAAGGAGAGGGTGTGGCCTCTCCTTGAAGCTCCGCGCCGCACCCTCTTCAAGGAGAGCGTGCGGCGGCGTGTCAAAAAGCCACGCGCTGACAATCAGCAACGCGTATGTGCGGTTAGGCCTTTAAAAAAGACGGCGTGAAGACGTCTTATGACAGTCGCGTTGACGGCACCGCACAAGCC
This sequence comes from Rhipicephalus annulatus, assembly GCA_013436015.1. NCBI lineage: Eukaryota > Metazoa > Arthropoda > Arachnida > Ixodida > Ixodidae > Rhipicephalus > Rhipicephalus annulatus. The sequence goes on along the minus strand of WOVY01002521.1, from coordinate 483,360 downwards.
AGCGGTGTTCCGTACAGGGAATTTTCCCTTTTCCGGGGAATTTTCGGCCGCCCTTTTGATCAAAAGGTAAAAGAATAGAATCTGCCATATGGCGAGGAATTTCAGCAAGGGCAATTCAGCGTAACATGACTAAAACATGCCAGTGACAGTGTGGTTTGGGCTTTGGCAGTTGCTAAATTATATATAATTCATCAACTGCTGAATTATTATGGCTCACTCGTTGGTGAGCCATGATATTGATGGGGCAGCGCATAAGCGACGCAATCACGCACATATAAAATGAAGGCCTGACGTGTGGTCAGGCCTTGAGGTGAACAGAAGCGTTGGGTGTGTGTGTGTCGGTTCATCTGGGCAAGCTTTTGTCTTTTGTGTGCCACTTCATCAATTACTGCGCTCGGTCCTGCCGCATGCAGCACTGAAAGACGGAACCCTTATAATTAGTTTCCTATAATTATATGGTGCGATGTCTTGTTCGCTCCGTTTTTAAACTCGAAACTCACGTATGTAGATGCAATTCACGAGGTTATGACGGCCATGCTTTCATGACGTGCAATAACGCAGCACGATTCATATTTGAATAGTCGTAAACATGTCACAAACATCCATTATACATGTGTGCGTGCGCTTGTGTGTGCTCTCACTTCGCGCATGTTAATATACTATAAAACAGGAAAATGCGGGGGATTTTTTTTTTTCGAAGCATGCAGGCTAAAGTGCCCGAAATAGGAAATTTTCGCGCCTCGAAATGGGAATTCTTCGGCGTGAGACGGAACATCACTGGCACAAGTTGCCGTCGCTCCAAAAAAGAAATCGTCCTGTTGCGAAACCTCTAGGGGTGCAAGCTGAAGCACCGAAACTGTTATGTGCATTGCGTATACGAGGCCTTGTGGATAGGATTTCTTTTTGTCGCAGCTCCTGCTGTATCGGTCAGACAAACAGCTGCCTCCGTGACCGCCTTTGGGAGCACGCCTACAACGTGCGATACGAAATGAGATGGTCTTTAGTGATCCATTGCAGCAGATATGGCGGCCAGCTAGAATTTCAGGAGACCTCTTGAGGCTGTTTGCGCTGAGCAAACGCTTCAAGAAGAGATGGAATAGGGGGGGGGGGGGAGTGAAGGAAAAGTTAGCGTAACATGGCGGATGATACCTGCGTGTCTGAGATTATGTCTGTTTAATGCCCACGTCGTCTCTTTAGCGTTTCATCCCCCTCGGAAATAACGAAACACCAGTTTGCACAAACTACCACCTTACTAAGTCATCATATATAGCGTCACAGATCTTAGAATTGGCAACGCGAAAGAGGTCATCAACTGACACGTGTTTGTTACAGTAACCGTTTCATGACCCTTCATAGCAATTATTTCTTTCACAATCCTTCCGCTATACCTTACGGGAGTCCGCAGAACTTATTTACGTAACTTGTTACGTCATCACACGACGTCACTGCAATTCTTTAAAGGTACTTTCAAGCCTGTCTCTGACTCAGCGCCCCGTCACCTCTAGTACGAAATCTGATCTGGATCCAATTGTATGAGCTGATGCATTACCACATGTGGTGCCGGCTCTTGCATTCAAGTGTTACGAAGAACGTTATCTTGGTTTTTTTTTTTCACCACTCCTGCTTCTTACAGCCTCGATGGACACTTTTTGCGTTGTTGTTTAAGTACATGGAAGAATTGATCTGAAGTCTATCAACATTTATCGCACATGACTGTATTCTCTTCTTCCTAGACTTTAGTACCGTGTCTTGCGAAAAGAAAAAAAAAACAAGCTTCGTCATACTAGGTGTATCCAACTTTCAAGCTAAGTACCCGGTCCTATATATTGCACTGACTCGGTGGCATTAAGTTTGGATACCGATATTAACATAAAATGTATTTATGTAGATGGTTACATGGAATAAAATGGTCAATATCCAAGCTGCTGACTACTCCATGAGCTTGTTCATAGATCCGAATCGTTATTTTAAATTAGGTACGTCACTTCTTAGGTAAAGAGAAACACCGCGCGTTAGTTTAGATACCCGGGTGCCGAGATGTTCGAATAAAGGACACAAAAAACTCTTTGCCGATGCCTCAGCATCGCCATCCTGATAGTATGGGTTGACTTACGTCTGCTGACGGCACAAACCGGCAGCTTATCGCTCCAGCGCCCGTCGATGCAAGTCAACTGGGCTTCGCCCAGAAGTTTGAAGCTGCCCACGGGCTCGCAGTGGAAGCGTATCGACTCGCCCGGTGCGACGGCGTCGCCCGTCACGACGCGACGGTTGTCGACGAACGCCTCGATGGCTGTCGGCAACTCGGGCACCACGCAAGGAAAGCGGGACCCTTGCTGGCCGCCCTGCACCGACGAAGGACAGCCCTCGGCCACGAAGCATGTCGGAGGCTCCAGGTCCCACCGCCGGAAGTTCTGGCAGCGCACGCTCAGCGGCCCCAACAGCAGGCCTCGAGTGCACGCGAACTCGGCATGGATCGAGTTGGACCGCGTGAGCAAGTTCCGGTCCAGCAGTGGTCGAGGGCACCGATCACCTGAGAAGAAGCGCACCAAGGGAGAGTTGCAAACAGCATACTGCCGAAATTTCGCGTTCCGGAACTTCACCAAGAATGTGAGGTGTAGCTATGTGGAAGGGACATACTACGAGCCGAAGCTATGCATAGCTTCGGTCAGCAAGCTTCGGTCGGCATAGCTTCGGTGACGTCAGCAAGCAGCTGACGTCACTAGCTTGTGAACGTTGCGGTGACCCCGAGACACTTGAGCATGCCCAGCGTTGGCGCAGGTACGCGCAGACTGACCACTGCCTACCGGCAACAGGGCCTCCGTGCGACCACCCCCAGCCACTTCCCATTTCCTGCGTCTGTCAACGTCAGGGCACAGCCTATAGAGGAGTTTATGGTGGTGACGGAAATCACCGCCACCCGTTAGATGACCGCAACTTTCTGGGCAGACTTTTCCATAGGCCTCCTCATGAATGACCCAGGTTCTTATTCTTCTATCTTTCTACTGTCTTTTTCTTTCTTCTGCTTTCGCCTTTATTTCCCATTTCCCATTCCCCTGACTCTGCGCCGTTACCCATAGTGGGCTGCAGAATTAAGCGTCAGATCTACAATAAACTATACTACTACTACTACTACTACTACTACTACTACTGTATTAGGTAATGAATGCTAAAACGATTATACTATGGGTAAGGAGTTAACTAATCATACACGCAAGGAAATTGGACAGGTTAAAGGCTACTCGTCTGTCTGTCTGTCTGTCTGTCTGTCTGTCTGTCTGTCTGTCTGTCTGTCTATCTATCTATCTATCTATCTATCTATCTATCTATCTATCTATCTATCTATCTATCTATCTATCTATCTATCTATCTATCTATCTATCTATCTATCTGTCTGTCTGTCTGTCTGTCTGTCTGTCTGTCTATCTGTCTGTCTGTCTGTCTGTCTGTCTATCTATCTAATTAGCAGCGTTCACAAAGTACTGTAATGTTCTGTAATCACCTTCACTTTACTTTTTGAAGGCTTCAACATCTAGGGGTAAAACAACGTGATGATAGAAGTCGAAAGCGTACACGCACCTCGCGCTTCGAGGGTGACCGTCACTTCTTCGTCGCCGTCCGAGCAGATGAACAGTCCGCGGCTGCCATCCACAGGGTCCATGCGAATCGTGGACGTCGGAGAGGTCAGGAAGGTGCCCTCTGCGAGTCGCGGGTTCATGACTAGAGGGTGGCGTAAATCGGTAGTTCAATCGAGTTGCATACTCGAACTCACGCGCCCTCCGGAGAAGAATATAAGGGTACATGACACCGATGACGATGCAACAGTTCGCGGAACGTGCACTCGGTCGACAAAGCTATAGACAGCGACAGACACGACGCAAGCCCAAGATCCGGCGAACACCTTGCCGGAAGGTTGGCATTCAGTCTCCGCGACCATTGATGTACAGTAAAAAATAAACTATTGCAATAAATATCGCGTCATCCGTCATTCACGCGTATAGTGAGTGACCTATAGCCTAAGCTGTTCTGTCACTGCTGCTTCTCCCGCAGCCATATGCAGTGTATTATAGATGTTCGTCCTTTGAGAGTGGTATACTGAACGTGGCACGGTTATCTATCTCATCAAGGTGAACGCCTTATATGTCCAATAGTACGTCGCGGTGAAGCAGTGCGCGTTTTGGTGCTCGGCTGCTGACCTGGCCGACTCGGGTTCGATGCCGGCCGTGGTCGAAACCTCCGCATCCCTCCACTACGGTGTCTCTCATAACCACGTCATGGTTTTGAACCGTTAAAGCCCAGATATTATTATTATATATGTGGAATAATCAAGTTAAGACGGTTTCGAGATTTGGCGAGGGGACGATACATCGCGAGACCTTGGCGGCTGCTTGGGGATCGACGCGAGGGATGCATGAAAAGAAAAAAAGAAACGAAGTCATTTAAGTCGGTCAAAAGTCACCTGATACTTAGGGGAACGTGTGTGCAGCTCGCACACTGCGTGTCACGACATAACACTCTGTTATCACTGACATCATCAATAACGTCACAGATTGCCAGATTTCGTGACGTCATGATGTCGTAATCGCACGTCATCGCCACTCGGTCCACAAGGACTGGATGATCACGGAAGCAGTGCGAAGCCAGGTTAGGTCCAGCAAGCTTTGAGTGAAGGATCAATACAATAGACTCAGATAAAGGAGATAAAGGAAATGACTTTCGCCTTCCAGTCGTCTTAGGTATATATGCACGGAGGATTCCGTGTGACATTGCGGGCCGGCTATGCGTGAACGGCGACATATATAGGACACATAGGTGTTACGTCATTGCACTCACCCTTGACGAAGACGTCCAGGTTGGCGTCCCACTGCCAGGTGGGCATTCCGCCTCTTCCGCCCACGGTGCGGCGGCAGGTAATTTCGACGGGCGCGTCTGGCGGCACCACGTACAGGCCGCCGGGTCCCAGCACGTAGTCGGCTTTCACTCTGGTCACCAGCCGTCGCTCTGCGAACACACGGTACAGCGTTTGGCCGTGTACGCGCGCGCGTCTTCCCATATCCGCCTACACACCGCTACAGCGCGCTGCAGACGCTGAAAGCTTCGTATAGAATAAGGAAAGCAAATGGTGGTGGTGGTGACTCCGAAAGTCCAAATTCCGCATGTATACACTGGCGGATCTGTCATCTGCAACGCGCAACCTGTGAGGCGAGACGAAAAGCAAGTGCGAGTTTTTTTCCGACATTGCAATCGAAGATAGACATAACTAGACTATTCGTTTCGAGGTCGTTGATGTGTGAACTGCATTTAATCTTCCCGTTCCTTTTGTTTGAGAGAGAAAAGACGGCGATGGAGCGTCTGGCCAAAAAAAATTACAATGAGGTGCGTACTAATTTTTGTAGACGCGCATTCTAGTCACACCACTGGCAAGTAAATGCATCTCACGCGCCAACACATAGGAACGGCTGCATATTATTTCAACCCATCCCATCCAGCGATCAGTCAAAAAGGTCGCCACCCAGCAGAATCAGAATACCAATGCTCGTTTAAAAAAAACGAAATTTGCATTCTTTCTCACTCAAAACGGGTGATTATTTAGATATGTGTCATTTGGCCAGGCGTAACGTAACATTTCCAGGGACTCGAGAAAAACCGTGTACACTTCATGCCGACCTCTCGCAAGAGATAAGAGATCCCCGTGGCTGCATGTTATCAGTGCGCATAACAAGAGTTTACTTCTAAGCGTTTCCCGTATATTGATAGCGTCGCCACAATTACCGGCTCTTTCCTATCTTCCAACGCTACCAACATGCAATTAAAGCGCTTAAGCTCTCCCCACCGATTTGTCGTTTTGTCGTAGACTTCAAAGGAGAGCAAGCCGCCAGCGGATTGCATCGGAGGGTGAAATACAGAAACGCTGGTCAAAATGTCCACTTGGGGAAAGGGTGGGTGCTTGGGAGGTATTGCTGACAAAGATTGCATAGCTCGTTTACGTTCGCCTTACTTTGTTTAGTTCCTGTTCCTTCATAATCCCGCCATGTCCCTCTTGCTTCTTTCTAACGTTTCTTCCTCCATTTTCCTTCTCTTTTTCTTCTTTGCTTTTTGTTGTTGGTAATATTTTTCTTCTGTTCCCTTCCCTCCTGTCTCGAGAAGCTATAAGAAAGCACGAAAATGTGTAAATAGTATTATGTCTTGAAAAAGAGGGGGCTCCCGTCGAAACGTCGGCTGAATAAGCAAGTTGTTATGTGAAAGCGCATCTACTTTTTACTATATATATATATATATATATATATATATATATATATGCTTTGTCAGCTAATGACGCCTTTCTTCTGCAAGATAACCCGTATGTTTCACACCTCCATATCGAATCCAAGTGCTGGTTCACTCCCAAATTGAAATAATCCCATTCTGCATATGCTTGTTTTCTATATATCCATTTGTGTGCTTTTTTGCCGAAAAGGTGCTATACCTTTTGCGTTGTAGACTATTTTGCCAACGCAATTGCCGGAGAACTTCCCAAAAAGACTAGCTCATTGAAAAATTGCAGTGCAGTGTGTACACTTTAATTGATTTTTTTGAGGGTTGAGAACTTCTGTATTCTTCACTGCGATTCCTGGAAAACACCGGTCGTTGTGTACCGCTGTTGTTTGGAGAACCGTTCCAGCAAATGTTCGTATGTGACATTTGTTCACCTTCTACTTGAATACCACAGCTTCGTCGCGTAGATTGTCACCACTTCCGCTGAAACGGTTATCAACGCGTCTCCTAAACGAAACATACTCTGACCTCAATGAGGGTGGTTATTTTGGTTTGTCGGTATGGTAGCACAATAATATATGGTGGCGCAGACGTAAGACATGAACAAGAGAAGGCACATTCAAGACAGCACAGAAACACAGAGAAAACTCCTCATTGAAGGACAAAGAATTCTGCCGGCGTATGTAGGAAGCGTCTACATGCCACGTTGTACAAGCAACAAGGGAAGGGGATTAAGGGCAGCAAGATCCCACCTGGAGTAGCGCAAGAAAAAAGAAAACGTCACCGTGGTAAGTGGAAGTGAGAACGTGATGCTTGCGATGTACGACACTTCACAGTTTATCAATGAAGTTGGTACCCTCGGGAAGGCTGAACATCGATTTTCACATTTGAATTTGATCAGTATAGAGAAACGTTTTGTTCCAAGCAGATTCTCCAGATTTAGCGGCGCTTTGGAATTTGACCATGTTCCATTTTGGAGAAGTGTTCTTTGTTCTCTGTACGCCTAGGAATTCATTCATTCACAAAACTTTGTTAGTGTCCAGAAGCCCGGTCTTCTCAGACCGAGGCGGGCCGCGTCCACGTCGGTACCATCAGGCCGGGCCTTGTGGCGTCATCGTGGACCTTCTGGACTGCCCGTAGTTGATCTTGATGAGACGTGCTTCGCACCATCGTCTGCCAGTGAAGCCATTGTTCTTCGGGGTCGGCGAGAGTCGCGGGACAGCCCGCCTGCATGTGTCTGATCCCAATGATGCGATCGCACGCGTCACACTTGTCTTGAGTTTTGCTGTCAGGGTGAATTTTATGTAGAAAATACGGAGTGGGGTAAGTTCAGGTTTGCAGTAAACGTTGCGTGACTGCCTGAGCCCTGTTCAGTTTTGCGTGTGGCAGTGGGAATTGCCTACGCCCCAAGTATTAATATTTCGTGATGTCGTAGTATGTGATAAAATTATCTTTATAGTCCCCGGAATCGTAGTGGGCGTCGGGTCGGGTCTGACCGGCACGGCAAGCGAGTCCTCGTGCCAGGTCATTCGTCACCTCGTTGAGGTTGACCCGAGTTTCGTCCATTTGTCCCATATGCGCAGGAAACCATTGTATTTCAATATCCATAGGATTGACTTTGTTCATAAGTGTAACCACAGTCCCAGTCACATAGTTCTTGTCGAAGCTCGTAATTGCTGCTTTGTAGTCGCTATAATGGTCATACATCTATAGATGTATGACCATTTTCTGTTCCTGATACCCAAAGCAATCGTGGCTTGTTCTGCCACCGTGGAGTCCTTAGTGAGTACAGTCAGGACGTCCCGTATCTCTCCCTGGCTGTGGACCACCACAGCCGTGTAGGCCTCTTGACCTTTCACCCAGGCTGCGTCAACGACGGCCGCCTCTTGTCCTACTTGTCCGATTTCTTTCAATAAAGCTTTCGCCCTCGCTTTTCGCCTGTTGGTATTGTGTTCTGGATGCTTGTTTCTAGGTAGGAGAGTGGTTCTGATTACGTCTTCAAGCTCCGCGTTCAGTTCGACCTTGACCTCCCTCGAGTTCTTCGATCTATTGGGGACTGACCCGATTGCCCTGAGTATCAGCCTACCCGCACGTGTCCTCGTTAGTCCTTGCTGCGCCGTCTGTTGCGCTTCAGCCATTTCTTGCATAGTATTGTGCACGTCTAAGCTCATGCGTTTCTCATTCGACGCACTGTTGGGTACACCTAGGGCAGCCTTGATTAACTTTCTGATAATGGTGTTGAGCTTGTTCAGCTCGACCTGCGACCATTGTAGGAGACCTGCCACTTAGGTAAAGTGACAGAGAGCGAAGGCGTGTAGTAGCCTTAGAGCGCTGTCCTCACCGAGGCCCCTGTGTTGGTTGGGGATTCTTTTTAGTAGCCTGAGTACTTGGTCAGTTTTTTTTTGGAAATATGCTGAATGGCACTGAGGTTGCTACCTCCAGCTTCTACGTAAAAGCCTAGAACATTAATTTTTTCGACATACTTGACCGCGGATCCGTCTTGACTGTGCAAGATAATCTTTGGTTCCTCACCTGGCACATAGCCCTTGGGTCTTCGACCCCTACCTCAATTTTTTATAACCAAAAGTTCTGACTTCGCCGCCGAAAAATTTAGCCCCATTTCACCGAGAGTGCTTTTCATGATTTCTACACTCTTCTGAAGTCTAGTCTCTGTTTGACCTATGTTTCCGTTGGCGCTCCATATGGTTATATCGTCGGCATATATTGCGAAGCGTATACCTTCTATCCTCTCCAATTCCCTCGCAACTCTAGTCGTTGCTAAGTTATATAACATGGGCGAGAGCACAGCTTCTTGGGGGGTGCCTCTGTTTCCCAGTTTCCACACTTTAGACTTCATTTCTCCTAGTGTGACGCCTAGAAATTTAACAACATATTTTCTATTATTTCTGAGGCGCCACAGTTGTCACAGTCTGAGCGAGTGGTCAAACCAAGGCGGCGCATCTAGCTATTCGTGAATGCTGCGTTGAGCCAAAGTCGATGATAGAGTGTCTCAAGGTTGAGGAGAAAAGTGATGTGGTAGATCTCACTTTAAGTCGGGGTCTGGACTTAAGGATCTTGACGGGAAATATCCTATAATCGATAGTTAATCTGAATCTTCCACTGGAGTCATGTATGTGGCAAGTAAGGACTGTGTGTGTGTGTCTGTCTGTGTGTTTTCGCAGCACTAACCTTTCTTCCTTTCTTTTATTTTCCGTTTCCTAAAATATACCTAACTGACACATTCACCTTTTCCTGAAGATTATTCCAGTTGTTTCACCTTTTCGTAAACGCCTCTAATTTGAAACATTATATAAAAAACGAGTGTATCTTGCTTCGGAATGTTTTAATACCGCTGAGTACCTTTGACACATGGCGGACAGGAAAAATATGGCATGGGGATAGCGTCCCACGAAATTACAACCACGCCTGGCGGCAGTGTCTCGCGCGTGCTCCGGCACATGCGGTGGCAACCGCGGTACACACCGAATGCCACACCTACACACCAGATAACAGCTGCGGCTATGGCTGTGTTCCAATTCTTAGACAGCACGTAGATAGTCTACGCAGACTGCTTAGAAGACAGCACCTAGCCCATTCTGTCCGAGAATTGGAACACTTCTGGACGGTTTTTACGCGATGAGGCGCCACCTCGCGTCGAGAAGAGAAATCCAAAGTGAACAAACACAAAAGTTGTATTTTCTGGCTTAATCTGTGTTAAAATCTAAAAAAATAAACGTTACTCACATTGAGCTTCTGGAGAAATGTCTGCTTGTATGCAGACGACCATTCCGGCGAGATTCGGTCTATCTCAGCGATCCGCTGAGTCGCCATCTTGTTTAGACAGCAAAGTAGCCTGCATCGTATGTGTCTACGATGCGGTCTTCTCGGAGCTGTCTACTTTGCCCGCTACGTGAGAATTGGAATGGGACTTAAGATGGCCGCCGTCCATTTAACTGTCTATTTAGCCGTCTACGGTGAGTATTGGAACACACCCGATAATGGCAGCCAATTCCGCGATGGTCACTCCTGAGGCTGTTCCTTGACGAACCTCGGGATTGTGACGGTCCTGTATCGCCAATATGGCAGTCGTGTAACCGCATGCCGCCGCTCTCCGTCGCATCCTCGCGCGTCTACTTGTCCGCCGTGTGTTATTTTGCGCTGTTAACCTGAATTATGCGCAAACAACTAGCCCAGTCAGGTATACCTCGAGTACTCTTGAGCACATATTGCCGTCTACATCCGGCGACCGTTCGCAAAGCTCGTCATATGTTCTGAACTGTGCGTGTTACAGTTGTGGCGAAATTCCTGCCGCGGCATGCATTAGCTGGTATGAGTGCGCATAGAGTTATCTCGCCCTACTTATTCACAAGATCATTGCTGCGCCTCCGTCACAGCGTTCTGTATAGAGTTGTACTCACGTGTGCGATAGTGATGAGCGCTGATAAGTAGGCGTATGCTTCTTCCAAGGACCGCAACAGTGACTCCGGAACGGGATCTCGATTGGATCCTCTCAACAGATAACGCGAGCGTAGGTTTATCTTTCTCCCGCATAGGAGGACAAATATGGGCTATAGCTCCGAAACTATACAAGGGTACAATTTTATCAATTCGAAACTATAGACTGGTACAGTCGCATCACTATCGGAGCGGGAGTGTCAGTACTTGCGGCGTGTCGCCTTCACGAGCAGTGTGTCTCTCGAACAGCATTCACGAATAGATTGCTGCGAAAGATGTTTGTGCTGCCGCTGCTGCTGCTGCTGGTCACGAGTTCCACAATGTGCTTCACGTCGGCGTTCCGGGTCAACGCGCGTACGGCTGCGCGCGAGTACTCGGAGAAGAAGGACCCATACGGACACCTGCGAAAAGCGATATAGCGGCGGGCTATGTGGTTCAGGTGGATAACACCAAGTGCGCCAAGACCCCAACGCCGCTGGCTGTGTACCTGGACGAGAGAGGAAGAGAGCCGTCACTGTTGGATCCCGCCCTCTTCCGTGGACTCGTGAAAGGCGGCCGGCTCTTGTACTTGGAGAAAATCTGGTGCTTCGAGGCTCGCCAGCGGGGGCCCGAGAACGGCTCCCTTGGATGTTACTCGGACGACGGTGGCCACACCGTGCTGATCCCGCTCGGCGGTAAAGTGCGCGGATCCGTGTTTGCGAAGTCGTGCAAGGGTCAAGGTGAATTGGTTAATCATATGGCAAAGCGTTCCGATATTGCCGATGCCATCGAGAGGTGCCCTTGGCGAAAGTATCCAGTTGGTTCGCTGGTTGTCGCGAGATGCGATGGATCTACTAAGACGGGGTCGTTCACGTGTAACGAACAATTAATGTGGGATGTGAAAGGATGCGACGAGGAACCGCAACGGACCGTGTTTGTGCCAGTAACCACTCATGTACTTGAATCCGATCGCTCGTATTACCTGCGCATCGCAAAAATAACCGGAATCGTTTCGGGTTGCATACTTCTTGTTAGTGGCGTGTGCTCCGGCTGCCGGCGGATGTGTAAAAAAATGACTAGAGTCGTGGAAGACTCGCCGAATTCTATCCCAATGACTGCGCCCTGAATCGCCCATGCAAAGGTACAAGCAATCACGTTCGCCCTTCGCCCACCGCGTTCAAGAAGCGGTGTAGACTGTTATAAATACGGTATATACACGACCCTGTAACTTTTCAACTGTCATCAATTGTGTCTGTCTGCGTTACTCAACTCCGACATAGCGCTTATTTGTGTGCAACACACTGCAGTGTGTGCATATACTGCTGTAAAGAGAGAGAGAGAGAATAAATTGAGAGAAAGGCAGGGAGGTTAACCAGAAATTGGAGCATCCGGTTTGCTACCCTGCACTAAGGGAAGGCAGGATGGGGAATAGAGATAGGAAAGAAAACGAAGAGCAAAGTAGACGCGCGAGAAAGAAAACAAAAAATAATAAAAATGAGCTGGGGTGTTATAGTCTATTCAATAGGCCACTATATACCACGCAAAAAGTTCAATAAGGCCTTTACTGATTTTCTGTGCGAAGACAGATTTGCTTTGCGCAGAAACAATTTCGCATCCAATACCGGTGTAAATTGTGAAGAACCAAAGGTCCTCGCCTATTGTTCGCGTTATTCGAAAGTGGCAAGTTTGCTTCATGCCGGCGGTGAGTTCTCTTTTCGTCTACTTTTCATTTTTTCTTCCACATTTATATCATAAATTATACAAATATTATACCCTATACTTTCTTTGGATCGATCGCCTGTTAGTTATCGTTAGGATTGCGTCTATAACCAAAACAAAATCGAACCCTTAAATTGGGCTTCTTTCGCTCATTTATCACGAATACGAAAAGCAGTACTAACTTTTTCGATCTATAAACGACAAGATGGTTAGCCTGCGAAGTGTCGTAAATAGAAGTTTGTCTTTCGGCTAAGTCGTGCCAAACTTTTCAGTAAATAATGCACGTGATCGTTATATGAACGCATTCAATTCATTATTCTATTAGCCAATTATTATTATCTTATGCAGTTATTATTATATTAAACGAATTCTATCAACGATAAAATGACACTTCTGATAAGTTTTAAAAGTCCTGTAAGATGTCATCCAGCTACATCAGTATGAGTGGCCCCAGAGTCGTCTAAAAGGTTTAGAGTCTCTTAAATAAGGCTTTATTTAGGCGGACCTTGGTGGCGACTTGGTTGTCGTAAAACGCGGTTCTAGCCAGGGTACTGAAATTCGGTTATGCGCAAATTCGGCCCTCGAAAGGAGGTGCGCTGGTCACACGCAAAATTTGTATGCACCGTTTTTTAACAATTGATGCTCATCGTAGAATATTTTTCAGTGCAACGGGTCAAGTATGGAAAGAGAAGGGACACAGCGCTTAACTCACCACTAAAATTTATTTGCAGAAGGATAAGAACATATATGGGAAACAATGACTCATCAAAACTGTGCGCATGTTCACATGTGTTACAACGCAACATGATTCATGTATGCAGGTATAGTTATATTCTTCATAGGTGATAGACGGATGACTTATGCACTTGTCGTTGGATCTAATGAAAAACGCTTTGGCTGTTTCACGTGAGCGCTGATCAACGTGTCTATGTCTGATATAGTTGCTTTCTGCAAGTGTAGCACGCACCCGCATGATCTGCAATGAGCTGCCACATGAGACGTGACTCAGCAGCTCCTGATAGCGTCAGCTCATGCTCTCGGCCTACGCAGCCGCAAGACAGTGGAATGACATGAACTACGTGCACTATAATATAGCGCAAGGCGCATATCCACGGACATGAGTGGACATGATCTCTCCTTTTTGGGTTTGCCAGTGGTCATCCGGCGCCGATATGGAAATGTGATGAATAATCGAGGTCTCTTGTCATTTCCTGCTGCCGCGTGTTATTGTAAAGTTTAAACGTCGCATTTCGGTGCTTAATTTACGCGTTTCGTTGCCTAATTAACTGAAGTGCTGCGCTGTTAAGCACGTGAGTGTGAAGGTATAACTCTAGGCGTTGAGAAAAGAAGTATTTCAAGGGAGCGTTGCGCAATCCGAAAGAGAAAGAAAGAAAGAAAGAAGGAAAGAAAGAAAGAAATAAAGAAAGACAGACAGACAGACAGACAGACAGACAGACAGACAGACAGAGCTTCCGTTGCCCCAATTTTTTCTGTGAGGGAACGGCTTCTGATGTTTTAAACAAACATTGTTTTTTTTTCATCACCTAACTGAAAGGGTGCTACGAGAGTAGAAAATGTCATTAAGTCGAGGAGCACAGGCGCTCACCGAGAAAGGCCCTCTCGCACCTGGGCAGCGTCTCGTTGAAGGTGCCGTCGATGCAGAGGACCGACTCTGGACCGATCAGCTGGTAGTACTGCTGCACCGAACAGTGGAAGCGCACCAGACCCCCGTGTGGCACCACAGAGCGGGCGCCCAGTAGACGGTTGCCATGGTACGCGCTCGGGCCGGCCACCGGCGGATCGCTGTGAATCGTTTTTTGTGCAACAATCTAAGAACGTTGCTGAACGAGTAAGGTCATTGCATGCGCATGTGTTAAAATCGGCCGATCTGTAAAATGTAATTACATATATATATATATATATATATATATATATATATATATATATATATATATATATATATATATATATATATGAATAAAAAAAGTTGCCCGCAGCTTCCCTCGGGGGAACACTGAGGAGGATGCGGAGCATATAATTGGTTAACGGGGTGTTAAAGTGCGACTTACTTGGGTCGATGGCTAAATTGGTTAACGTGGTTGTGAAATGGGGTGTTAAATTGCGACTTACTTGGGTCGATGGCTAAATTGGTTAACGTGGTTGTAGGAGGGGGTGTTAAATGAGTGAACACGTACACACGTATGTGAAAGGGCGGCGCTGGTCGAAGGGACGTCGATCATTGTGTTTGTAGATTCGTTGGAATTCATTTCACCGCGACCTTGGACGTCGACGCGCCGTACAAACTAACCGACGAGCGGCAACTGAGCGAGCGAGCGCCGACCTTGAGTATATATACAGCACGACGGCGCATGCACTGTCAGCTGTTGAATGTTCTCGAAGCGCGACGCCACATGCGCGTCCACTGGAGAATCAGGAGAATTGTAGATGTCGAACGCGGTGTGTAGAGGAGGAAGGGTGCACAGATGGTGGAGGAGTGAAGCGCGCGCGGTGTGTAGAGGAGGAAGGGATGCACAGATGGTGGAAGAGTGGGCGACGGCGCGACGGCGCATGCGCGCGCGTCAGCTGTCGAATGTTCGAGAAGCGGTGTGGACGGCGCGGACAGCGCGGACGGCGCACTACAAGGCGCGAGTATAAGATGCTCCGCATCTAAAAGAAGACACACGTCGAAAAGCAAAAAGGTTTCTTTACGTTTCGGCCGTGGGACCGGCCTTCGTACTATTTGCCGGCGTCCAAGAATTTATTCGTTCAAGTGTATATATATATATATATATATATATATATATATATATATATATATATATATATATATATATATATATATATATATATATATATACACTTGAACGAGATTGTGAACGTATATGCTGGAACTTAACAGCGCTAGAGCAAGCAAGAGTCAATATGGCTTCGCGTAAGCATCCTTGAAGGGTGTTTAAGGTAACTGCGCTACGAATTTTTCCTGACCATCAGTGACTGTATCAAATTAGAAAAATATTGATTGATTGATTGATTGATTGATTGATTGATTGATTGATTGATTGATGTGTGCAAACTCGCATCGTAGAACATGTCAAATTGATACATCCGGACCGGCAAAGATTCACATAAAATGTCTACGTGACCGCTTTCGCCGAACGTATAGCACAAGTTACTGCCGAGTGATGGCCATCGCTTCTACATCGTGATTACAGGAGCACTCACTTGGGATAGAAGCAAGCGAATCCCAGCCTGCTCCCGAGTAGTTCCACGTCGGGAGGTACCGTCCCGTTGGCAACGTCCGGTATCTCGTTGTTGTCAGCGCCTGCGAAACCTGTGGGAACTTCAGAGAACTGCATATTGTGACGTGTGCTACTGTGTTATGCGTTAGTACAGTGCTTGTCTTGTGTATCACTCACGTATTCGTACCGGGGTCGCATCGACACAAACAGCAATGAAACACTCTTCAAACCATGAACGCGTGATTAATGAAACAAATTAAGTGAATATAAATAAATTATTTGTTTATTTATTTATTCTTTGCTTGTTTACTTATTAGTGGTAATTAGTTATAGGCATCGTTTTGGCAAACTAGCTTGGTAACAAAACGCTCGCAGCATTTCATCGATCTTCGAGGTTATGGCGTGATTGTTTCCCGCTTCTGTAACTCCGCAAAGCGATGTAACTGCTGTTCTTCTCGCTATGCTACAGTTAGCTGCGCGAAGTTTCGGATGTAAAGGAAAATAAATATTTATCTCGATGGAGATACGATAACGGCATAAACAGCGCGCCGCGAGTCTGCACAAGTTGGCTTCTCTGCAGCAACTCCAAATTTGCAAAACTGGCTTCTCGGGCAAGCTCGCTTTTAAAATATCTAGCGTGACGCTTCGTACGAGCTATTTCTGGAGCTTCGTGTTTGCCACTGCGCCGTGGCAAACACGAACAGTGCGAGTTTTCCAATTGTAATTAACGTCTTCATTTCGAGCTACCAAGGTGAAAACTTCAGGCCAAACGAGGACGGACCACAAAGAACAGGTGAGACAAGCACTATGTTCTTCGTGGTCCGTCCTGGTTTGAACTGAAGTTTTCCCCTTAAAAGCTATGTGCCAATTAGTCCCTAGAGAAGTTTTGCTGAACTTTCTGAAATGTTAGGGAGCTTTAGTACAGGGGACCCCAAGAGGTGTGCGTACGCACGCTCAATTGCGTTCCTTTGTTCTTCCAGCCACACCTGAAAAAAAATGATCCAAAGGAACGCAAGGGCTTGTCGCTTTAAGGCACCGTCCCTAAAGCTCCCTATTCAATGCTATAGGCAGCGGCGTTTGCGCTCGTCTTTGTCTGCAAGTTACAACGTGGCAGTTGTACCTGCTACGTTGGAATTGGAAGTACCTAGTCTCAGGGTCTGCGCTGATGCCGCGAGGAGCAAGCCCGCTGTCTGGATGACCGCCAGCGGGACAGCCAACCACATGCCGGCACAGGTACCGCCTCTGTTCCTTGCTTTTACCACTGGTGGAGCTGCCAATGAAAGCAGAGGAATGAACGATTAGTCGCAACGAATGTGTCCCGACACCACATGATAAGTTTGCCGCCTAATTAGGTCTAAAAGGAGACTAACTCTTGAGTCATATTTCTGCCGGCCCGCGAGCAGCATGAATGGATGGAAACAACTTTATTGAACGTCCGGCAATGTTTACAACCCAGGCCCGGGTCTCCCATGAGGGGACCTCGAAGCCTTAATCCTCATAGCCGCCTCACAGGTCCACTGGACTGCCCACTTTTGTGTCTTGAAGTTGGAGCTGCGCAGAGTGGCTGCCCGCTTCGACGCAAGAGCATCTGGAGCTACTGCCATTTGAGATGCTGTAACAGAGCACTCCCACAACATGTGCGAGAGCGTCGCTCTAGTTGCCTGTCATAATTTGCAGGTATCACTCGGGTACTTCGCGGGAAAAAAAATGTGCTGCAATCGCACTGGACTGAGGAAAGTGTCTGCCTGCAGCTGTCGCTAGACGACTGCCTGAATCATTTCAGCTTGGGTGGGGAGCATATCCACCTGCCTAACGAGTAGTGCTTGGTAATTAGTTATACCAGACTAAGCGTTCTTCCGTGTTCTGAACCAGGAGGTCCGAACTCGACAAGGCGGTCGTAGACTCTGTGCGGCGGGTCATTTCTCGCACATAGTGGTGTAGCAGATCGTCCGAATCAGGGGGGCCTTCGTCGGTGGGGGTGGTGACATGTGCTGGGAACCACAGAATCGTATAGTGCTATTGTGTCGACGAGCCTTCCTAAGAGTCTGTAGAGCTTCAAGAGAAATGCGTTCCCGCGCGTAGTTACGAACTGCGGATTTTCAGTCGCGAAGAACTGCCCCGCAGATGCGGTCGGTAAGCGCAAGCGCAACCGCGACCTCTTATGGATACTTTGTACTGACACTACACGCGAGGGTAAGCCCGGAGGTGACATCCACAACTACCTCCGTGAATTGGTGCTTGTGTGTGCATTCCGCCGCGCCCATGAAGCGCGCAGTCTTCTCCCCACCGAAGGAGTGCAGAAGTGCCTGAGCCTGGCGTCGTCTTCCGTGATGATCGGGGTGCATATTTCTAGGAATAGGGGCAACTATCAGCGTGTCACCGATGTTGTGTGAAATGTCATCTTTCCGACCTTGTTGGGCTTGATAATTCGGACCGAATCCCTGCAGGATGTACCGATCCGCGTCTCTCAGAGACATACTTCCTGTCGTGCCGTGGGGCACGACAGGAAGTTTCTGATCTAGTTGCAGCGTTACTCGCCCAAGTTGAACTTCTTAATTCGGATCAGGATTGCTGCATGTGTTACATTGTCGAATGCCTTTTCTAGATCCAGGCCGAGGATGGCCCGGGTGCCGCTAGTCGGGTTGGTGACGATTTGGTGGTAAAGGTGGAGCATGCATGGTGCCTTGTGTGGAGCGGTGTGATCGGATGCCTACCATAGTGAGCGGGTAGGCTCCAGTATCATCTAGGTAGTGGTTGATACGGGTAAGGAACGCGCTTTGTCACCTTGCCAAGGCAACATGTGAGTGAGAATGGCCTCATGTGATCGACGCTAGATGACTTCCTGGCTTCGCTATATCAGAACTGCCTTAGAGCGTTTCCGCGCCTCTGGGATGCGACCCTCTCGCCAGCATTTGTTGATGTACGTTGTAAGAGCGGCGATAGGTGATCATTGACGTTTCGTAGAGTCTTGTTTGTAACCTTGTCGAGACCAGGTACTCATTTTCTATTAGGCTGGTGGAGCGCTGCGCGGATCTCTGATTCATGAAAATCTTCATCAAGCGTCGAATTCGGCTCGCCAGTGTAATGGCCGTGTTGAACCTCGGGTCATTGAGGAAAGTGCTTGTCTATCAGGCGTGTTATGGTGATCTGCTGATCAGTCGCGGTAGCCAGTAGTCTGTGCGAAAGGCGCTGCAAGTCGGCACGCTGGGCCGACTTGCTCTGCGTTTCCCCAAAGGAAAGGTGACGGAGGATACGCCACGTGCGTTCAATGAGCAGCTGCCCGTCGACTACGTTGCAGATGTCGTACCACTGATAGTGGCTTATAAGGCTCCAGCAATGCTCTTCTAGCTGACGATTGATCTGTGCGATCTTCTTACGAAGCTTTCGATTGTGTCGTTGCGTCTTCCATCTTGCGTGTTGTGATGTCTTGGCTTCCCAGAGGTGGGCTAGTCGGCTGACGACCTTCTCAACCTGGACTTCGGATGCGACCGTCTGTGTCGCCCTGTTTACGTCGCCATTGAGGGTTTCATGCCTCGATGTCACCGACGTCATCGATGACCGAGGCGTGTGCATGAAAACCTAGAAGCTTTGGTATGGTACCTACTATCTCCTGTATCATTATGACGTGAGGCTTGGGTTACGTGTGTCGTACATATTGTTGCAGCAGTGGTTGCTTCTTAGTGAAGCCCCGACAGTTCCACTGCCACACCACGAGCTCGTTAGTGGGGCTTGTCATTGTGGTGCTGTGCGTGTGCGCTATCAGAGATAGGGCTATTGTGAATGATGGTAGGGCCCACAGTAGGCATCATTGATGTACCTTGGTGAAGGTCTATGTAAGTCTAGATTCTGTCAATGTGAGATTCCTCCCTGTCTGTTCGGGCAGTGAGGTTATTGACTGCAACGCTGATGTTGCGGATCGTGCTTTGAATTTCAGTGAGCGGTTTCTTGATTTCTTCTTGTTCTTTCCGCCATTCACATATTGTGGCTTGTTCTATGCGCCAATCTCTTACTGTGGCTTCTAGCTTGTCGTGCCGTTGATATTCAGAGCTGGTTGCCTCTGTTTTTTTTTTTGCGAGTGGCGAGTCACCGTCATCAAAGTTCGCAACTGAAATTAAAACTGAAACGAGTTTAGGTATAGATGACTGCGCCATTGGCTGCTTAATCTCGCGGATTTCTTGTGTTAAATACTGCACTAGCGTGCGTAAGTGCGCGTTTTCACGCTGTACTGCTTCTAATGCCGCATCTTTGGGGTCCCTCTTATTGTTAGGTTCTGAGGAAGTAGCTCCTTGAGCCCCTCGTCTCTGCGCACCCTTAGCCGTATCTTCGAAGCTCACCTTGTCAGGTGAATCCCAGCCCTGGTTGCTTCGGACGCCGCGACCTGTAACGGCCCTGCCTTGGTCCGGGAGTTCTGCTCCGGGACCGGCTCTGAGACTGGCTATGCTGGTGACATCGCGGTCTTGGTAACCGCGCCCGGCTTCGAGAGCTGCAGCCGGAACGGGAGTGAAAGCAAGTGTGGACTGTTCGTCGTAGTTATGCTGCTAGGGCTTGAGGGTATGGCCTCCGCTGCAGCCCTTAATCGGTCACCATGTCGTTTTTTGACGAGATAAGAGGCCTTCAATCTAGCCTTGCAGGCTTTGTTCGCAGTGGGGAGTGCTCCCCCGCAGAGGCGACACGTTGGCGTGCATTTGGGATAGAAGAGTCTGGGTTCGAAGCTCCACAGCCTCTACACACACAACCTTTGAGGTTTGGACAGATGTCCATGCTATGACCGACACGTCTGCACTGGCGCCACACGTCGATCTGCTTTCTGTACAAGGTGCAACTCAGCATGGTACTCCCGTAATACACCCACGTTGGAATCTGGCCATCGTCAAAGGTGATGATGACCAATGTGGTTTTGCTCAGTGTTTTGGTCGCCAAGGCGCTCGGATTAAGGTTAAATACTTCCGCGTCTTCATCGAGGGGAATACATTGTACGACTCCCTTGACTGTATAGACGGGTGCAGTCTCGTAAGCCCGTACCTCGAACTGGTGTTCGGTGAGCTTAAAGCTGGCGAGTCGGGGGTACCGTTCAGCATTAGAAGAGTGAGTTGTACTCACAACGATGGTGTTCTGCTGCACGTTTGGACATATGCTATCTTCCTTGGCGTCTTGGGGTGATACACTTGCTGCCCTGTATAGGGCCGTAGCGAGGCGAACGACTTCGACTGCTGTAACATCCAAGCCGCCCCGTGGCCCATAACTTTGTTGTGATCACGTGTAAGGGCGGACATCTTGCTTGCCCGGTTTAAAGCTCACTGCTTGTGCGCGCGCGGGCCTCGCTGCGTTTTGTTCGTGCCTCCAACGCCGGCTTGAGAGGCAGATTTAGGGTTAGCGTGCTTGTTCTGAGAAGAAGGCAGTTCCCTCGGGGTAATGACGCACCATCCTGCTTCTTCAGAGATCTCGGTGGGCGAGATGTCAGTTCCTTCAACTTGCACCTCTATAGTGGCTTCTGTAAAGTCGACGCGCAGCTGTGACTGCGGCAAGCTTGGCGTCGCAGGGGCTCCGGAGAAAAAAGTTCAATAAAATGATGAAAAAAGCCGTTCGCACATTGAAAAAGGTGGGAATTTGTATTCAATGGGACAGTTTCATCTAACCCTCATTCTCCGTGGTTCAATTGCACTTTGGAACGCATGCACAATAAAAAGAAGCGGCTATTCAGACGCGCGAAATCAACAGCCAGAACAGACCATATGATTAGTCTTCCTATCAGGCATTTAACAGAGAATTCTGTACTGCACTTTCGAAAGCCAAAAAAGTATTTTTCAATGAAACCCTTCCTTCGCTGCTGCGCTCTAATGCACGTAAGTTTTGGAGCATCATTAGCGGAACTAAAACACGAGATATACAATTAATCCTGTCTGATGTTTCAGTCGCTTCTAGCGAGTGCTGCAACGTTCTAATGTCCTTGCTGCACACTTTCATAACAGCAATTCCACTATGTTTCCACATTCAATAAGCGCCAATTTCTTGCCAATGTACCCCATCATCATTGATGCAGTTGGCGTAGAAAGACTCATTGTAAACTTAAAAGTGTCATCATCGGCTGGTCCAGATTGATCTTTCGTCAAAAATGTTGAAATGTACCCAAGCATATTGTCCTCCATTATTGTCAAAAATTTTTGAACAGTCATTACAGACGTCCACGCTGCCATCTGACTGGAAGGCTGGGAAGGAGGGCCCTGTGCATAAGTCTGGTGATGTAAATTCCCCCAATAACTACCGTCACATATCGTTGACATTCATTCCAGTAAAAATCTTAGAGCGTGTCACATACTCACACCACCTCATTGAATTTCTTGAATCGAATTCCTTCAGTAGCATTTTTCAGCATGGCTTCTGAAAACTTTTTCATGCGAAACTCAATTGCTGTGATTTACTAACGACTTGTTTATTAACGCAGATCTTGAATTTGATACTGACTACATATTCTTAGATTTCGCGAAAGCGTTTGACTCCGTTTTACATGAACTACTCATTTTCAAACTTACTCAGCTGAACATCGACTCTAATGTACTTACATGGATTAAAGAATTTCTCTGTAACCGCAGCCAGTACGTGACAGCTAATCATTTTTGTTCGCCTAATTCCGCAGTAACATCTGGTGTACCGCAAGGGTCCGTTTTAGGCCCGTTGCTTTTCTTAATTTACAGTAACGATCTTCCTTCTTGTGTTTCTTCTTCTATGTATACAGTCCGACTCTTCGCAGACGACTGTGTCCTCTACCAGAATATAACCAGTCATGTCGATCATCTTAACCTTCAACGGACCTAGACAGCATATTCACATGCAAGAGCATGTGAATGTAAGAGCATGCAAGTTTTGCGTCGCACTACCATGCACTGTCTGCGTACTTATTCCCTCAATAACATTTCATTGCCATCTGTGGACACTTATAAATACCTTGTCGTTCACGTGTCTTCTAATTTTTCCTGGAATAAACACATGGAATATGTGATTAACAACGCTAACCGCATGCTTGGTTATCTGCGCCGTAACTTTTCCTCTGCCCCGTCGTCACTCAAGTTAACATTGTATAAAACATTGGTCAGATCCAAATTAGAATATGCATGCGCCACATGGGACCCAACTCATGCCATTATCATTCAATCTCTCGAAACCACTCAGAATCGCGTAGCACGTTTCATCTTATTGAATTATTCACGTCATTCCAGCGTCACATCCATGAATAGCACCCTAAACCTGCCCGATCTTTCATTGCGCCGCAAAATTTCCTGCCTTAACCTTTTTCACAAAATCTATCACTATAACAGCCGTTTGAAGGACGCCCTTTTTTCATCCACCTCGATTCATATCATCAAGGACCGTCCATCGCTTTAAGGTTGGCTTACACTCCTGTCGCACGAGACTGTACGACGATTCATTTGTGCCAAGGACAAGCACCGCCTGGAACCGCCTTCCCGCCTCCATCGCCTGTATAACGGACCTAAAGGACTTCAAGCTCGCCGTACATAATGCCCTGTAAAATTTTCCCTGTTCTTTGTTTCTTTATCTTTTTTATTTTATTTAAACTGCACTTATGATTGTTTACACCACTCCTTTCTGTAGTGCCTTCGGGCCTCAGAAGTACTTTAATAAATAAATAAATAAATAAATAAATAAATAAATAAATAAATAAATAAATAAATAAATAAGAATATTGATGGAGTCCGGGTAACTTGCATGCAGGAGACGATGGCGTATTCATGCAAAAAAATTGCCCGCAGCTTCCCTCGGGGGAACACTGAGGAGGATGCGGAAGCATGTAATTGGTTAACGGGTGTTAAATTGCGACTTACTTGGGTCGATGGCTAAATTGGTTAACGTGGTTGTGAAATGGGGTGTTAAATGAGTGAACACGTACGGCACGTATGCGAAAGGGCGGTGTTTTATTTATTGTGACGAACCAACGGACGAGCGGCAACTGAGCGAGCGAGCGCCGACCTTGAGTATATATACAGCGCGACGGTGCATGCGCTGTCAGCTGTCGAATGTTCTCGAAGGAGAAGCGCGCGCGCGGCACAGATGGCGACGGCGCGACGGCGCATGCGCTGTCAGCTGTCGAATGTTCTCGAAGGAGAAGCGCGCGCGCGGCACAGATGGCGACGGCGCATGCGCTGTCAGCTGTCGAATGTTCTCGAAGGAGAAGCGCGCGCGGCACAGATGGTGGGCGACGGCGCGACGGCGCATGCGCGCGCGTCAGCTGTCGAATGTTCGAGAAGCGGTGCGGACGGCGCGGACGGCGCACTACAAGGCGCGAGTATAAGATGCTTCCGCATCTAATATGTTGAACGATTTTGAGTACTTCGTACTCAACTATGGGAGAGCACTGAGCCGTCCCGCTAAAACAGTTTAGTGGCTGGTAACAGAGTTAGACAGGGGGGGGGGGGGTTAGAAAAAGGGGGTAACGATTTAGAGCACAGGGTACTCTACTAGGGGATAGCTTAAAGCCGTCCCACATGCCTGAATACACAGGCACGGTTCAGTGTGCACCGACACATGCCTGAACACACAGGCATGGTTCAGTGTGCACCGACCATGCCTGAATACACAGGCATGGTTCAGTGTGCACCATGCCTGAATACACAGGCATGGTTCAGTGTGCACCGACGCTCGCGTAGGTTTTAAATAGCTAACTTTACCGTACAAGCTCATGTTTGTGTTACTGGTTTCCGTACCAATACTTTACCTTCCAGGTGCATTTAATGTGAAACTTTGACCGTTTTAACTCGGACACATGTATGCTTTTGAAGTGCAACAAATAATCTTATACTTGATGAACGCGTGAATATTGCAGTAGCAGAGAACGAGTGATTATTGTATCAGACGTAATGAATTAGCTCAACTAAGGCGGTGCGCACGGCGCGGACGGCGCACTACAAGGCGCGAGTATAAGATGCTTCCGCATCTAAAACAACACGAATATTGTGCTAAAACACTGCGAAATCATTTACGAAGAACGCAGCACACGTGAAACGCGTCCGCTCATTTCGGTGCTTCTGCGAGCAGCATCCTTTTCACGTTTCGAACAGTTGAAGGAACCCAAAAATGTGACATTGCGTTACGTTTTTTACACTCTTTGTCTCTTGCTTCATGACGCTGCATGCGTAGAATTACTCAGTATAAGTCAAGGAACAAAAAGTGTCGTATAAGTTGGTTTTATTTTCAACTACAACTGCACTCACTTAATTTGTGTTAGTGGTAATAAGTTACCTTTTTTTTTGCTTTTAATTCAGGCCACACTCATCCTAACAAGCCCCCTGTACGCGTTTTTAGATGCAACGTAAAGCCGGCTTTTCTGCAATGTAACCTGGTGCTACGACAAAGCCTCGAAATTTTTTTTTTTTTCATGAAAGCAAGAAACAATGACTTCATTGATGGGATGGACGGCTGGAACACTGGGCCCAGCTCTATGCACAAGTGTGACTTTCAGCCTGCTGAACGGCTCTCGACTTCTCTGTTTTCTCGTGCCTACCTCACTAGAGCAGCTGTCGCACCTTTGGCTGCTCTCAAGAAGGGCATAAGGTGTAGTGCTGTCACTCCGGTAAAACCCTGCAGAGGCGGTAGCAAGTGTAGCCTTTGCCTAACACCGAATTTACGAAAAGCCTAGATGTTTGTGCTTTGACGAAAGCAAATCTACGCCGTCTGAGGTCTGAGCAGGACGCTGTAGTTGGTGCGGTGACGAAGAGAACTCTTTCACAGAAACTTTGACTTTACCTTCTTTATCGACGTTTCGTCATACAGCAATAGCCCAGGAAGTGTTACGCACCAAAAGCATAGTACAACTACGAGCAACGCTGTAGGGAAAGGGCTCCAAAAATTTCGACCACCTGGGGTCCTTCAACGCGCATATAAATCCATGTGCAAGGACCTCTAGCATTTTGCCTTTAATCGCTATCACTGCGCTCGGAATTCGATCCGGAGACCTTCGAGTCATCTGTCAACCATCGTAGCCACTTGAAAAGCGTGGCGGTTGACACTTATTCACTTCAAGACTCCCTCTTGCTTTGAACACCTTTTTGTCTTATTTAGATCACTACACGCAAGTAGGTTTAGACATCTCGAACAACTCTGGTAATAAATGCGTGGGTAAACCCAATTCAAAATTTTTAGGCGTTGTTAGCTTATCATGGACGGTGGAGGCATTGAATATATACAGCTGAAACATAGACAATAAAATGGAACCCTGCTAAAATTTTTAGATGCTAGCGTCACCATGATAGCACGACGTGCGTCTCATCGAAAGTTTGTTTCGGAAGTGGCGCTGTATCCCTGCAGATAGATAAGAGTGGTGTCGCTTGAATTGATGTGTGCACGGAAGCCGCACCTTCCTTTCATTCGAACATACTGTAGCTAAACACTGAAGTATAATTTCATATTGATCTATTCTGTGACGACGTGACGACTTTGACTGTGTAAATCGAGAGCCGGTCAGGCCGCCAAGGAATTAATCTTTGAAGCGAAGTTTGATCACAACCATTTGCCGCTTATCACGGTCGTGTGTCTCATAACAACAGTACCTGTAACAACTGTACGTGTAAAGCCGGCACTGTATCGATCAGAGAACGTACTCATGTTTATGTGCAAAAAGGGACACCTGGTGCATTTTTCTTCTGGGAAAGTTGGCGTCGTAGAGTGTTCCGTCTCATTGACATCAGCACCGCGGCACCTTGACATTCAGATCGTTGTTACCCTTCTCGCATTCAATTGAGGAAAAATTAAAATTGCTATGTTTGCCCAATGATTCACGTAAATATTTCCGCGTTTCCACCTCCCCTCCAACTCTCTTTAAAACATTGATAGCATTTAAGTGCCACTTTAGGTGCACTCAAGGACCATATAGTGGGTAGAAATATCGTTCCTAGAAAAGTGTTCAATGTCCGGTACATCATGTGTGAGCAGCCATGCAGACTTCGAATTTGTCATCGTCTTGCTGTAACCCGTGACGTCGGATGTAGCCATCTCTGTTATCTTTACTGTCGGCACATTCGCCGCCTTCGTGTACACACGGGCGTCGATCCGACGTCGTCATCAACTTTCGTCTTTCACCCCGTTGTGTTATCCTCGTTGAACACTGTCCTCGTCATCTTAGTCTTCTTTAGGAGCGAAGCTCCTCTTAGTCTAATTTTGTCCCGCGTCAGGCATAACCGGCAGTATCTCCCGAACAGTATAATAGATTGCGCTGTCTCATAGAAGTACATACAAACTGCAGTCGAGTGAGGCTATTCTAGATGACGTGGTACCACTACTTTCTGATTGGCTGCTGCGGGGACTGTCTGGGTGCGCGGGGAACGAGTGCCTCTCCCAGTCTCCTGGACCGTCGCAGCACGTGTCGCAACGTTGGTGGGGCATGGACGAAGCGGAGCGGTGGCTCGTGCTCATCGCCAGACAAACAGACAGACAAACTGACTGGCAGACACATAGATAAACAGACAGACGGCCGTACGGACGGACGCAATGTACGGACAGGCAGACTAACGCATGCACGGACGGACGGATGGAAGGATGAGTGGACGGACGCATGGACGCTTCGCTCCACTCGTCTTTTACTCCGTGGATATGCTGATTTTTTTTTTTCATTGCGGTGACGCTCGTCTCTGAGTGCGTAGCACCGCATACTCTGCTTTCTTTTAAGTGCGGCGCACGTCAGGGGTCCAGGCTGTCGTGTCATGTTGACTCGTTGAGTCTCGTGTCGTTTTTTGCGTCACCACGGCTGGTCTGGAGGCACTCGCTCGTTTTTCTAGTGAGCGCACGCCTTCAGACAGGCTGTGGCGTCACTCTCAAAGAGCCCAAATAGGTCAAAAGAGGGCGCTGCACGTCTAGTCAAAATAGGCCGCGAGAGTGCGCCACTGCATCAGAAAATGAAGGTTTCCTTTCCCTCATGGACGCCAAGCAAGATGCACGCTTGGAACGCGAGTACGCTCATGTCCGTGACCGATTAGCATCGCAGAAAGGCTAATTCGACTGTCTAAGCCAACGAAGTGATTGCCAAACGTTAGCGCCGGGACATAGACGCACATCTACGGAAGACAGAAGCAGAGACGAAACGCTGGCGAGTGCGGGGTAGCCCTATAGCTTTGCAAGGCTCAGGAGCAAGCTGAGCGCCAACAAAGACAGGCGAACCGCAGCTTCGATATGGTGGCTAGCCGCCATAGCTTCGCCTCGGAAAAAACATTAGCAATGCGTCAACGGAGGCACGCGAATCCCCGTGCATCTGCCGCGGCCTGTACAGTTTTGGTGGCGTGGAACCAGCTCTGATTGTTCTTCTCTTACTATTTAGGGGCAAAGCTCCTTAAAGCGGCACCCGTTCGTCCCTCGTAGTCGTAGTGTGTAACCAGTGTTACATTTCGACCTGCAAGGTGGTGCCGGTGGGAGATTTCTCCTGTGCGTTGTTGAACAATAAAAAATTCGCAGCGTGCGCGTTAACTAAAAGCCGAATTCACCTGTCCCTCATTCCCCCTTACCAGCCATTGGCATGTACATTAAGCACTATCTGACAAGAAAGGGTTGCGACGTTATACTCGCTGGGCATAACCTCCTTGGTTTTAGAAAGGTTTAGCGAGCGTTGGGCCGCAGTGCCATGAATACAGTGAACTAGTATATACCAAGAACTCGAGGTGGTTAAAGGTGGGAAGTAGACACGATGCACAAGCCGTAAGAAAGTGTGCGTGTGCCACCTATCACTTAGTCCTTGGAATGTCCGCAGGATGGCGGTGCATATGCGGAATATATAAGGGGTAGACACGGTATGCAGTGCGTGTGGAGAGGAAGAAGAAACTGCCGAACACTTGATAATGTTCTGTGAAGGGCTTCACCCTATAGTTCAGGATGATGGCGCAGAGTTTTTCAAAGCACTGGGGTTTAGGGACAGGGAGGGCAAAATAGACTTTAAGCGGGTAGAATTAACTAGAAAGAGGTTATCTGATTGGTGGCTAAAGTCAAGGCATGAGTGAAAATTAAACCCTTGATTGCAAAGTACGAATCCTCAACCTAACTATTTAAGGAAAAAAAAACAAATCTAGCTTTCGGTTCATTAAGTATTACGGCTTCGTGGCGCTAGCCACTCCGGATCCAAAGGGTACAGCCATATTCCTCCATCCATCCATCCATCCATCCATCCATCCATCCATCCATCCATCCATCCATCCATCCATCCATCCATCCATCCATCCATCCATCCATCCATCCATCCATCCATCCATCCATCCATCCATCCATCCATCTGATGAAAAGATGCGAGATGGTGGTACTTGAAGTGTTGAATAGATGGACGAACTGACACACAGACAGATGCATGGAAGGACTCACAGATGGCTGCACCGACGGATGGACGCAGGGGCGGATGCATGGACGAACGCAGGGACGGACGCACAGATGGACGTGCGGACGCACGAACAGACGCACGCACGGACGGGCGAATGGACGCACGGACAGTCACAGAGACGGACGCATGGACGGACGGAAGCAAGTACGAATGGACGGACGTATGCTTCGCCCCACTCTCCATCATTCACTCCGTGGATATGCTTCCATTTTTTTTTTCTAACGTCGCTATTCGGGAGAAGAGCGAGTTCTGCACCAAAGGCTTCCAGTGCGAGGGCGCGGTCATTCCGGGGGCAGAAAATATCGCGCGGCCAGTCATGCGCGTCACCGCGCCGTCGCCACGGTAGAACAGCCGCCTCGCGTCCGCATGTGTACGCCAGCTCGGACGAGGATGACAACCGGCGCCCAATCTGGGCGTGCACCACCAGGAAGTACAGCTTAACGGACAGCTCGTCACCGATTAGTAGATTACGCTCTGACGACATTCGTCAATACGGCTCCGCGACTTGTTTCGGAGCTGCTTCTAAAAGCACGATCGAGTGACTTCTTCGGAAAACATTTGTTTAACATTAAGACTTCGACTACTAGTTTTGCTTCCTAAAAAGACTAGGCAATGTAAGGGTGGCACGTCTCATTTATGGTGGAACACCACTACAATTCTATAAACACGCGCACGCTCTCTCGACTGCAACTTTGACATTTACTCTCGACACTATTCCATATCCTGAGATGAGCTTTTCTACACGTCTCGTATAAACCGCCATAGCAGCTGCGTGTTTCGTACGTATACTTGTATTTGTATCACTGGTAATTCTAATCACTTAGTGTGGCGGTGAAACATAACTAATGCTGTTGCCGTATAGTAATTTACCATAGCTAGAAGGAATGGAACAAGTGTGTGCTTACCGTAGCTACAATGCCCAGCAACAGTACGCCAAGTGAAGCGAAGAAACTCTGGAGAATCTGAAGCCCTCGAGCGAACGGAGGCGTCGGGCGCTAACATTAATCGAATCTGTGTACTGCATGCAAAGCCGGAGGCGACCTTCGCACTCCCATACCTTCACTGTCCACGAAATGCGTGTTTTCCTTCCCAATTCGATCTTATAAACCGAGGCGGGCTCCTCCCTTAATTCATTGGCACATTGGCTCAAGCAGGCCAACAGAACTGTATATCAGGCTGTGCTTCGCGGTAACGCCGTCTCGCGCATTCTAAGTACACTTTTGGCGAGGTAAAGTTTTCCGCGAGCACAGGTGCCACTGTTTTTCCAAGGACAATATATCTTGCCGCTGCAAAGCATTCCCGACAAACTTGACGCTCGCAAGGGGCTTAATTCGCACAGATATTGCTGACGGAGACGCTCAGTCAGCATACTGATCCTTCGTGTTTTCCAAAGGCGCCCACCAGCACGATGGCCTCCGTGCAGCCAAGTCACGTCGAGCAGTGAAAGTGGTCGTTCAGGCTGCCACTTGACGATTACAAAGCATTTATTCAACGTTGTATAGATAGTGTTTATCTCGTTTGTATCGCTTGTTTCAACATTGACCCCTTCATTACGGGACTACTAGCATATTGGACCAACCTGCAAACTGAACTACGCAGCATCATATAGACAAGTTTAAAGTGACAGGCGAGAAGTTTCAGAAGTCCACCAGGTAGGTGTGCAGTACTTTCCTGATCTTACGTTATTCCGCAGACTGTACTGTAGACGACTCTAATATGGAGCTCTCCTTATCTTGTGGCGTAGGCAACAGGGATGGAAATGTTGAATGCAAAGACCCGCATACAGATGGTCAGAAATGATGTTAATAGACGCATGCCGTACATCTATAGTAAATTCAATATTCACCAGATCTCATAATTCATGAATTGACACACTTCTCGATCGGTGTTTCTTACACTTCACAAACAGAAGAAGAAGAAAACATGACTAATCATTCATTGACCGGAAAGCACGGCGCGAACTTACCGAAAACGTACGACGCAACTTATACGGGGCTTACGAATGTATCATCCGGACCAATATTAGATCCAACTCATTCCGAACAGACAGATCGTTCGTTGGCCCGCGAGCGCGAGAGAACGCCCGAAAAAGTCAACACTTCCCAGCGGGAGGTCATGCAACCAGTGCACGTCGCCGTCGAAACCTGCGTCCCCACTCGCGTCCGGTGAAAAAACGCCGCGACACGGGCGTTGCTTCGCCGCCATGCCAGAGTACATCATACACAAACACACGCACTATCCGCGTGGCTTACCGGGTCCCCGGGAGCGCGCGCTGCCTCTCTTGGCCGAGGGTGGTCGGGGTGTGCGAGCTGGATCGACGCTCCACGACCGGTCCTTCTTAGGGTGCGGCAACCGGCGGCGCGGCTTCGGAGCGGAGGCCCCGACACAAGCAAGAGCTGGCCTGAGCGGTGGGGCCCGGTGGGCGAGAGATGCGGATAGTACACCGATGGCCGATCCGGTCCCCGAATACCAGGACTGTCAAGGACACGCGCCGCGGCTACCGTCCCAAGGCCGCAAGGGAGCAACAGCCGCGCAACGCACACAGAAGACCTGTAGAACGCGAAAGGTGTTCGCTACCGTGGTTAATGCTCGCCGCCGATTATCTGTGGTTTAAAACACGTATACGAACGCGCTGTTCGCCCCTCGCATACGCGACGCGTTCGCGGTGTCTATTTATTGCTCACGCGACGCCCGCATTTGATGAAGCGACTGGTCGGGACGGAGGTCTTCCACGAGCTAGGTGGTAGCACGGTGAAGCCATGCATGCACGGACAACAAAAATAAGAAAAATAGCAGATAGACTTTGGCACAGCAGCAGCTCTGCATGCTGTGTGGAAGTTTTTACAACCCAGTCCACGTCGCCCTCGTGATATCTCGCCCCTCCTTTTGTCGGCACTCTCGGTGAAGTCTATTTACTTGCAGTGCCACAACGTCCATCGCGTACGGGTTGGCCATTAGCAGGTCCCTTGTGCAATTCGCGATTTTTTTTACTCTTAAAGCGATGAAAGCGCCCCCCCCCCCCTTTCCCTCTGCGGACGCGACAACCATATACCCGCCGGCATCATTTGGTCCCGCGTTCATATATTTAACCTAGCAATGATGGGATTGGAGTAGACGTGCGAAGAACTTGTAAAACACGCTATCGATTTTATCTTAGAGGAACCCGAAAAAACGAAACCCAGCAGAGATAAAGAAACAAACAGGTGATGACTGCCGAGAGAACCTCATCGGAAATAACGCCGGTCACTTCTGGTCTTCGTCACGACGGACATCAGCAAAATGGACGTGCTGACAAGCTAATCTCTCTCTCGGCCTAACTCAGGCTAATAAAGATCAAGAACACGTGCACGAATTGAAGGGTAGTATAAGTCGTACTCTTCTGAAAATGGTAGTTTGTTTATTTTTTATTTAAGAGCAAGATATACGGGTGGCACCAGGGGGCCTTTGGCGCGCGTTCACCATACTTTTCTTGTGTAACTGCGTTGTGTTACATAGCACTGAATAGAACGAATGTCCCACGGACATCAACAAAATGGACGTGCTGACAAGCTTATCTCATTCTCTCGGCCTAACTTAGGCTAATAAAGTGTGATCTACAATATGATGTCGTGACTGGTCTTCGGTGGCATGGCTGTATACGTTTTGCAGTGTGTGCTGCCACACAGTGCGTTCGGTCATTTCTTACTGGACTTGGCAAAAGACATTGAGTTTGTCACTGTCGGTTGGGCGCTCGATATTTCTCGAATGGCTTACGCAGAGCAAGCATACCAGCGGTGCATCTAAGAAAATCTCTGCGGGACATTTGCTTAACCCCTTTCCTAAACTGAAGACAAGCTGAGCTCGTCCAAGTTGAAGGAAGCAAAGCTACTCTGAAGAGCTTTTTCAGAGTTCTCTTTGACTTGGACAGACAGACAGACAGACAGACAGACAGACAGACAGACAGACAGACAGACAGACAGACAGACAGACAGACAGACAGACAGACAGACAGACAGATTTATTATGATCCTCAGGTGGTGACTAGGAAAGCCGCCCCTCCCACGTCGGGACGGGCAGGCCATTTTTGACCGCCGCGTTGCGGCTTCTCTGGACGGCCCCGTGGGTGAGCGGCGAGGTCGGAGCTGTTTACCTGTGGCATGACAATCGTCCTCCCGTAACGAGGGAGACCGCCAGAGCATGTGCTCTGAAGTGCAGGAGGGATCTCTCTAATCCGGACAATCAGGCTCGTAAGAGTCTGCGCTCACCTGCTGGCACTGGTTATGGCCAGGATAAGACCCACTTTGCAACATGAGAAGGACAGAACATTGAGGCCTGGAGAATTTGGTGCGGGGCGGGGTATAGGTGATACCTGGTGACAGATGGTGAAGCAAAAAAATAATAATACAGACGCGCTCAACGCGCTCATTTTGGACGAGAATTGACTGGATACTGGTAAACAGAATTACAAAATGGCGTCCTCCATCGTGCGCGCTTGCCATCGACAAATACGTTCGGTAAAAATGAATAAATAATTGCTTGCTTTCCAAAAATTTGTGGAATAAAAGATGTTATTCTGCGAGTGAGGTAGCGACCACACAGAGCAGTATTTTTTTTTTGTCTAATCATAGTATTGGGACGATGGCCGCGTCTCAGCGCATCGGCATGCAGTGGACGCCGATAGATGTGAACAAACCTCTCGCCATGGAAAAGTACGCGCGGCTACACAAAGCTGCGCACCCTCTCTCTTTACGAGGACGGGCGTGGCGGCGAGTCTATAGTATACACGGCAGGCGTAGACGCGTTGTAACTTGTATAGGCGTGAGCGCGAAGGGGTAAAGGTAAGCAAGGGGGACGGCCACTCCCCTAGTCAGACGGGAGGGCGCAATGTCGGCCATATAATTGACATAACAGGGACGGGGGCACTGCGACGAACCTGCACCCCCTCCCCCACGCCTCATGTGAGGGAGGGCTTCATAAACATTCCACACGCATTAGTGAACTGATCAGATGGGATTTCAGCTCGTGTTGCTTTGTTTTCGTGCTGATTCACTCTATCAAAGACACCGAGCCATCTGGGAATTGCAGGTCGTTTCACTTGTTCTCTGAACCATATGACAGACACGAGTAGAAGAAGTCAATGACTTTGTGGAAGTGGTGAGAGGTGCAAGTCGTCAGCTACGCGCTTTATAGCACGCGCGACTGGCGCATGCTTATTTAAATCCATAACAGGGAGATAACTCCGGATACTATACGTTCACCCTCCGACAAGGTGAGCCAGTTTCTTTCAACGCATGCGAGCCATGCTTGCGAGCTCCCTTGTAAGGCAAAGCAGCCGTCACGTTACACCACTATGCTCTTTCGCTAACACATGCTTCCCTGGCCGCGCATGTGCAAGCAGCGCTTAAAACTGCGCTGACTGCACGATTAACTGCGCGCGCGTCTCTTGGAGGCGAGCGAAAGAGTTCAGTTGTGACGACCCCTTCTCTGATGCGTGACCGCGTTGCCCTTCGTGATCGTGCGGCGGACCTTTCGAGGAGACGAGCCAGACGACGTCTTCGCGCGTGCCTTGTGCTTCAAACGTGGGCCTCCGATCTACAGCAGGAAGATGCGCATAGTCTTTCGGGCGCAGCGTTATTAATTACTCGGGCATCGCGCAGTGTGCGGAGTGGTCCACGTGCTCGCACGTGTGCTCGAGAAGTTCGAGACCGAGCCAGCCCTCCTTGCGCAGGACGTCGTCGGTGGGCTGTTCGGCGTGCTCGAGGTACAGCTCGTACAGGGCCTGCATGGGCAGCAGCCAAACGTTGAAAGGCTGACCCTGACCGCGACATAGTAGCCGGCGGAAGGCCACCATCGTGGCCAGGCGCTGCAGCCGGTCTCCGGTGGCAGCCAGGTAGAGAAGTTCGCGGGACGCGCACACTGGGTCCACCTCCAGGAGGATCTGCGTTGTTCGTTGTCGACAAATACGTGCGTTAGGGAAGCCGAACAAGATGCAGTAAGATTCATACACGCTCAAGCGCTGCTTAAGCAACTCCACTGACTCACCATGCATATGTCAGGCGTCTACTGCATTCGTACATCATTTTTGGTTACAGCGTGAAAACGACGAAGACAAAAGGGACACAAACGAGCGCCGACTCGCAACTGAAAGTTTATTTGAAGAACACAAGAAGAGGAAAAAGATCGTAAAGAAAGAAGTCTGTCAACATTGCGTGGAAGTGTTAATTACATAGAGTATTGTATTTATAGAATCTTATGGAATCTACCATTTGTTTTTGCGGCTGCACTAGCTACCACGGCTCTCATAAGCGGCCATACTGAGCTCCTGACGCCGTCGATGCCCTGCTTTATTTACACTGCCATGACAGGTACCACTACCGTGCAAGTCAAGCCACGCACAATCACGTTGTTTGAGTGAAATGAGCTTGAATTCAGTGAATATAAACGCTATGCAATAGTGAAACATTTACGTAAACAAGTCAGCTAGTGTGCGAAAATCATCCTAATAGACGTTGTCATTCATTCATTCATTCATTCATTCATTCATTCAGTGATGAAAATTGTACAGAGTGGATTGAAATGCGTTAAAGCCAAGTGAACTTGCAGCGCTACGTACATGTAAGATCAATTATAATTTATCAATCGTAACGACCTTGAAGCTGGCGGCGGCGGCGAGTATAGGCATGTGCTTGGTGCTGTGCTTGCTGCTGCTAATTTATACCCGCAAACTTCTTCATCTCATCTGCCCACCTAACCTTCGGTCTCCCCCTAACCCTCTTGCCTTCTGTGGGAATCTAGTTAGTTACCCTTAATGACCAGCGATTGTCCTGTCTACGCGCTACATGCCCGGTCCATGTCCATTTCCTCGTCTTGATTTCCAATATTATGTCCTTAACCCCCGTTTGTTCCCTAATCCACTCTGCTCTCTTCTTGTCTTTTAAGGTTACACCTACCATTTTTTTTTCATTGCTCGCTGCGTCGCCCTCAATGTAAACTGAGTCCTCTTTGAAAGTCTCCATATATATATATATATATATATATATATATATATATATATATATATATATATATATATATACGTAGATTATAAAGAGTCTGGCTTATGTTGTCATTGAATTAAGTAAAAATAAGTGTACGCCTCTAAAAGAAGTGTTTATTGGTGACGTTTCGATCGGAGACCGATCTTCATCAGACAAAATTTAGTAGGCTCCACGCACTAAGTAAAATGATACTTTCAACCCTCTAGGTAAAAATTTGAAGAACAACCTCCATTATATATTTAATATTCTTGAGCCACAGACCGGAGATTCTAGCTGCCTGGCATGTGCCTATCCTACACGTGCGGAGCTTTGACACACGTAGCCCTTGTTTGTTGTCCTTTTCTCTTTTTCTCTTTTTCAAAGAATATATCACATCGTTCTAACGTAGCCCTCCTCACCAGGCTTCAAGAGTAACTATGCAGGGGGAGAACAGGTGGAACGCGACAGCGACAATGATCGCAAGGAATGTACTTTGGTATTCGTTACAAGCTACGGGGAAAGCTGATTAGAGGTGAATCTGAGGATTCAAACTTTTTATCACTGGAATTTGCTTAATTTAGCCATCTGGACCAAAAAAACTTGCGGTGATTGTATGTTGTTTGACCACTCGTTTTTGATTTTTTTTTACAAAATGACCTGCCATTGGTAGTACGCACACGTGGTCGTTTGACTGCTTATCAATGTATAATGGGTGGTAGTGCCACTGGCCCAGGTGCGTTTTTTTTCCCACAAAATGCACGTGCTATGCGCACGCGTGGCCGTTTGGCTGCTTATCAATGCATGATGGGTGGTTGGGCCACTGGTATATGTGTATTTTTTTCTCTCTCTCGGCTGGACGATGGCATAAAAGCGCGTGGAGCCTACTAAATTTTGTCTGATGAAGATCGGTCTCCGATCGAAACGTCACCAATAAACACTTTTTTAGAGGCGTACACTTACTTCTACTATATATATATATATATATATATATATATATATATATATATATATATATATATATATATATATATATATATATATATATATATTGCAGAGAAGCCGCCGAACACTGAAGTGGGTCAAACTCTCGAGTGTTCTCTAGTGGGTCTACCCAAAAAAAAGGACGCCGCTCGCGTTGAGTGTCCGTGCTTGGCCGTTACTGTCGCCATTGTGTATACTCGCTGTGTGCCTGCTAATAAACGCCATAACAAATTGGTGGAGGTGCGGGGTTAGCGGAGGTCATGCCTGCGTACCAACCACAACATCTTCCGGCCCCTGCGCCGTCAAGTTACGCCCAAGTGGTCGCCAGGCCGCCTCCAGTCGTTCAACCGCCCGCCCCACTGACTTACGCCGAAGCTGCCGCACGACCTCCATCCTTTGCAGCAGCTATGCCGGCTACGTATGTTGACGTGACCTCTCAGACTCAGCTCCAGCACCCCCTGCAGCCTTTCCAGCCATCGTTCCGGTCATCGGCTCGTGCTTCATGGACAAGACCTACCCCAGCGAACCGATGGTGCACACCCGACAACCGGCATATCTGCTTTGCCTGTGGTTACGCCGGTCACGTAGCCTGTTATTGCCATCGTGTACAGCCGGCTCCAATTTCTTCGCCTATTGCTGGCCACCTCAGCCGTCCCTATCACGACGAACCACCGTCTATATGCCACCGCCGTCTCGCCCAGGTCCATCTCATCGAAGGTCGCCGTCTCCACGACGTCGTTCCCTGTCCCCCATGAGGCCAAGTTCGGCTACTCATGAGCGGGAAAACTAGTCGTCGCAGTCCCCGAGGCAAGGACTGCGATGCTATTGTGATGTGAAAGCCCTCAGAGCCGCCCATCTAGTGTCATAGACGTGCTTGTGGACGGTGTTCATGCATCTGCTCTTATTGACACTGGAACTGCAGTATTCGTTATGGACGAAAAGTTTTGCCGCTTGCTTCGAAAAGTGACGACGCCAATTTCTGGATTGTCCCTTCGTACTGCCGGTTCACATCGTATCCATCCTTCAGCAGAGTGCACAGCTCGCGTTGTCGTTCAGGACGTTCTGTATGTCGGCCAATTCATCATCATTTCTGCATGCTCTTATGACGTCATCCTGGGGTGGGATTTTCTCTCCCGCAACGACGCAGTCATCCATTGTGCCGCTGCCGAAATTAAACTCTCACCCTTCTCGCATTTGACGCCGGAAGACAGTCCCTCGAAACTGAGTAAGATTCTCGTGAAAGACGATACCATAGTGCCTCCAAGCTCGGCAATGGGTGTATCTGTCTACTGCGCTGGACTTCCGACACAATTGCACTCGTTTCACCATCCGACCGTGCTTGCCGAAGGAAAGGGTTGCTAGTACCTTTCGCGACCGTGCAAATCACTCAGAGCAACGCCGCTATTTTTGTGACCAACCCATCCCCGTACACTGTTACCTTGGTTCGAGGGGAATGTCTCGGCAGAGTGGAACCAGTGGATAACGCACAAGTCCTGGACGTACCTGGTGACTCGCGTTGTCCCAGTTCGTGTACCGTCAGCGCTGTTTCCACTTATGATTCATCATCTCCTGATGTATTTGACCCTTACATTGATGACAATCTTACGTCGGTACAGCGTTCCCAGCTTCTGGACCTGCTGCGAGAATATCATTCTTCTTTCGATGTCGGGCGAAGTTCTCTCGGTCGCGCGTCCGCTATTACACATCGTATCGACACTGGTGCCCATCCACCATTACGGCAACGTCCCTACCGCGTGTCGCCTGCTGAACGTCGGGAAATTAACGAGCTGGTTGATGATATGCTCAGACGCGACGTTATTCGGCCCTCGGACAGTCCATGGGCGTCTCCTGTTGTTCTTGTCGCGAAGAAAGATGGTTCTGTGTGGTTCTGTGTGGACTACAGACGGCTCAATAAGATCACTCGCAAGGATGTCTACCCACTGCCGCGCATCGATGACGCAATTGACAGCCTTCACGGAGCCGAACTTTTTTATTCTCTCGATCTGCGCTCGGGGTACTGGCAAGTACCCATGGCTGATGACGCTCGACCGAAGACTACGTTCATCACACCCGACGGCTTGTACGAATTCAACGTCATGCCGTTTGGTCTATGTAATGCACCTGCGACCTTTGAGCGCATAGTGGACGCCGTTCTGCGCAACTTGAAATGGCACACGTGCTTGTGTTACCTCGATGACGTTGTTGTGTTCGCCCCAGATTTCTCCACGCATCTCCAACGTCTAAAGAAGTTTTCGCACGTGTGAGCAATGCCGGCTTGCAACTAAATCTGAAGAAGTGCCGCTTTGCAGCACGGCAACTCACCGTCCTAGGGTACGTCGTGTCTAAGGATGGCATTCTTCCTGACCCAGCCAAGCTTCGGGCCGTGGCTGAATTCCCCAAACCTGCGTCCGTCAAAGAACTGCGTAGTTTCGTGGGCCTGTGCTCATACTTCCGACGCTTCATACGAAACTTTGCTACGATTATATCACCGCTGACGAAGCTCCTTGGAAGTAACGGGCCCCTCAATTCGTGGTCGTCTGAGTGAGACGACGCGTTCGCGAAGCTCCGCCATTTGCTGACGTCTCCTCCCATTCTACGCCACTACAACCCTACGGCCCCGACGGAAATGCACACAGACGCCAGTGGTGTAGACCTCGGCGCTGTCCTGGCGCAGCGCAAACCCGAATTTCCTGAATATGTCGTAGCATATGCAAGCCGTACGCTCACGAGAGCCGAGACAAACTACACCGTCACGGAGAAAGAGTGTCTGGCGATCGTCTGGGCCCTTACAAAGTTTCGACCTTATTTGTATGGTCGCCCATTCGATGTCGTCACCGACCATCATGCACTATGCTGGCTTTCATCACTGAAGGATCCTTCAGGCCGTCTCACCCGTTGGGCTCTTCGCTTACAAGACTGCGACATCCGCGTGCTGTACCGCAACGGACACCAGCATGCTGACGCCGACGCCCTCTCGCGCTCCCCTCTGCCTGAAGGTGATGTGCTCTGCTCAGTATCCTCGGCTGCTGCTTCTGCCATTGATGTTGACATCATCGCTACCGAACAGCGAAAGGATAATTCGATCGGCCCGCTCATCGACTTGCTCTCTGATCCATCCGCAACGCCATCCACGCGTGCCTTGCGTCGTCAAGCTCACCATTTCGCCATCCGTGACGGCCTTCTACACCGACGCAATTACGACGCCGATGGCCGGCAGTGGTTACTCGTGATACCCCGCAGTCTTCGGTCAGAGATATGTGAATCCTTCCATTCTGATCCGCAATGCGCGCACTCTGGGGTATTCAAAACCTGCCGTCGCATTTGACAACGCTACTTCTGGCGCGGGATGTATCGGTGTACGTGCAGCAGTTCGTTCGCTCCTGCCTCGCTTGCCAACGCCGCAAACCGTCAGCACACATGTCGCCAGCCAGTCTGCAACCGTTACCTTGCCCTGATCATCCGTTTGGGCGCATAGGTATCGATTTGTATGGACCACTTCCTCTGACGTCGGCTGGTAACCGCTGGGCCATCGTCGCCGTAGATCATTTAACGCGTTACGCCGTAACCGCCGCTATCCCTGTGGCTACTGCGCGTGATGTTGCGTCCTTCCTACTGCATCGATTTATACCGCGCCACGGTCCACCTCAGGAGCTTCTCAGCGATCGAGGCCGTGTCTTCTTGTCAGAAGTCGTCGAAGCCATTCTCACGTAGTGCCATTCTGTCCACCGCAAAAGAACTGCTTACCACCCGCAGACGAATGGTCTGACCGAACGCTTTAACCGCACCCTCGGCGACATGCTGTCTATGTACGTCGCCGCCAACCACGCGAATTGGGATACCATACTGCCCTTCGTCACCTACGCCAACAACACCGCTCATCAGAGCACGACTGGTTTTTCACCTTTCTTTTTGCTGTACGGAAGGCACCAGTCACACACCATCGACACGATACTCCCGTACACGCCGGATCCATCTGAGTGTGCACCTATTTCCGAGACAGCCAGGCTTGCTGAAGAGTGTCGCGAGCTG
The DNA here is from genome assembly GCA_013436015.1 of Rhipicephalus annulatus. NCBI lineage: Eukaryota > Metazoa > Arthropoda > Arachnida > Ixodida > Ixodidae > Rhipicephalus > Rhipicephalus annulatus. Next base: position 442,348 of record WOVY01002521.1, on the reverse strand, counting down.
GCGAAGACATTTACGACGCAAGAGCAAGAGCAGCAGAAGAGTATTCGTGATGGCTCCGCCACTTCTGAACCCACGTTCCTTCCTGGTTCCCTTGTATGGCTCTCAATCCCGACCTCTGTAGCTGGCCTTTCTTCCAAACTACTCCCGAATTATGAAGGTCTCTACCGTGTGATCGAGCGCACATCTCCAGTCAACTATCTTGTCGAGCCAACTGAACAATCTTCGGACATGCGCCGTCGCGGGCGCGACATAGTGGAGCGCCTGAAGGCTTACTATGACCCGCTCGTTGTGACAAGCTCTTAGGTCGCCAGGCGGCTCCCTCCCCCGGGGTAATTGTAGAGAAGCCGCCGAACACTGAAGTGGGTCAAACTCTCAAGTGTTCTCTAGTGGGTCTACCCAAAAAAGGAAAATATATATATATATATATATATATATATATATATATATATATATATATATATATATATATATATATATATATATATATATATATATATATACATATATATATATATACGATAACTGGGCAGGCTAATTTTGGGCTGGTGCATGCTACACAAATATATACGGTGGTGACAGCAAATGCCACAGCAGCGATATATCTTCAAAAAATATATTATATTCTAGTTATTTTATTTGTTTGGTAGTGTGATAGCTTATGAAAATATGCTTTACGTGCGCAGAGTGTCTAAAGTGCACGCGATCTTGTCGTACGCATTTGTTTCAAAACAGACACGTGTGACAAAGAATACAGTGCAGTGCTAAATGACAATCGTGAGTGCAAAGAACGTGCGAACTGTTTTTCTCGATAAATAACAAGGCCTTACAATCAACCGGTGGTTTTGTAGCAGGTGGGTTGTAGTCATCGCCGATGGCGTCCTTTTAAACGCACGTGCATTGACCTAGAGTCAGTCGGTACTTTCAGCAAGAGCGTCGGCAGATTAAGAACATCACAACAAATTATATATATATATATATATATATATATATATATATATATATATATATATATATATATATATATAGTGCGTTTGTGTTTAAATATGTCAGACATTTATAAAGCACCAAGACACGTGCGTACGTTCAGTCTGCGTTTTCTGTAAATTTTCTGGTTTTTCCTGGTTTTGCTTTCTACAATATATTTCATGATTGCCTTTTCCATCTGTATTATTTTCTTAAATGTTCGGTTACAAAACCAGGTCTGACACACTCAAACGCATACACGTATTGACGGCACTATGTTTGGTCATCGGACCATTTGGAACAACTTTCACACAAATCTTCATTAGTAATTCGTGAGTTAAAATGCGTCGAGCAGCTTCCCCATCCAAGTTAACCAGCTCTGCCATTGTACGAATACTTAATTTTCGGTCACCATGGATCACATCAAGAACTTGGGCAATGTTTTTATCTTGAACCGCTGACCTTAGAAGAACAGAATTTCTGTCATATTCCACGCTGTCCCTTCCACCTGAAACCCATTTATTCCAATAAAACACACGTGCACGACACAAAGTTTCACATGATCGACAAACCTCTGAGGAACATTTGAATTTTTTTTCGTGGTGGATTCCTTAAGCTTCACATGAAACTTGATGTTGATTCACCACTGCTCGCTTTTTAAATTAGAAAATTTTCCGGGAAGACTTAGTGGCACGCGTTTACTCAACGATGCAGCACTCACAAGTGGCGTGATCGGTCACCGGTATTAAGCCGAAACTGGCCGCATGAATAGAGAAGGTATGTGTCATGATGTCAGCAGAACAGTTGTTGCCAACTCCATTTTTTTTTCAGGCTACTCATTAAGTATCGTTCGTTTTTGTGTTTTTTTACACCTCGTATTTATGCACGCTTATGAGTTAACTGTCCATTGGAGCCCTGCTTGAGAACTTGACTTTCATACGAGTATGCAGGCATATCAATTTGATCAAGCCGTTAACTCGTCCCATAAGCTAAGGGTCTAAATGTTTGTTCAAATATTTATTGTGTATTGAAGCTCTGATTGATTGATTGATTGATTGATTGATTGATTGATTGATTGATTGATTGATTGATTGATTGATTGATTGATTGAGTGATTGAGTGAGTGATTATTAGCCGTACCGCTTTCCTAAGCTTTGGAGAGGGGAGATACATGCTGTGTTGTTGGTGCAGAAACTGCAATGAGAACTTCGATTAAAAAAAAAAGAAAACGACAAGCCTGTGCGGAAAGCGCCGTGTAGTAACAGTGGAAGATGGAACGTTGTTGTTGTTGTTGTTGTCGTTGTTGTCGTCGTCGTCGTCGTTTCAGGTTTGATTTGTGCTACTCAGCATGCGAGGTTCTTTTCTTTCTAGGTTTCTCTTCCTTTTTTTTGCGAATTGAAGCGATACCAGAATATGCTGACGAATGATTTTGAGCGCACGGTTATTTATCGTCAATATCTCTTTCTAGTTACACTTCATCTGATCATTAGCTTCCTGTCAAGTTTTTTGTAATTCTGCTCTGGAATTTTGAGCCGAAAACACTTCAAGCTCAATAGCATACGGATAAAGAATAGCGATGCTGGCGATAAAAATAAAAGTGAAAGACAAAGCTTGCCGGGTGTAACCGAAGTGAACCGAAGGCGTAATCGGTGAAATACATTGCAATGATTGCAATTGAAACAGCCTTTTCATTGCACGAGTTTCAATGATTTGAGCCCGATCACTTAAACGAAAGTACGTATTAGACGAAAGGTGATGTCATGTTCAACCTTATGGAGAATAGTTATAGCGCGAGAACAAAACGACGACACAGAGACAAGAAGGACAAGAAAGACTTATAGATTTTTCTTTGCCGTTTTTCAGTGCTTTTGTTTTTGTGTTGTTTTTGTTTTTCTCTTACTCATGTTCTGCTCTTTGTGCCATATGGTTTTCATCACATGGTTACTGTCTCCTCTATATATTTTCGTGCTCTGCGCATTAAACTCAGTTGGAAGTTAGCGCTAGTGTCTTTCGTGTCCTTCTTGTCTCTGTGTCGTCGTTTTGTTCTCGCGCTATAACTATCGTCATGCCATACCAACTAGCCCAAGCTGCCACACTTCTAAGTCACGGAGAAGTCAGTCCCATCTCACGCAAAGCCGAGAAGTCGTAGACAGATCATCAGCAAAAGAGTTTAACACAAGAGAGCGAAGATACTTATATGTGTAGCCACTCTCGTACCATCGCCATTGTCCATGTTTGCCAAGTTCGCATGCGTAACATGAGTCCACCGAAGTGAACAGGCGTATAACGAGGCTTATGGAATGGTGACACGCCATTGTATTTTTTGAAAAGACATATACGACTATAGCGACCGGTTGCGTAGGGACCAACCTAGGCCACCCGCGTAGCTTCTCGGGACCTCAATAAAAGTTTTCTTTTTTAAGCAGAAAATTCACGGTTAACCTAACCATAAACTCCGCCCTGTCAATCTGCATTATAGGCATAAACAAGGTGGTCGCAGCTTTTTTGCTCACGCCAATAACCAATCTGGGATCTTGCTGACAAGTAGCCAAGAAAAATGGATCGACCACATGGTTTAATTCTATTTTTCTTGACTACTTGTCAGCAATGCCCAAAACTTCAAAAGGGTATAGTTAGTATGAATCCATGGTAAAATGCAGCGCGAATAAACAAGACGAACACGCTGGAAGAAATTACGAGAACAAGTGCTGCTCCGGATTGGTCTTTAGTGTGTGCGAAAGCAGAGCGACCATCTTCTTCATGTGTGTAGGCCTTTCTATGACCCGTAGACAATCGGGCTCGAACTACGAAACTAAGGCACGTACGCATAGACCACAATGGTGATTATGTCAGCACGGTGTAACAAACAGGTACAAAACGAACTATAATTAAATGAATGTTTACCACCAAAATTGTTCACTATAGTCATGGTTCATTATAATCAACTAAACTTGCAACTCGTACACAAATAATAATGAACGAAGATTCTGACGCGAACTGAAAGCGCGCGCGTTCAGGAGCCCAGACGTTGTGGGCAATGGACATGGCGGGCATTGCATACGAACTGGGCTCCAGAGCACGCACCTGAGTCATCGCCGCGCCATGAGGAACAATGCCTCCTTGCTGAATGGAGGAACCGACGTTGTGGCTTCTCTGTAGGATCCTGTAGATGCAGACATTTCTTTTTACAGCTCAAGAATCTACAAGACAAGCGCTGTCCATCAACTCTATAGAGTTTATGGACAGCAATCATCTTGTAGGTTCTCCATTTTTGTCACTTTTTTTCTTTCTTGCACTGTGAAAACGTTGTGTCTTCTGCTCGACTGTGCCAAGTTCTAGACAGTTCCAATGGAATGCACGAGGCCCTTGTGTCTGTGTCCATGCCCCGCCCTTATGTCTGCTTCCACGCCCCGTCCAAACCTTACGCTGTGTCGCAGTGACGCACATGATATATAGAAAGAAAAAAAACGCGCATGCGCTGGACATTACGCATTGCCAATTAACACGCGCATGCTCACCAGCGTCAAGCCGAGTGCCTTGTGGCGCACCGAAGCCGATGGCGATGCGAGCAGGTGGAAGACGCTCATGAGCAGCTCGAAGCAGCACTCGCGTAGGCCGGCGCGATGCCGAAGAAGCAGCGATCCGAGTGCCTCAAGCGCAGCCTCAACGAGAGGCGGGTCGTCCTGACAATGGCTGATCCAGCGCAGCGCCACCACCAGCACGAGCCGCGGTTCGCCGGGCTTGGACAGGGCCCCCGGGTGCCACCGCACCAGCTCGAGCAAGGCCAGCTCGTGGCTGCTGGGCCCGAAGTCTGTGCCGCGCTGCAGGGCCATCCGCAGACCCCGGCGGCCACAACGCCGCAACGCCCGGCCGCGCAGCATCGTCCACCAGCAGCGACTGCCTCAACTTCTTCGACCTCAGCGCGTGTCCCTGCCAAGTGCTTTCGTTCTTCGTCTTCTTCATCCGTCGCCCTTGGCAACCAGTTGCACGCACCTCCGAGCGTTCCTGTCGAATGCTTTCTCTACTCGTCGTGCCTCGCCTCTGACAGCCAGGTGTACGTAGCTCCACGTGTTCCTGCCCAGTACCTTTATCCTGTTTCATTATCCCCTGGCAACCAAGTGGACGCTGGTCGGCATCTGTCGTGTGAGTTAGCAGGTCTTTCGTTTTTTGATTCGACATTATTTGTTTCACGGAATGCAGTGCAGTTGATAACGAGCAGATGCTGAATCGAACCATATAGATGATCTGAGCGACGCTTTCGTGGGTTGTTAAACGAAATGATTTGTTATTGTTGTTTATTTGTTTATCGCGATGTGAATTGATAGGGTCGTAAAACTTTTACTGCGCCGACCCATCCGTTTCCTTATTCGTATGCACACACCGTAGCACTGTTTCTCCAGTTGGAGATACAAAATGGCAAAGCTATCTGTTGAATACGATGAAATTGAAACACATGCGTGAAATAGTCAGTGGGCACCGTTCACCGTCAAGATGGCGCTACGATACCTTCGTTTATCGGGTTTGCGTCGGCGGTTCCGGTGATAACGAAAGTGAGTAAAAATCATGTATCGTATATTCCACGTGTCAGAGACCTACGATTAATAACTCATCTAATCGTCGCACACTGAACTTCGTTAGGCTCAATTTTAGCGATGTTCGCGCATCTTAAACCCTATCATAGGGCTATCGTAAAGACCTCGGCCACTGAAAACTATAAGCCACCTGAGGGGTCACAATAAGTGGGCGTCACGTCCTTTTGAGTTGTTCTATCTATTCTATCATCCGCTGGGTTGTGTGTTCAGGAGTTATAAAATGTTACGAAAAAAAAGCTTCAAAGCAAGCTATTTACACTTGTGGTCTAATTTACTTTCCCTTGGGGAATTGATTACTCGTGGACCCATTGGCGCGAACAACAACAACAACAACAACAACAACAATAACAATAACAACAACAACAATAACAACAACAATAACAACAATAACAACAACAATAACAACAACAATAATAATAATAATTAATAAACTGTGGCAAGTTTGCCAAGGGGAAACGCGCTTTTTTTTCTCTTACGTGATATACGCGCATTACTCATAGCTCGAAGAAACTCGCCCGAGAAAGCGACGCAAGAACAAGTAAAGGAAAAGGGTCCCGTTACGTCTAACAGATTTCCATGCATAGATAAGCTGTGTCACAATGATGGGAAAGCGAGCCCGAGGCGCCAGTAAACGAAGCTAAAATGGCACAGTACGTCCTCTGCATCATGCTCGATGTAGCTGCATAAATATGCAACGCGCATTTTGATTTGTTACGCGATCACTGCAGTTTCTAGCAATGTGTTTAATCGTGCGCCTGTGCAAAACAGGAAGGTGGCACGAGCCTGTGAGTTAACCCGACGTTATTCTGGAAGTGGAGTGCAATGACGACAATCGTGGTTCCAGGTTGGGCCTACAGTGATGACCTGACCCATACGTGGACTTATAACTTGCTGCCCGAGCCTTCGGGACATCCAGGACCACTGCAGTTGGACGGAACCCTCCCACACCAATATGGCAACGGCCCCTGCTACTACAGTTATGAAAACCCAATTTCCTGTTGCATTCTTTAAAATTTTTGTTATTCCGCCATTGCGCATGATATTTAGGTGCACTTTTGTTGTTTCGAATTCTGTGACATAGCTATGTCTTTTTTTTTCTTCTCTTGTTCACGCTGTTAAAGTTCTTGAGGAACGCTTGTTGGGCACAATTATCTATTTGTGTATTCATTAGGCGTCACTCTCTATTTGATGTCAGTCGCGCTAGCTGTGTTCATTTGACATCAGCCATGCCGCGGTGGTCTAGTGGCTAAGGTACTCGACTGCTGACCCGCAGGTCGCGGGTTCAAATCCCGGCTGCGACGGCTGCATTTCCGATGGAGGCGGATATGTTGTAGGCCCGTGTGCTCAGATTTGGGTGCACGTTAAAGAACCCCAGGTGGTCTAAATTTCCGGAGCCCTCCACTATGGCGTCTCTCATAATCATATGGTGGTTTGGGGACGTTAAACCCCACAAATAAATCAAATCATTTGACATTAGTCAAAATGAGTCGAATGAACACAATTTTTTACTTGACGTCAGCGTCAAAGTTATCGTGGGCGTGTTTTTTCTTAACTTTAAAACTACATGGTGCGTGTGCAAACACCTCGATCTGATCTTGACCTCTCCACGCATCCACGACGGATACATCGACCAAGTTCAAGTCCCTGTTTCATTTGGCAATATCTGTGCTGTGCCAGCGGCCGTAGCTGTGATTAAATATGCGAGTACTTTGAAGTATGAATTGCTGAAAGAGTTTGCCGTATATTTTTAAAGAAGTGCTAGAAACCGAACAAAGGACAAGGATGCGCTAGCACGAGTGCTTATATTATACTTGAGGTAAACTTCTAGATAAATATACGAGATTGCTGCCTTATGCCACTGAAGGCTCGCCTAAGCGTTCACCTGTTTTCTTCTTTTTGATGAAGGAAATATAAAGAACGAGTGGGGAATAGGTTACATGGGTTAATCAGCGCGCATCATGACCACGAATATATATTTTTTCTTTCCTTGAACGCGCGCTCAGATATCTAGCGAGCACGCAGGCGCGTGGCGGCATCCAGCGGCGGCCGCTGTAACTATGGAACTCACAGTGCTCGGTTTATGGCATCACTTGTCGAGAGAAGAGTGAGCGATTTACATCTGGCTTTGAAAAATAAATGTATATTTCAGGCCGCATGCCGCACTATGTTTGTCTCGCGTGTTTTCAGTAGCTCCGAAGTAGCAGCGTTTTCTGAGCATGCTGATAAAGCGTTACATTAAAATACTAGCCATTTTGGTCAGTGTACTGCTTTCTGCGGTAGAGGATAACCTCGTGTGCAACCTCCTTCTCACACTTCTACCCCTGTCACACGTGGCAACCTAAGTGCACTTCGAGCGAGTACACTTAGCCATGAGTGTCATTTGATAAATATACGTGATTTCTGCCTTATGCCGCTGAAGGTTCGCCTAAGCGTTCATCTGTTTTTTTTTTTGATGAAGGAAATATAGAGAACGAGTGGGGAAGAAGCTACTTGGGTTAATCAGCGCGCATCATGACCTCGAATATATATTTTTTTCTTTTGCTTGAAGGCGCGCTCAGATAGCTAGCGAGCGCGCAGGCACGTGGCGGCATCCAGCGGCGGCCGCTGTAACTATGAAACTCACGATGCTCGGTTTATAGCGTCACTTGTCGAGAGGAGAGTGAGCGATTTACACCTGACTTTAAAAAAATAAATGTATATTCCAGTCCGCGTCACCGCACTACAATGTTTGTCTCGCGTGTTTTCAGTAGCTCCGAAGTAGCAGCGTTTTCTGAGCATGCTGAAAAAGTGTTACATTAAAATACAAGCCATTTTGGTCAGTGTACTGCTCTCTGTGGGAGAGGAGAACCTCGTGTGCAACATCTTTCTCACACTTTTACCCCTGTCACACGTGGCAACTTAAGTGCACTTCGAGCGATTACACTTAGCCGTGAGTGTCATTCGCGCGCTGTCACACGAGCAAGTTTAGTGTCACTCGCTTCAAACTACACTGTCCGGCAAGTGCGTTCCCCAACCCCACTTCGCTGCGACGAAGTGTGTAGCCTCAGCACCAGTGGCTTGCACAGAATAGGCTGTTGCCTAATGTGGCACTCATACCATTTTTAAACTATTGTTTTTGTTATAACAGATACTGATATGTATTAAGAAAGTTATACTAAATCAATGAACATCCTTGCTGCTCTCACCCTCAGCCAGTTTGCGGTCACGTCCGCTAGGCGTATGTGGCGGCGCATGCTGTGCAATGGCTACGTCCGTCGCATTGTTTACATCCAGGCACACTTGCACATGTGTAGGCGAGTCGTTCTCTAGTCGTTTACGTTGGCGTGTGCCACTGGTGCTACTTCAATGAAGGCAACGTGTTGCGACGATGAGACACGGGCATATTCCGCTACAAACAGACAATTGCCACTGTCATCATTTCCAAAGTACGCTTCGCTTTCTCGTGTAGCAGCGAACCGCCCAAATGACACATTGTGAGCGTAAGTACTCTCGCTCAAAGTGCACTGAAGTTGCAACGTGTGACAGGGCTATCGGATATTTACATCAAATGGTTGAATAACATGCATGCGTTGTGATGGTTGCACATCGACTTGGCGCCCACCAATGCCGAGGTTTGGCCTAGCGTGCATAGTGTGAAAGAGTGGCAACGCAAGGCATTTGAATAAACAACCACAGCTTGAGCTGTGTTCTCTCTGTTGTTGTTGCCTACTCGAGCACTTTGCTTTGACATCAATGCGACACGAAGCTTTATGAACCGGTGTGAAAATTGGTACTCGAAATAAGAAATGCCGTGGTGACTGACTTCTTTTGTTCTGGAATCTTCATCTACGAAGGAGACCTATAGCTTTCGCTATAGCTAACCTTTAGCCTGTCAATAATTACTGCACACAATAGCACCAAAGTGTCGCCAGCATAGACCGTCTCCCTTAACCTGCGAAATGGAGCACGCTTTGATCCTTCCAATTACACAAATACAATATTGCAACGTTAGGCTTTGAACAAGGTGAACGGATGCCCGTCGAGCCAACACTACCCTACACTATTCTAGCGTGGTGTTTGGTAGAGTTATCACACACCATGAAGATTATAATCCGATAACGGGCAAGAGACGCTGAACACTGGGTTCTTTATGTCCAATGAATATGTCATTAGTGGTGGTGGTGGTGGTCACCACCACCACCACCATGTCATTACTGCTCGGAAGTTCAGCTCGAGCCTTCACTTTAAAGAACTTGAGCAAATTCCTTCTATAGGCCTTTTCAATGTAGACACCACCTCCTCCCTGGGCTGTTGCAGGGAGTACCGAAGGTGACGTCAAAGCCTCGGAAGTGCATTTTTAAGGCGCCATGCATGTTGACAACAGCCCAGAGAGGATTTATGGTGGCGCGCAGAGAGACTTAGTTGACAAGGTGCATAGCCTTCTAGTCAGTAAAGGCAGAATTATAACTTACATATCATTGTATATGTGCTGAATTGTTCGTGGTCAATCGTGGTTAGATAAATTTTGCCCAAACAAAAGTTGGCGCGACTCTGAAGCCCATACGGGTATATTGTTTCGTTTGAAGATGCCATCCAATCACTGTAGATCCCAACTATGCAGTCAGAAGAGTGACAAAAGCCACCGCATAAATGCTACAGCTACTCTGAAACAAGCTAATCACGATAGTCTATCAAATACTTTGTTTGTTGCACGGCAGAGTAAAGCAGGACGTCTACGTCAATGGCGTCCACAGTCCTTGTTGGTATCTTTTATATATAACTCTATATTCCCGATACCATGCACTCGATGCTCGAACGTTGAAGATTTATTTGACCGTGCTTTCTTTTCTTGTTGCTTCATTATGCAAGTTTGCAAATATTTGCACACGTGTGCGCACCGAAGAAAAATGTTTTGTGGACTATGACACCAAGACGTATGCGCAAGGAGCGCCCCCCCCCCCTTCCCTAATTATTTAACGGGGGCACCAAGTCTGCCGCATACCCAGTTGGGCACGCCCCATCTCTGCGCAGGCATGGTGTTGACGTGGAATCCACATCAGCGTGAATGTGGCATGTAGAGGCGTAACGTGTAAAATACGCTTGTGTGCAGCGAACGTTAAGTATACGCGAACAATTCGTTATCGTGCTGTATTGATGACTGAAAAGCAATCGTCGTAAAATAAATGGTTTAACAACCAGCCGTAGCGTAATCCGACCAGACCCACGTTGCTCACCTTGCCTCTAATTTTTCAAAATACGATTACTACGTTTACATTGGTGTGCACTGCGCAAAATAATAACTACCGTTAATTTCTAGGTTTTTTTAAGTAAAACAGTACTGCAATATGTTAATCATTTACCTTGCATCATTATCATCTGCATTCCGGGACTGAGAATTGCTTGGAAAATTGTCAAACCGCACGTCAGTTCAAATCATGTTTTTCCCTTTAAGAGAAAGTTTACAATATAGACAACAGTGAAAATTAGGTGAGAACATATGCCCTATGTGCTTTACAGATAACGCGCTCAAGTACTATACACGTTATTTGGGCTGAAGCCCCCCCCCCCCCTTTTTTTTTTCTTTGTTACCTAGCCAGCGTGCGATTTGTGTGCGAAAGGATGATTCAAATTTCGCGCCCAAGTGCGGAATGTGGGAGTGGCTGCAACGCGCCGTAGGCTCGCTGTCAACGTGTTTCGATGCGGATAATCTTATCCAAAACATAACGTTATATCTTGTTTTACAATCCGCCTTTCATCTACAGTAGATCGACGCTAGTACTGTTCTGTCGAAGCCTTTGATAACGGAATGCAACACATTGAACCCAAGCTGTTGCGGCACAGTAAGGGAAAAAAAGAATGTGCATAATACGTTGTCAAATTTATCGGCGATATCGAGGGAGGGCTTTGTAGGGCGCGTATGTAACGTGTGATTCGTTTTCATTCCGTTACATGCGCACTGGGCAGCACCGTGTTTAATGTCGCCGATCGCTCGTCCCGCCCGAAACGAGCGATATATATGCCATTTACGCTAGCGGCGCTCCTCAGTTAAGTGTCGGACGCCTGTGTGACTTGGAAATCCGAGTGGCCCACAAAGCAGGTGGCTGGGGACTGTTTTGTGACATCTCAGCTGCCATCCCGACTCGGACCGCCCTGATGCGCGCCACGTAGGTTCCGGTTTTCAGTTCTCTGACCCCGCAGTGATGTCAGGGATGCCTTGGTCGTGGTTCGCCTTCACCAGCCTCTCTTGGGTTTGTTCTTGCTTCTTTTTTTTTGTTATTTACGCTCTCGTACTGCGGCGCGCGTTTCTAGACTTTTCCGGCAAATAAAAAAAAGGGGGGCCGAATTCGAACGCGAACCGCAAAATGAAGCGCTTGTCGCGAAGAAAATACCAAAGAACGAAATTTTCCAATAGCGGAATGCCAAAACGGCGGGGGAAAAGAAAAAGAGAAAGAACGTTGACGTCATGAGTTAGTTTCGTATCCACTCAGTGTACACGTCAAAGTGCTACTGCGGTCGTGCCGTGATATTTGGGCCCACATTTGCGCTGGGGGCTTCGGAATTCGTTTCCGAGCCGATTGTTCCGGCGCACTATCACTTCCGACGTTTGTCTGGCGTGTTTTCAGCCGTGCCCGATGCCGACAAAGTTCCAGACCGAGTGTCAATATGCCTCTCGGCGATGAATGTTGCCCACAAGTATGAGGTAACGTTTTTTTCTTTCTCTTTTATCCCCTCTTTTTTTTTTCTGCCCGATTAGATACGGCCAGCGGGTTTGTCGCTCTCAAATTGGTATTCCCAGCTCGGCCCGATCATTGTGTGTGACATTGTAACGTGTCGAACATAGCCGCCGCGAACGGCGTCAGCTGTTTTCAGGCCACGACGACTCCCCTCCTCCCGTCTTGACACTTGCGGGCAGCACAGCGACTTGTTTCGCTGACGTGTTTGACGTTTCTGGCCGCGAAGTGCTTGACATTCGAATTGGTCGCCTTATCCGCGTGCCGAGCGACTCTCGGAGACCGTTCCGCACGTTCCCAGTGGTCGGGGGGGTTGCCTGGCGTGCGATCGGTCGTCACTCCCACTTTTTTTTCTCCCCCACCACCACCTCTTCTATGTGATCGCATCTTGCGGGACAGGGCCACCGTCGGCACATATAAGCGTGGCATGTCTGCGCGCAATCGCCCCGTTCACGTTCGCTCTTCTTGGAACGTTGCCTGAACGTGACGCGTTCCGAACGCTTGCGGGGAAAAAACAAGCGCTGCTCGTGCAGTAATCTTGGGCGCGCGACTCGTGTGGTCACTCGCCGATTCGCAGCCCTGTTTTCTCTTCACCGCGCGTGCCTTCGCTGTGTTGCGGTATTTTTCCAAACCGAACGGGCGCTTCCAATATGCCAACGATGAAGTGCTCCGCTATGCGAAGGCATCGTGTTTCGAACAGGGGCTATCCATGACGCGATTTTTTTCTTTTTGGGTGTTTCTTTCTGGAGCTCGTATCTGCCAGGAATGCGGTGCTACAGCTCCCGTGTTTTAAAGTATAAACGGACCGTGAACAAGCGTTAATGTACTTGCGTGCGGAGATCGTGTTGCCTCCCGAAGGTAAAACTTCATTTGACATTCTGTGGTTTGACAAAAGGTAAAATTTAGTCCCTCCGTGACATTTTGAGAGCGGATCTCGACTGATGTCGTTACACTATTAGAAGTGTGGTACGTATTAATAACAACCAAAAAAAGTGCGAAACTTGTCACGCTAGCACAAACCTTTAACTTCAAAGTGACATCGGGAATCGATATTCTGCAATCTGGGTCATTCTTTATTGCTAGTTGCTGAACTTCGCAGTGCATGTCAGAAAATTTCGTGCATGTCACAAGAGCTTCTGTGAAGGCGTGTGTACCGTTTTTGACAGAAAACCTAACTTCACTTAACGTAATGTATCGACAGAGACCCCTGGATACATATGTGTAAACATTAGTTAATATGTTCGCATTACTTTTACACAATATGCATTCGCGTTTTGAAATGGAAAGTAATTTCTAGAACAAGTTCCGCCGCGATATTAATACCAGGCTGTCTTGAAGATAGCGCTATAAATTACAACACTGGATTTGATGCATTGAAGTGTGGAATGGCCAATCTGTGTGCTGATTAGATGCATCTGACAGCAGCCATAAGAAAAATAAATGGTTCTCACTATTACATTAGTCTCCAAGTTGCCTGAATAAACATAAAATGCACTTGAGGGGTTGTTTAATCTGTGTTAATGAGCGATGCACTCCTGGTATACAACAAAGTAAACAGCTTAAGCACAGTTACATAAATATGCTTCTTTGATAAGCTAGCAATTCCACCAAAAAAAAGAGCAGTTTTAATATGCTGAACTTTAAATTTAAACTGGACACTGGTGTTAGGAAGATACTGCAGAGAAAGCAGGTCAGATTTTCATCATGAAAATAGCCTACTGATTTAACTTCTAATGTTTAGTCAGGTATGTTCTGGCCTCAAACCCATAATGGAGCCACTCGAGTTCACTTCCTCCTTCACTGTTATGCCATAACTCACTGCCTAGTCTTAGGTATTGAAGTTGATTGGGTTTGGAATTGATTTATTGCTGATAAGAACTTAGCCTTGTCTAAAACAACACATTCTCAAACGGAACAAGCATTCTTTCACAGACACCTGTAAGAGTCCCTCTTATGTGTTCACATATTTGCCACATTTGAGATTCCTCTACTGGACCATTGTTGCCCATTGAAACGTTCAACTATCGGATGAGCAGTTAATTGCCACTTCCAGTTGCGCTTATAGATTAGTGTGTAGGTTTCATCTTCCTTGACATTAGTATGATTAGGTTTTAGCTTTTCTGTCAAACGCGAGACATTTTTGAGATTCTTCGACTTGACAAACGTAAGGTATCTTTGTCCAAGATTCTTTGACTGAACTAAGTAAACATGCTTTATGTGCAGCATAGTTATGTTGTAGCTAAGTAAAGTTGAGGGCATGTTAAAATACCAAAGCGGTGTTGGAAATGGTTCTTGATGTATTTACATGGCAGTTAAAAACCTGTTTCTTTGATGCTGGGAAGTGCATCTGCTGTGGAAATATTTTCGCTCAAGTGGCGTGTAAACCAGTTTTACACAATATGGAAAGATAATTGAAGCATGTTTGTTAGCATTAAGTTCATATCAGTTTCATGCATCCCCCCGCCCTTTTTTTTTTTTTTGACCTCTATACTACATTTTCTTGTGACATCTCAATTGACCATTTACAAAAATCCGCAAGGTGGTTTTCTTGCAAGGTTGTTTTGCAACCAAAAACCCTCGTGCACAAGATTAGTTCCCTCGCTCTCTGTGCTTTTACCGCTCCTGATTTCAGTGAAAGCACACGAGTACGACAAAACCACTTCTTTCGTCAACAATTACAATGAGGTTGTTCGCCCTGTACAAACCCTCAGCCTATAAGATCGCATGGTTTACGAAGCACCTGTCGTTCGTAAAGAATTGATTGATATCTGGGGTTTAACATCCCAGAACCACCGTATTATTGTGAGAGATGCCGTAATGGAGGGCTTTGGAAATTTCGACCACCTGAGGTTCTTTAACGTGCGCCCAAATCTGAGTGCACGGGCCTACATTATTTACGCCCCCATCGGAAATGCAGCCACCTGCGGGTCAGCAGCGAAGTATCTGAGCCACTAGACCACTGCGGCGGGGGTCATTCGTAAAGAAGGCACTGGGTGTGGTGGGAAGGCAAGAACGCAGTGAGTGAGAAAAGCAGTCTGTGATTGAGAGGTATTGGTTTGAAAACAAGCTTACAGAAAAGCCGCCTTGCAGATTTTTGTAAATGGTCAGTTGTGAGACATCTGTGTCATTATACCTCAGTTTTAGAGAATCGCTTGTTCATTTGGTCATCTGTACCTTGCAGGTTCCATCGTTGAGCTGTTTCTATATCCATTCTGAATTGAATGCGAGTAGCTAAAGGCAGAGTTTTTATTTGAGAAGCAACAGCCTGAAATAGGTTGTAATTCACATGGAACTGTTGGCCAGAGCATAACGCTTTGTCATGGTGTGCCGGTCTGGCTGGGTGCGTGTTCGTTGGCCGCTTGACGTTCTCTTTTCGTTTTTATCGGACTGCTGCGCAGTGAAATGAAGTGTACGCTTTCCCTCTGGGGCTGACATTGAGCCAGTTGCAAGTGCTGAGCAGTTTTGTCTTATCTCTTCCCCAAGAGAAAGCGGCCAGCATCGGCTTACAAGGCCACGTGCACACTCCACCTCTCAGCCTATTCGTTGTATTTCTGGATGCGTGGGGTAGTGGCAGTTGAGTTCACTTGTGCTGTTTCTCCTGTATTGTACCATGCAGGTATGTTACTCCTGGGTAGCTTGCTTACTTTATCCATTACTCGCTGAAAGACTTACTTGCTGCAAAAATTGCAAACAAATTAATGAAAGTTTTCTGTTTGGAGGAAAGAGAATTTTTTTTTGTGATGTTCACCCAGTCTTATTGACATATTCAACTTTCACTGGTCTCATTATATTACATCGCATTGTGCCTGCATTTAATGCATATTAATTTATTTTATAGATGGCTTAGTTTTGTAGATGTCAGTATCTGTGTGTGTGCACCCGTTTACTGCAGTATGTCTTGGTTAGTCTAAAATCTGGCTGGCGCATATAAAATGTGACCTTGAACATGGGCAGCATTCTGGCATCTTCTGTCCTTGTTCATAGTGACAGTTTGTTGATTTTCTCTTATTTTCAGTTACATGGAACGTTAGTTGATAGAGTAGTCATCATCGGCTGCTTCGCCAAGTTGGGATTTGGCCACGAACACATGGCCACAAGTTGCACCATAGCTCCATAGCTATTGTTATGATGCTTAGTTATTGATCTTTGGCTGATGTAATGTAACCCAGCTGTGCTCATTCCTTCGGTGATGGGTGCGAAAACATGAGCTTCAGTATTGTGCAAGTTCTTTCGTCTTTCGCTTCGCTTCAGCGTGCTGTCATTCCGCAATGAGCTAGCAACAGCATTTTGGCCTCTAGGTCTGTTTTCTTGAAAAAGTCTCCCAAATAATCACACTCTATTCTTTTATTTTTCTTGCCAGCTGTGTGTGTTGTTGTTTAGGACTGAGCAGTCTGGCTTTTGGAAACCATGAAAATAAAAAAAAACTTCTTTTAGCAGTGGTGGTCGGGACATTGCCAAGAAATGTTAGCTACATTCGTATGCCAGCATTAGGTCATGGCGATGTAGCTTGTAGCTATATTTTCATGTGCATTGAAAAATCTATGAAGCAATGAGATTTAATGTGCTCAATGTGGAAAAGAGAATCTCATTTTAAAGTGCAAGGTCTTGTGAATATCTCGGAGTTGCTTGTTGGGCAACTTGGTACATACTTAGTGAACTACAAAAGCCACAAAACGTCGAAATTGGAAAAAGAGCAGCAGAAACAGAGACGGACGTCTCTGTTTCTACTGCTCTGCTTTTTCTGATTTTGATGTTTTGTGGCTTTTGTAGTTCACTCTTGTAAATATGTTTGAGATGCTAAAGGCAGCATTGGTTGGCCTTTATTGCTTAGAATAATGCATGTGCCGATGCGTGCAGTGGAGTGTGTTGTAAAACTCCAGAATATCTCTAGTGCTTTCGAGCCTTTTTTTTTTTCTTGCAACATTTATTGCTTCATGATGCTATCTAGGTGCTTCATGTTGCATTACAGCACAGTGACAAACACAAGTGCAGATCCTATGCATATGCATCACGAAGAAGTCCTCGAATACAAGCTCTCAAGTTGTAAATTCTTCAGTTACCCTGCAGCTTTTGACTTGGTGATTTTGGTGAGCTATGTACATCGCACCTATGTGATGTAGATAGCTGCTTACATTGTTTTTGTAATTGTTGTTTGTATTTCCGAATTTATTAGTAGGCTTATATTTTTAAAAAGCTACACTGTGCAAGGCAGAACTACATTGAGCATTGGTAGAAGCTTTATTAGTCACTAGATCGAATGCGTACCATCCTCAGTGTTAAATTCTACACATTTAATGTATTAAAACAATGGTTTAGCGTGTCAAGTATATCATTTCTTAAATGTTTTTGGTGTTTTGAATGAGTGAATTAATGAGTATTTTAAGTGCTAAATGCATTAGTTGTGATTGTTGGCAGTGAGCTTTGTTTCAGTGAAACATGTAGGTATAGTATGACTATTGGTATGATAAGCAGAAGTGTATTAATAGTACCCCCCTAGGTATTGATGCTGGGCTGCTTAGTGGTAGTTGGCGAGAGAGTAGGAATGAGAAATTTTTATCAAAGGGGCAACTGTCTCGTTTACTCAATATAAAGATTTTAATCTACATTATTCTCATTAAAAAGTTCGGTACTGTTTGCAAAGAACCATCTTTTGTAAATATTCTGAATGCTCTACCCTTGGGCTTAACTTGGGTATAACATGCGACAAAATTGCAATTCTTTGCATTTCGCGTACGCTCGCATTATATAAGATAAATTTGCAGAGAGATAACAAGAAGCACCATTGCAGGTCAATGTCGCTTTTGGAAATTGTTACAATGTCAGGTGCAAAAATGTTTCGGTGTCATTAGGTATCACTGCACTCTCTAGAGGCTCATTATGAAGCGGCAAGTAAGATGGCAAAATAACAGCAGCCGTGATAGTCAAGTGCGACCTCTTTTGTGAGGTTTGACACCTGGGCTTTCAAACAATTAGCTTTGTATTTATGTAATGCAGGTAAGGGGAAATCTTCTTTTGTTTTTATTTTAGCTATTAACAGGACAGTGACCCTAAAGCTTGTTATTAAACTTTCATTCATATTTTGAGGGATGATCTTTAAATTAATGTCTTTTCAGGTTCGCTGGCCTGTGACACAGAGCGCGACTCGATGCCTGCCATAGCAAGCACTGGTGAGTCAATATTGAGAAATTAAATCTAAAAGTGTGTGTATTTTCACAGATTTCAACCTTATCCATTTTCCATTGCAAGGTAGAGATTGTGTTTAAGTTCTTCATGCCTTTTAAGCAGTCGGGCTAAGGAAGTATACCAGTAGTGAAGAAATTTGCCCATTGGGTATATACCAGTAGTGAAGAAATTTGCCCATTGGGTATACACTTATGCTCGGGCCATAAACTATTCAGCTATGTCTTGTTTTTGCGGTAATAAGTGCACATTGACAGGTAAGACAGTTTGTTCATATCCTGTTCGCATCCCCTTCGTCCGCATGTTGTTATTGACGGTCAAAAATGTGTAAAATTCAGCAACATAAATGATAATTCCAAGGCACTTGATGTTACATACCAAGAAATAAAGTGAGGTGGCACATTGTTTTGCATAACTTCCAGTAATTACTGATAATTGGTACATAAATAAATGACTAATTATTCTGCAATCATTCACTTTCAGTTTTCACATAAAATAATCTGATATTTGTCTCAAATTGCATGCTAGTCTTTTTTTTTCCTTCTTATCCCCTTTTGAGCAAAGAAAAATAATACTCTTGACATTAGAGCTAGAACACTGCACATCAAATGGTCGTTGAACATTGGGCTGGTAGTGTTTCCAGCAAAGTGATCCGCTGCAGCAATGCACAGCACAATGAAGTTAAATGACCACTAGTTGTTCACTCAGGCAGCCTGAGCAATCGGCGTCAAACCAAACATGAACAGCGGAGTGTGTGCCGTAAACATTACAGGAAGCAAAAGAACTTGCTGTGGGGCTAGTTAGTATAACATTTCAAAAAAAATTAATTTGAGCACAAACACACTACACATTCATGCACAGACACACACCCAGGCATCAAACACACGTACAGCGCTGTGCGTGTTTGATGCCTGGGTGTGTGTGTGTGTGTGTGCGTGAATGCATAGTGTGTTTGCGCTCAAATTATTTTTCTGAAATGTTACAGGAAGTGTTGTGTGCACCCTCCAATAATCACCTAAGACAGGTCTGCTACGCACATCCGGTGTGGCAGCACTGTGCGATTCCCCTAGAGTCTAATATTTTAGTCTCTGTTCTATTTATGTTATTCGAAACAAAGACAACAAAAATTAAATTAAGGGATAAATGAACAAAAGCGCCTGGCATGCCCATGTTGGCCCCTGCCAGCCCCATATCGTAACTAGAACACAAGCAGAAATATTGCATTGCTGAGAAATCGCGCAGTGCTGCCAAACCGGATCTACGCACTCGTCAGTGGTGGTGACTTGACGGAGTGCGCTATACCATTGCTAATGCTTGGGCCACACGTTCTGCTGTTTGCAGATAATTTGATATTGATAGCACGAATGTGTACACTACATTTCAAGCAAAAAAAAAAAAACATGCACTGCGCAACGCACCTTGGTAGGTTGAGGTGTAATTGCACACGGCTGCTGAAGGGGATATGGTTGACTAACTTATCGGGTCAATTTGTGTTCCTGTGACACTAGTCGATGCGTCATTCATTCTTATGTTCACTTATCATGTGCCACTTAAACAGTAGTGGTATTAACAATCAAATGGACTTGCTTACAGGTTAATAGGATAAATACTTGGCCCAGCAAAGGGATCTTCAGCCAAGTTGCTGCTGGCTCCTAATGCACTTCTGTGCTAGCCTCTTGGCTTTACTGTGCTTAGTGATATCAAAACTGTGCGTGTAGAAGCTTGATTATTGTCCTGAAGTTATTAGTTTTAGCTTGTTCAATAAGGCTTACATGAAGGCCGTTTTGATTCTTAACGACGAACAAAACTGTTGTAAAATCTAATTGGATTTGATCTGCAAAGCAGAAATCTGTCCATGTTTTCATCAATTTTATGGGATAAGCAATTCCTCAAATTTAGTGAGGTCTTATCCAATCAGATTGTTCTCGCTTTATTATTTTGACAGTAAAAGTGGTATATGGCAAAAAAATGTCCACAAGCCCCGCCGTGGTAGTCTAGTGGCTAAGGTACTCGGCTGCTGACCCACAGGTCGCGGGTTCGAATCCCGGCTGCGGCAGCTGCATTTCCGATGGAGGCGGAAATGTTGTAGGCCCGTGTGCTCAGATTTGGGTGCACGTTAAAGAACCCCAGGTGGTCGAAATTTCCGGAGCCCTCCACTATGGCGTCTCTCATAATCAAATGGTGGTTTTGGGACGTTAAACCCCACATATCAATCAATCAAAATGTCCACAACTTTCTTAGTCGTGGAATTTTAAATTACAGAAAAAAAAGCAAGATTGAGTGATGTTGCACATTGTGCCATGCGAGATAAAGCTTGCTTCATTTGAAAGTGGTCTCATGGTTCGAGATATCACTCTTCTATTGTCAAAGTTTCTGTCGAAAGAAGGCCAAGTTGATCATTAGAGGTTCACCTTGTCTGCGAGATGCTGCCTATCAGTTGCAACACGCTTTGTCATGTAACATTATCTGGGTGTTAATGCCTACATCAGTACGAAGTTTTTCCTTATATATTTCTTGCACTGTGATGTGAAACAGGGTTGTTACTATTGATACAAAACAGCCGCTAAACACGGCTGCATGAAAGAGGAGGACGAAGTGGGTTTTCTGTTGGATGCTGGTCTGACGCCATCTTGCTCGTCGGCTTCTCTGCCCTGTAGATAGATCATTAAACAAGTTACTCGTAACATTATTGGTGGAGGTGGACGACCCCCGTACCTCGATGGAGACGCGCTCGTACTCGTAACACTATTTTATGACGCACTTGTTCTTGCAATAGTGTTATGTACTGGTCTGGCTATCTTGTCTCTACTTGTGAGGTGTGTATGCTTCAGATCTTTTAATGTGAGGGGTTTAGCATGAGCCACACTCGTGGAAAATATCGAGAGCTCTTCCATAATGGCGAGTTCGCCAGCTTAATCTAACAAATGACTGCAGTAACTTGAAAAATTGTGCAAAACAATACCAATATAACACATACAACCTAACACACATTATGTGCCACAAAGGCTGCATGAAAGACAATAGACTCACTCGTGTGAACAAGCACCAGCATTGTGCCTACGGACCTCCCTCTAGAGTCTACCATCTATGGTGGCATGAAGCTCCCAAAGAGCCCAAGTGCTAATTCTCATGGGCCCGCATAACCTCGTTTCTAACTGCTGCTGCAACTGGTTACACTGCGCTAACACTTTGGCAACTCTTGGCAAGAATTAATCTAATTATGATGCACAGGTGCCATGAGACGAAAGACTTCGCAGGTTGTGACAGCACCCCCACGTCAGCATGTACTGTGTCCTTGTGTTCCATGAGGGCAGCTCTTTTGAGATGCCACAATTGCAGTGTTGCATCGTACAAATAAATGATGCTGTGTGTGCAGGGTCCCGTGGAGGAGGCACAGCTGAGCCCCTGATGGCTGCCCCACCCGGCAACCCAGAGGCACTCCTGAATGGTCAGCAGCAGCAGGCACCCTTTAGGCCACCCAGGCAGCCTGCCGCCACGCTGCCGCCACAACCACAACCACAGCCACTCAATCCTGAGGTCCTCGGGGATCGTGGCGAACCTCGCCTACCAGGTCACTGGGAGGTATGTACTTTTTCTTGCACGTCAACTCCCTAGAATAAGCTTTTGTGATTATTGACAGACTTCAGCAGCTTTTGGTAGACATCTGCCGAAGTTTTAAAGTGGAGCAAAGCTCGGGAAATTTGTACCCATCCGTTGGAGCTTCCTAGTCTAAAAAAATTCCCCGTGGTACTGGACTTGATCCTGAGACTAATGCCTGTTCATAGTGGTTGCTCTGCCATCCAGGTTTACCAGGTGGTTAGCCGATTATTGTGCAAGGATGAAGTGGCTGATGGGAAAAAATGACATTTGCTCTTATGAGCTGTCTATGTTCTGCATACCTCAAGTAATGGCAGGCATTGGTGGTAGATGCTTCTCTGAGCAGTGTGGTGGCAAGTTCAGTCTCCATAACTGCATTATTTTTATCCACATACTAATTTCCTGGCAGTTCATGTGCGTATGCATGCAGAAATAAAAAGATAAGAAATTTAGGAACCGATGTGCATTTACTTTACTGCGTTGTGCTACCTTCAAGTTGGTGCCTGCTTTTTACTTTGATTCTCTATGTTGCCCTCTTGCAATAATCTGTAGCTCACTCAGGACATGTTCCTGTTTGTCTTTGCAGGTGGTGAATGGTGAAAAGAGCGGACTACGCTGCAAGGGCCCAGTGCAGAAGGGCTATAACGCTGCCCCCATGGGCGCTGTCAGCGCTGCCGCTCCGTCTTACGTGGCACCCCCGCATGTGGTGCTTTTGCACATAAATCCGGGAGAGACCATCTTTTTCCAGATGGGTGATCAAATGCAATTTGTGCAAGGTGAGTGATGTCCTCCCTATGAGACACTTCTATTGCCTGCAAGCTCTTCCACGGCGAAACCATATTTCCCTACCTTGGGCTGTTGTCCTAGCAGTACACAAGGACAGTAATGCAAATCATGTGATCTGAGAGGTGAGGGTGATGCTTGGAAGGATGGGGAAAGGGCTGCGTCTTATCAAGAGTGCTGGTAGAGGGGCTTGCTTGAAAGCAGAGAGGACGAGGAGTGTTATCGTACAATCACTTAAATAGAGGGTATACAGGAATGCCTCGCCAAACTTCTTGGTGAGACATGGTTGTGACGCACGCAGTGCCGCATTGTCTGTTCTCACACACGGCACCCCGAGAGTTGTGGCTCCAATGGTCACTACCATTGTAGCCGTGCTTTTTATGCACAGCATCAGTGCTTGCAACTTTCAATTCGTTCCTGCACATTCATGATACAGTGTAACCTCGTTACAACAAATCTGATTACAACAGACAATCTGATTTTACATACTAGTTGGCGGCGTTATTCCGACCTCCCTGTTTGTTCCATTTATTTAGCTTCACTTGCTACAGATTCTGGTACAACGGACATTCGGATATGATTGACTGATACGCGGGGCTAATAAGGAGGTCAGGGCTCCTTTAGTAGACTTTTTCAACCACAGACATCCCAAATCCTATAACTTCCGACTTCAAACATCGCCTGGCATACTTTCAGGGCGCAGATCACCGGTACGTTAATGACTAATTACACAAAGCTACGGCGATGAAAAATCTCCGCACAGCGTGCTTCGTGCAACATGCAAAATTGCTGGCCGCTGCCCCTGCCGTTCCGAGCGGTCGGTGCGTAGCGAGCTTGGCCAGGCTCCGCTACCGATGCACAAGAGGCCTATTCGCGGTTCTAAGCAGCCACTGGCCAATGTGATTTGTTGCTTGCGATGAAGCACATTACAGCTTCTTCGCTTTCGCATACCCGCTAGCGCTACGATCTTGCCCGCCAATATACTATACCCGCCAAGTTCGAAGTGAAGTTAGGCCTAGCCACGACTTCGAGCAAAAAACACGGCTGCGATGTGCATGGCTGTGGGGTCCAATGTTTTTAAGTACAACTACGACATGCTGAATCACGAGTACAAAGATTTCTCTCATCGTGGTTTTCGTCACAAGGTCCAACGCACTGATAAGCAGAACGTTCCCATCGAGTCAACAGTCTGTCCGAGATGTGCATGTGTGATGTTCACGACGAGTGCGACGCGGGATCGTAATCAACTCAACTTCCGCTTGCAGCAGCGTTAACTAAGCCGTAATTGTATTCTGAATTATCGTCTACCTGTGAATACAGAACGAGTGCGAAAACGTCGTCTATTTGCACGAATTTAGACAGCTGGGACCTCGCAACTGTCTAAATTTATGTCTAAAGCCACAGTACAATGATCTAAAGAATTCTCCTTGTGCAAGCCAGCGCATTAAGACACATGGTGTGTTATTTCAACACTAATGGTTTCCTGCCTGCCTTCTCTTGTGCATCACGTTTGCACCCTCCACGGACAGTGATGTTGGTCACAGCAGTGTGGCGAAATATTTGCTTCAGCTGTGCTGTTCCATCTACTGATCAGCCTTGCATCCTCCGTGATGCCACTGTCTCCTATTGTTCAAGGACTGCAAGTTCTATGCTGGCGCTTGATATCACTGGAAATGGTCGATTATGTGTGCGTAGCTGGGAAGGTTTTTTATTCTTAATCTTATGCTTTGTCTATAGCTTTTGTACAATGTGTTTTCTAGGAACACTTTTTCCTGCAGTATGCGGGATTTAGTGTGACTCGTTGTTACTGTGTGTTGGATAGAACGTGCCAACAATCTTGTATTGCCTGTACCTCCTGAAAGTACAAAGAGCAAAAGTTTTGAAGCATAAGTTATTATGAGCTACCAGCAACAGCCTATTTTAGTGGCTTAGTTGTCTGCTGTCACTGGTGTCTGTCGCAAATATCGTGCTCAACGAAAAAAAAAAAAGCCAGGATCAAGACTGGACTACGGATTGACTCGCGTAATGAACACACTCGCATAACAAACGCACCCCCAACTTCAGTTGTCAAAACTTTCTTTTTCCCTGCTTAATAAGGGCACCCCCTACATTTATCTGCTGTAGTCCTGCCAACGGACACTTTGCACCTCCTCACCAGTTGGATCTATTCCGTTTTTTTTTTATTATGCCGACTCCCCTCAGCTACCTCGACTTGCTCCCTCCCTCCCTTCACCCATTGCCACGGGTCGTACTGTTTTTTTTTCTATATGTGCGTGGCACGTATTCTGTCTTTTTTATCTGTGCCCCACAGCGTAGTTCATGAACTGTGCGAGTGTAGAGACATCGCAGATGATAAGCACACAGCGAGCAAAGGTCACAAAACTGCCCGCGCCAACCGACGGTCGCTTCCTGCGAGTACGAAACTTTAAAGCCCAACCACATTCATGCGATTTTCGAGCGACGACGACAGGATTTGTTGTCGCGAAGGGTCATTCGCGTCCCAGGTTTCTGGAAAACCAGAAGACATCACTTGTCGCTCAGAAAAGATTGTGACGATTTCCGCAAAATGGTAGCACTCACAATTCTCGCTTTGCTAGTTCTCCGTGTGTACAGGAACTTCTCATGTGAAAGCGAGGCGGTGGCCATATTTTTTCGTTATTCTTGTTATTGGCGATTTGTTTTGATGCGGAGAGGGTAGCTTGCTGCAATGTTGGTTACTTGCTGTCAATGGCGTCGTCAATGTCCATGGCGTGATCACGGTTGTCGTGTGAGGTTGCCGCAAAGTTGGTAAAGCGCATGCTTCTGAGTGCCCCTCAAGATCACAGCAGATACTATTGTTGCATTTAAACGATTGCGAAAAAAGATAGCCAAAAAACACTTTTATGACGTGTGTGGGCGACGCGGGGACAGCTTGCAGAAAATAGCGCCATCAACCACCGAAGATGAGCGAAGCGCAACAAAGAAGCTGTTTTGAAACAGCGTACGCATATGTCAATTGCGAAAGGCTAAGTGACCTAGCATTTTTTA
This sequence comes from Rhipicephalus annulatus, assembly GCA_013436015.1. Lineage (NCBI taxonomy): Eukaryota > Metazoa > Arthropoda > Arachnida > Ixodida > Ixodidae > Rhipicephalus > Rhipicephalus annulatus. Next base: position 416,496 of record WOVY01002521.1, on the reverse strand, counting down.
ATGTTACATCATGTTTTGCTCCTGCTGAAAAAGTTTCATAAAATTTGCCCCTCGTAATAAATGCACCTTCAACTTTGCTCCTATTTTTCGAGAAAAAAAAGTGCGTTCATTATTCGAGTAAATACAATAACTATAATTGCCTAACTCTTTCATTTGCTACACTTATGGTCTTATGGTCCTGTGATGGTTGAGGGGTTTGTAGAAATGGCCTACTCGGGCCTTCTACATGGCAGTCGAGTATTGTGCCAAAGAGCCACGCTGGTGCCTGAAACTTCTTTTCAGAAAAAACCCCAAGTAGGCATCGTGTCGGGCAAGGAATCGCGTTAATAGATATAATATTGCACAGCAGAAAAGCAACATTCTACTAGCCATCACATATTGTGAATAGCATAACAGGTGGGTGTTTTAAGGCTTTCACCCCTTTACAAATAGCCTAGCTATAATGCTTTGTCATCACCGGGTACAGCAGTGACAAAGTGTGCAGCTATGCAGGCGTGTGTATAGAGACCCATAGTGGTCTGTACCCTACTTCACAGAACGAGGATTTATTGCATGGGAGGTACCGTGCAACTATATTTGCAGTAGTTGCCCCAAGAGAGGTTACAAATGAAGGCTGCTTCTGCATCCTATGCTGTGCTTTTATATAATTTCATATAATTTGTTACGTTGACGGTCCTGTGGTTGTCGAGATGTTCTCAGATATACCATCCGTCTGTGCGTCCATTCGTCCGTCCATGGACCGACGCATCAAGGACGGACGGAAGCGTGGCCAGGCTGACGGACGCTTCGCCCCACTCATCATCATTCAATCCATGGATATGCTGTGATTTTTTTCTATTTCTTAGACAGCACCATCTTCTCAGCTCACCTGTTTTCCAAAGTAAACATAACGTCCACGATTTGATGGGTCACTGTGTGGCCACAAGCACGGTCTTTATTTCAAGAAAAATATACTCGTATTATGATACTCAAATGTGCACAGAACCATTGAAATGTTTCTCCAATTCTCAGTTTTTGTGTATATAGTTTTCTAAATGCATTAACGATGCTAGCGAGCGAAGTTTGAATGAGTCACAAGCTGCCGTACCACTTGCGGAGCAGCAGGAATGGGCAGAAGCCCTGCCTTTGTACTCTAAGCTTCACTGTCAAGATCAGATTAGTTGTCGCTGGCTATAGCATAGAATTGGGCATCGATTTGTAAGAGCACCCCAGGACCACAGAAAACTGACAAGGGAAGGAGGAGTAATATGGAGGAGCGTCCAGCAAGGAATGTACCTGCGCGAGAGGGTATTTGCAAGCATGAGTTTCTATAGGCAGGGGTCACTGTCTGGCTGCACTGCTGGGCAGTGGAATTACTAGTGCAGGGGGCGCTGGCAGCGTGTACAACTTGTAATGCCACTGGTACACAGCCTAGAAGAATTGCTTTAGCATTTGGGCTGGTTCAGTCAGCCCAAGCCCTCTCAGTGACATCAATTTTTTTTTTTTTTTAGTTTGCAGTCGTATCAGTGTTTTATGGTTCGCCTTTTTCTAATACCACTTCACAAGCGAGCTTCATTGTGGTTGTGTGCAGGGCCTGCCACAGTGCAGCTTGTGTCCAACAGCAGCACACCTCCAATGGCGGTGCCAGTTCAGGTGCCTCCAGGTCATGTGATGCAGCAGATAGTGGATGAGAACGGCACCCTGCGCCACATCATCCTTTCGCCGCAACCTCCTCATGTCGCCATGCCCCAGCCTGCCCCCTATGTGAGTTTGTACCTCGATGTTTGAAAACAGATTCATTGGAATATCATCACATGTCTTTAAAAGTTGTAGACACTCTGCCACATGCTCCTAGCAGATAAGTAGACAAGCTGTGGCTAGTGCGCAAGCTTGGAAAATATTCAAAGAAATACTTTTAATTTTATAATAATGTTGTCCTCCAAGTCTCAGATTTGGAATTTCTAGTATCATCACCACGTATGCCGAGATATTACTGAAATATGCCAAGATACATTGGAAATATGCCACAATATTATAGCACGTTAAACTTTGCGGTTCAGTACTACTCGTGTACAGGGCTGTCCACATCTAAGTTGAACATTTTGTTAATATTCAAGACTTCACCAAACCTGATGGTTAGTGCATGTAAATAAACAAATTATGTTCATCTACACTGTGATTAGATACCATGTAATGAGCATTTCACTTGTGAAGTAGAATAAATGCTTGACTACATGTAATGAGCATGTCACTTGTGAAGTAGAATAAATGCTTCAGTTACGAGCTTGAATATTAGAACAGATGTGGGCCAACTGTGCCAATCGCACCATTCTGCGACAATTACATATCCCTGTGCCTTGCTGCACACATTTGGGTGCAGCTCGCCCCAAGTGCATCAGAGTTCACTAGTACACCTGTTTACACTGCATTGGACTGTTCATGGCCCAAAAGTTAATTGGTCACAACAAAACTAGAGCTTTTGCATAATGCTGTTGATACGCGCTCCTCTCCAGCTTTTTAGCTTCTCCTTTTTCTTTCTTTCATAATATTCAGTCTAACCAAAGTTTCTGCACTGCCGCATCTGTCTTTGTTGTTTGAAATTTAACATGCCCCATTGATAGTCTATCTTAATTGTTAGAGAACTGAAAATAACACATCGAACAGTTATTTTTTTGGGATCACTTTAGCCGCCACGGCAACAGCTATCGGCATCACACTGTAAAGGGCATCTTCATGCAAAAGATTTGGCCTCGCAAAATTTTCATATTTTGCAAAAAAAAAAAAAAAATACTTATCTTATAGGTAAGCCTAAATTGCCCTCATAGAGTGTGTATGGCTTGATGTGGTGCAGCTGCTGCTCGCGCATGTCCAAGTGCTCATTTCACATCTTGATTGCATCATCAACGTAACGCAATGGAAAGCCAGCATGCGTAAAAACTGAGCTGCTTCGTCAGCCAGAAATAAAAAACAAGTGCTCTCAGGTATCGTAAATGCCGCTAGAACAATCAATGTCGTCATCAATCGACACAAAAGGTAACAAAAAAAAACCTCCCAGCATTGCAAATCTTCCCAACTTAATTTTTCTTTCCCTGGCCACCATTTGTTTTTGAATCGCACAGTGGCGCACATTGATCGGCGTTGCCGCGGAAATTTCTTGCTGTTCACGAACTACCTAACAAGCCATGCAGTGGCTTCGGTGAGTCGCAACTGCAAAGCAAAACTGTAAATTAAGGGTAGTAGTATTAGTCCTCGGCACACGGTAAACCCTCCAAGCATTCTTCCCGGACCCAGCCGTAAGGTCTCTATAGGGGTTGGGGGGGTGCAGTCGTTCCACCTCTCCCCCCTCCTCAAAATAAAAGCGGTGGCACTTCTTTCACTGACCCAGTCGGCAGCCTGTCGTCTAGCTTGTTTGCGAAAAGTCAGTTATTCCCTAACTGTGTTTACCTACCAACCTGGTATATTAAGCATATTAAGGTGAAGAATTTGTGAACTTGGGGTGTCGCTTCGGAAACCAACGCTTCGACAAGCGGACTTGTCTTTTTCAAGGCTGTCTTAAGGAAGAGCATCCCCCCTTTATGGTTTTGTTGATCACTTATCCCACCCCCTTCGTACCATTTTATGTTGTACCAGTTTTATTTTTAAGAAGACTTTCCTGAATAGTTCAAAAACGGGAAGCAAGTGGTCAACCTAATATCCTTGAAAGTAAAAGGAGAATGCCACTCCGTGTTCATGCCTCGGAGACTTATCGATTACGATGGAACATCATCCACAGTGAGCTGTGGTGATCATTGAATGCACTATGTACGCAAGCAATTTTTAACATTGGGTTCTCAGTTGCAATGAGTTTTCTTTGTGTTTATTGGACTGCTGGTTTTGTAGCAAGGACTTCTTTTCTTTTTGGGGTTCTAATGACTTACTTTGTCATACACAGCGGAGTACATGCATTCTCGCCTTGTCTCTAATGCTTCACTTCAACATGCATCTTGCATAGTGCAGTGAAGCCCAAGTGAGACACTCATTTATGCTAAGACTTTGAGTAATGGCTGCTGTCTGGGTGTTGGCCTTGTCTCCTTCTTTACATTGCAGCCGCATTTTTAGTACGCATACTAATAAGAATATTTGCCGAAAATTTAGACATGTTTTGCTCGAAGTGATCATAAATTCCATTTTGTCTGCTACAAAATACAGTTCCTCCTGCGCCAAATCTGCTCTGAAAGACATTTTCATGCTCCAAAATTTGCTGAATATCTTAATCTAACTGGGCCACCACTGCTAATGAGATGTTCACCTTTGATGTGGTCCACCCGTATGCAATTAAAAAGGGGCCCTGCAACACTTTTGCAAGCAGCCATCGAATGGCATCATTAAAGGAGTGTATGGGGCCTCATGAATCGACCGTCGGAAAAAAAATTTAAAATCTGTTTAGTCTGAGTGGAATTGGAGATTTCTCTTACGCTGTAATTGGTTTCTCTATTCTCTCCTCTTTACAAGCACGGTGGAAGCTTGGCAAGGAGGGATGGCACAGGGGAAAATTGTGTCACGCACAAGAACTTATGGCATGACCTTGAGCATTTTTTTTTCTTTCTTCAAATGCATGACTTACTTTCAGTGTGATTGCGAGCACACTCGCAGGCATGAGGCGGCTTTCTGCAGGGACCTCGGTAACTACACAGCTCGCAACATTCAAATCGGGCAATTGCCACGATTTTGGGTATAAGGTGCAGTCGTTTGGGTATGTGACCTAATTTGTAGAAAAAAAGAGAGAACGATTTCTAGCAGACTTTGTGAGATCTAATTGCATATTGCAGGCCACATGCTGCGATTACAGGCCCGTACTTTTGGCTATTTAAGTGACACCATTTACTACAGGTTGAGATTAATGACCTTGCATAAAACTTTCCATAAAAAGCCCTTACTCCTTGTAACCCTTCTAGGCAGAGGCAGATCCAGCCACTAATTTTAGAGGGTCGTTCGCCTGAAGTAACACCAAAGAGGGGGCTTGGTCATGACTCCTTTGTTTTTACTAGCAGAAAAAGCCCTTCGTAGCATACTGTTGATCTGCGCTCGCAGTGGTTTCACTCATTAGTCCTAATTGGCGATGGGAGGTGGACTACAAGCACTGTAGTAAGAAGTGGAGGTGCTGACTCAACAACTTTGGGGGGTCGATCGCTCTTACTGCTCACTTTACGGATCCGCCACTGCTTCTATGAATGTACTGCTATTCATGCAGTACCAACGCCTCCTCTAGAAATACGCCTGCGCCTTGAGCCGGAAAGCTGGTTCCCGGCTCTCTCCTGTTCTCTCCTCCTCCGCTTCCCAGTGTCGGCGTCGAGCGCTCGCTGCGGCGGGGGCTTTAAATCTTGCAATCAAAGGCATAGCGGTCGTGTCTTATTGATGGCGTCACTTCCGAACCGAGCCGAAGTAGTAGTGTCGGCTGCGAGTGCTCTTTGCGAAGAAAGCACAGAACAAGGAATCTCCCGTCCCCATAGGAAAGCGTGCGATATCGCAGGCATCTTTCTAGAGGAGGCGTTGGCAGTACTAACAGCCACAGCCTCCTAGATTTGCCTTGCCGGCCGGATTATCGGCGGTCACTTAAAAAGCGGCTGTCGTCGGAACTGCGGTGGTAGCGCCACATAAGTAGGGTTGTCTTCAAATAACTTTTTTACGTTTTTGGAGCTTACATGCAACAAAAATAACTTTAAAAAGTTTTAAAAAGGCGTAAACGTAATTACAATTAGTTATAATTAGTTCTACGTAGGTGACGCCGCCATAGATGAGGGGCGTTTCGCGCTCATTCAGCAGGCAACCCTTTCAATACAAGGCATAGCCTCTGAAATTATCAAAAGCCAAAGTTGCCGATCTCAAAGGCCAAGTACAAGGACCCTTAACCCTACGTAGGTAGCGCCATCATAGCTGACGGCGTTTCGCACTTATCCGGCAGGCAAGAAATATATATGAGACTATGTAACAGCACGTTGGCCGACAGCAGCGGTTAGATCGCTGTCGATTGACGAATGAAAATGAAAAAAAAAAAGTCCGTGCATAATATCTGACGCATAGCTTTGGTGCCCGTTGGATTGGAAGGACAACATTGGAGGTGACGGTTTGGTACAGCTTGATGATTGATATGTGGGGTTTAACGTCCCAAAACCACTATATGATTATGAGAGACGCCGTAGTGGAGGGCTCCGGAAATTTAGACCACCTGGGGTTCTTTAACGTGCACCCAAATCTGAGCACACGGGCCTACAACATTTCCGCCTCCATCGGAAATGCAGCCGCCGCAGCCGGGATTCGAACCCGCGCCCTGCGGGTCAGCAGCCGAGTACCTTAGCCACTAGACCACCGCGGCGGGGCGGTTTGGTACAGCTACAGTGCCTTCCGAAATGTGCAGCCGTTGCGCACTCGATCGGCTTTTTGTAGTCCTTGCGCTCCCTCATATGACGGCAGCCTTCGGATCGAGAGCCTCTCGAACAATCGGGGAAAAAAAAAAAAGCGAAGATATCAAATTCGGTCGTGAATTGTGCTACGGAAACGCGCGAGAGTCTCGTCTCGAAAGGATCGGCCTACATTCTCCCATTTTTTCTTTTGTTTCGTGTCGCGAGCCAAGCTGGAGTCCGATTACGGTTGCGGCAGGTGTAGCGTAACTTCCGCGATTCCTAGCCGTCTCTGCAGCCGTATAGCAAGAAAAGATGCGTCGCGCATCGGTACGTGTAAGATTAAAAAAAAAAAGAAAAGCGGGCCGCTTTCTGCGCGTGCATATCGGGCAGATTTTATCTTGTGAACACATGTCTGCGCTTTTTTTCTGCGCCCATAGAGGAAAGAGAATCGCATCGTACAAGGTTTCGCGCGCTGCATCACCGCACAGCCCCGAAACGGGTGATAAATATATGGCGACGCGGTCGGCCGTCGCGAATAAAAAAATAGGGGGGGGGGGGGGGTGGTGGTACGTGCTTTCGGTAAGGCGGCGACCGCGAGCGAGCGAGCGAGCGAGCGAAAGTTTCGGCGTCGGCATCGGCATTTTGCGCTAGCGCAGCTGGGCAGCTGCTGACCGATCACACAGAGGACGCGTTGTCGCTGACGTGGAAAAAAAGCTTGCGCGGCGGGCGGCGACAGCTAGCGCCCCCGCGCCAAGTGCTCCACGTAGCAGCCGCTCGCTGCTGCTGCTGCTGATCTTCGGCGTCCCCCGTTGATGCCGCCGTGGAATTCTCGCGCTCGTGTTGTTGTCGTCGTCCGTGCCCTCGTTGCCACGTTCCTGCGGTGGCGCACGTGTCCAGGCGCCAATTTCGAAACTAGGCGTCTCCGAGGAGCGTTCATCGCGCAGCGGTTGCCGTCGTCTTGTCTGTTCCGCAGGTGGTACTACTGGCACGTGATACGGTGCTATACTTTTCTTACCTGGATTAGTTCTACTTTCGAGCGGACCTTGTGCTTACGCAGTTTTTGCGTTTTCTCTGTGTATCGCTACCACTTAGGTGTGTGTGTGTGTGTGTGTTGTGTGTGTGTTGTGTGTGTGAGAGAGAGAGAAGATATGTAACCCGCCAACAATTCTTTAGTCAATGCTGTTTTTTTTTTTTGCGGGAGGGGGAGGACGGATTCGGGGAAAGGGGCGTTGAACTGTACTATTCAAAACCTTCCTCTGCAGCAGTCGTCGAAGTTCTTACGTTTTTCGATCTCTAACACCACCACTTTTACTTACAGAAGCACGTCACCCAATTTTTCTTAAGCATACTCTGGGATCTTTGCCGTCGATAAATGGAGGCAAATTGGTACAGCTCCGTATGCAGTGTGATGTCAGTGCATGTGAAAGAAAAGCTGATAGTAAACATTTCCAGAGCATTGGACTACAGCTGATAATTGTCCCTTTGGCATAGAAGGCACCAGTAGATCACACAGATATCTCGAAAATTTGTGCTTAGCAGTTACCATAAGCATGTGCAGGGCCCCCCTTTGAGGGTGGGAGAGGGGAAGAGGTTGGTCTCAGTGCAGTCTCTATTGAGTCAATGTACGGGCAGGTTTTTCCCCTTCCCCCTCTTATACAACTATGGGGTGTCAGCTGCTCTCCCCCCTCTCCATGCACACGTGTATAGTTGTTATGCTTTAAGTTACAATGTCGTTTCTCATTCCATAAGCACTGTTTGGACTGTGCATTCACTGAGAAGGCTATGTGGTGTTGTAAGTAATATTGGCTTTAAATTCTTGTTCAATTTTTTCTTATGCCTGTTAAAACCTGTCTGTCACATTTAGTCACATAGGGCTGATATGAAAACAGTGAGTGTCTGTGTAAGTAGCTAATGATGTTTAGAGAGCACTATAGCAACTGTGGCCACTGTCTTCAATATTTGATACATGTCTAAGTTTATTTCTTTTGCAACATTTGGAATGCTCTGCCTAGCTTGAAATTCTGTTTTTTACATTGTATGAGCTCAAATTAGACATGTTTTGTCAGTTTACACTGACCTTTCTCTCTTGTAAAGCTGTGCATGAGTTTTGCACCATAACTTCGCTTGTCAGCAGAGCTTGTGGCATTTTACTTTCATCTGAATGAGGCATCAGCGGCTGTTTGTCGAATTTGTGGATTTGCTGCAGCTTTCTTCACATGGGTGGACAGTCTAGCCCCTAAATTTTTGGCGGCTCCTATCACATTCTGTATGACTTGCAAAGCAAAAGGTATTGCCATAAATGCTTAGCCTTTGCCTTTTCTGGTGTGTTTGATAGACCACAGCTGTCGTAGAGTGTCTGCCTTTAATGCAGGCTCTTCTGGGTTCGATTTGTAGTGCCACAGGGCACTTCCAGTTTACCAAAAGGACAAGGGAGAGGTAGGCACTTGGTAGGGTAGCTGCTCGTTACGGGAAATAAAAAAAAGATGCATACCATCATTGAAGGATTCAGTATAGAACAGCAAAGGGCAAACGCCTGTTTTATGAATGCTCCCTTAATGGGTACACCTTTTTTGTATTCTATAAGCATGTACCAACTAGATGAGCTACAAGTTTTAGTGGTGAGTTCATTCTCACGAAAGTGGCCTTTTCTACCTCTATTCCACCTCTTCCTCCCATTCGTGCTTTGCTGCACTTCATCATTGGTTGCAGAATTTGACATTTTTCTGAACACTCAAACCATTATCTCAGTTGTGTGTTCTTTAGAACAAAAAGACGTGAGATCAGGCTGCAGTGCACCATGATAGAGCATGCTTTGCTAGTTACCAAGAACACTTGGCAGGCGTGTGTTACTGTTCCAATTAGTAGGTGTGGCGTTGCGTGTAGCATGCTGCGCCCCTAAGTGAACGTGATATCGCCGCTGTTTGGTTCCATCCACAATACATACAAGACATGTCTGATTTAAACATGAACATATTCGACAGAGATTTGTCTGGATGGATTAAAATTCATACGAATAAAATAATATACGAAAGAAGCTTTGGAGAGTTTATTTTTTTCTTATGAATATGTGTCTGTGATGGTCTAGGCTGTTTCAGTGGCAAAATATTTTGTATTAGTTACTTATTAGTTACTTATTTGTTTTGTTAACTATTGCCAGACATTCGTTCTCGTACTTGGGTGATATTGCTACCACCACGCTTTCACCAATGTTGGGAAGGTTTTTGGATTCCAAAGTAGAGCTGTCCTGTGTATCAGCTTGGTTATGGTATACAGTATATTATTTTTACATTGCAAGAAACGAAACCTACTTGGCATGTTTCTTCTGCTGTGCTTTTAAAACACTTTCTGCTCATCTCTCTTGTTTTAATCCATAATAAGCAACTGCATTCTTTAATGCGGTGCAAGATAGGAGGATTGTTGCCGATCATTTCTTATTTTTTGTTTCTTTACTTTTATATATGCAAGGAAGAAATGCGTTAAGGCGTGCAGTAAGTGTGCAGCTTATTAAAAGCCCAGAGATGTCTCAACATTGTTCTTATAGGATTCATGTAAATACCTCTTATCATAATTCACTTTCATTTGAATGGAATAGCTTTGCAAAATGCTCATACTTTCATACAGCTAAAATTTGGCTTTAGATGTCAACACATAATGGACTGCATGCTGTACATCTCATTCTGGTTAGTGCAAATAATCAACAGGCCAGGTCTTGAAAGTGTGCTAGCAATCCTGTACATCTAGATAAAAAATTTGGGAATAAGGGTGTCAATAAAACCAACGTCGCGACAAGTGGACATGTTTTCGTGTCAAGACTGCAGCTGAAGTTGCGGCCTTCAAGAAGAAAAGTCTGCATGTTGAAGTGTTGCCTTCAATGACGCCACACATTCACAAATTTATGTGAAGCCTTCATTTTCCTTTTGACTGCTGTCTTTCCTGCACATCTAGGCTTGCTGTGATCCATGCGTGGAACTATCGTAAGAGGAAGGCTCTGTCAGATTGGGTGGTTGCGAAATTCGCGTGCTGTGTCATCTACATTCATTGTTGCTACGATGTCTTATAGTGTTGCGAAAAAACAGTATGTACACTCGTACCTCCATATAACGAACCTGGATATAACGAAATATTGGTTATAACACAGTAAATGCAAACTAGTTTTGCAATATCTATAGTGTTAGAAATAAACCTCTATATCAAATTTTTGGATATAACAAACTTATTATCATCTGAGATGCAACTTAGTTATAATGAGATTTGAGTGTATTTCTTCTTGTGTGCAAGTGGGTTTTTTATGCACTATAATATGTTCATTCTCCTTGGTACGTCTGCTCTGAGGAAATGCATGACTTGTCGTGTCCCTTTGCAGACTGGGGCGGCGCCTGGTGCAGCACAGCCTGCATTCTACCCGTATCCGGCCACGGCTGCTGCTGGTCCAGCCGCACAGGCTTCCCCTTCGGCTGCGCCGCCTTTTGTGGGCCAGTTTCACTCGCCTGCCACCATGCAGTCTCAACTCAGCCCACACTCGCAACAGGGTCAGTTGAGCTATCCCAAATGCTTGTTGCGCTGTTTACAAAAGGCAGTTGTAATTGTGTAGTGGAAAGTACTTTGCTTTTTTTGTTTTTATCATAAACGGGAGATTTACTGTGGGATTTGCAACTCTGTTGTCTGCACTACTAGGCCATGCGAATCCCAGTGGCCAGCCTCACAAGGATGAACGGTCGCAGAAGCAGTTCTTCAAGCTACGCAAAAAGCTAGAATCTCGCCCGCCTCCTTCCAATTCTGGTGCCCACTCTGAGCCTCCCAGATCAAGTGAGTCGTTTCTGGTGTTCATTTAAATAAGGTGAAGCGCCTTTCTTGAGGCGACTTTTCTTTGCATTTTACCGCTGCCTTATTTTCCCAATTCTGTTTTGCTTTTACAAAGATGTGATTCGATAATTGTATAGTTTGAGGACGTGTTTGTTTAAAAGATATGCTCTTTGCCAGCCTTGCAAGTGCACAGTCTGCTGCTGATCACAAGGTCAGGAGTAATCACGAGGCCAGGAGGTTCCCGACTGTGCAGAAGAGGCAAAAGGAGACTCGAACCCTGGTTCAACTCTGACATATGCAAAGTTGTTAGAAAAGCAGCTGATGCCCACAAAAAGTTCCTTAAAAACCGACCAGCAGTAGAGGAAACAAAGCTCAAAAGTGTAAAAAGAGTTGAAACTTAAGCAGGCAAAATTAGTCTTTTCTGACAAGCTAAACACAGACCTGAAGTGCAATCCAAAATTCTTTTGGAAATACGTCAAGAACAACAGAAAAGATAACACAGCTATCCCTGACCTCTTAACTGAGAAAAAAAGCTATAACAGATGACTTGTAGAAAGCTGGAGCAAAAGTATCTTGCAGAAACTATAAGAAAAATTCAAAACCAGGCAGCCTGTTCCGTCAGCAAAAATTACGACCCATTCGCTAGTATATCAGAAATAAAACCACATTAGGCTGGGAAACTCTACAATCTAAAAGACAGAAACTTTGACTAAAACTTCTGCATAGTAGCAAAAACTGACTAATCTAAAATACCTACTAGCATTAACTTATCGTTCCACAAGATGCCAACACACACATACGAGAATGTGCATTCAGAACCACTCTTGCCAACTCCTTTTTTTTTTAAATATAACTGGAGACTGGAATTAACTTCCCGAAGACATCGTAAACTTGAGTGACAACAGCGCCTTTTTTCCATTGTTGTGACATTTTGACATGCCTCTTCACTTTTAGTATCTGCCTGTCATGTGTCATATTGTACTAAAATATTTTTAATTTGCATGCTGTAATTATGTTTTATTTTCCAAAATGTTTAAGGTGTACTATTGCAGAAATGTTAGCAACCACATTGGACTTTGTATGTATACCCCCCTGCAGTAATGCCACTACGACATTGCAGGAACTCTGTAAACAAAAAAAAATCTGATCGGAGCAGAGCCAGAAGCCAAGATTTTCATGCATGTTGAAAGAGCAATTGTGAAACCCCGCTGCACCCCCCATAACTACTGCATCACTTTGGAATGTTGGAACTTGATGAATTGGTCAACAGATCAGTCAATCATATACAGTTGAACCTCTTTATAAGAGGCATGCTCCGTGGAGCAATTCTTGTCTTTTATATGAGATGTCTCTTAACAGCAGGGCACCTCGCATGCATTTTCTTATCAACCCGTATTTTACTGTGGGCACACTGGTGTCTCCAATACCCATCTGTACCTTATATCAGTGCCTCTTATAAAAGGTTTTGACTAAATCAATTAATTGATAAAGCAATGAACTAATTATTTCTCTTGTGGATAAATAAAAAGCCAACATAAGCAGCCTTGAAAGTCTAAGCCGTGCTCGGAACTGGTTGGTATGGAAGAGGTTATGGAACAGGTCGTCATGCATCTCAGTGTGGCTTCTTCGGAATGCCTATTACAAACAGGTTCAATACTCACTGTCTCCACATGGTTTGTAAATTGAGTGCCTGTTTTATACTCTCTTTACCAGGCCACAGTTCACCTGGACCATCAGGTTGTGGTAGACCTGGCCACGGAGCAGAACAACAGGGTTAGCCAATTTTATTTTAATGTGAACAGCTGGCGAGACAAGCATGCATCTGGTGGAGGGGCTACATGTGACTCTTTGCAATAGTAGCCAGTTATTTGACGTTTGGCCACACTAACAAGTAGCCATGCAATTATGTGATGGTAGTATAGATCGCATTAACCAGATAACAGTGGTAAATAAACATACCACTACTATGTGAACATTGTCAGTGTTGGAGTAAGGGCCATCGCAATGTTAAACTTGGGTTTGTTTAAAGCATCGAGAGACTGCAATACAGAAGTCTGTCCAGAACATTCACTTTTGCAGCACTTCAATTTCTGATAGTTCCAGCAAGTTTAAAAGCCAGCCATACAGAAAAAGTAGACATTTTCGATTTGCAATAGTTCCAGCTAGTTTCCTCCTTGTGGAGGAAAAATACTACATCTGGATTGTTTAAGGGAAAGTGTGTTGGTAATACAGATTTGATGAAATGGGGTGCATAGAATAAAAATGTTTTCAAAACTGACTGTCTGCAAATCGTATTGGGATGTGTAAAATTCCTGATGTGCAAGGCAGAACATTTCAAGGGGCTAACTAGGGATCTCAAATCCTTGACTTGCGTTGACATCTAAATCGTGCTTCAGATAGCTAAAGAAGTTGATGCCTTTTTCTGCATGCGTGAAATCTAAATAATGCATGTAGTAAGTGCACAATGATATATTGGCCAGCATGAAGTTGTTCAAAATCAAACCTTCCTCAGTACGTTCATTGTCATTCTCGTACTGCTTTGCATTTCTGGTGCTTTGATGACTACTGCTCTAATGAAGAAAAGGCTCTAACTTTTAAATTTTTGTGGTGTTAACAAAGTGGCCTTGCCACGGTGTGCAGAGGCCCTGGTGCAGCTGTCCTCTCTGCGGGTGCCAACGGTGTCACAGCTTGGTGCGCGGCAGGCGTTAGCATCCTGGAGTGCCCCTGAGGCATCCGGGGGAGCAACGCTTGACGGTGTGGCCTATGAGCTCCTACTTTCTGAAAAGGGCTTGGACAGGCCTGCAAAGCTGTTCAAATGGTCAGCGCCTCTTTTTCTCTTGCAATCTGATGTGGCCTAAGTAAGTTTAGACTGCCTTGAATTAACTTATCTAGAGCCATTCGTTAGTTTCACTTGACACCACTATTGCCTTTTACAGGCTGTGCATCGTTTGGGGTGTCTTGCAAAAACATATTTAAATTACACTTAAAATGTTAGTACTTGAGCTTAAAAAATGTGAAATTATTCTGTCACTATTGAATTACCACACATTAGATTCATAAACTGAATTAAAAAAACACTTGCAAGGAGCACAATACAGATGATGCTATTACATAAGCATACTGAACACAAACTTGGCAGGTGAACCACTCATTCGTCTTTAGGCAGTCGCAAAAGCAGTTTATGAATCCTGAACGGATACAGCCGCCAGAGTTTTTTCAACTGTTTACATTGCTTGGTTACTGATTGGCAGTGCTTTCTGACCATGCTGCAGAAATTCTGCAGGGCTGCTTTAAGCTTCCGCTTTACCAAAATTCTGTTCTTAAAGCGTTCGGCTAGAAGAGGTCAAGATAGTAAACAGCATGAACGAAATTGATCATTTTTTTAGTGACTGGTCATTTCCTTCTGTGGTACCTGAGGGGAGAACTAAGAACAAACAGGATTTGTTTGTTGGCAGAAAGTGCTGCTGTAGGTTTCTTGTTGATCTGTATTTGGAATCTTCCATGGCAACAGAAGCAGGGTGAATGCATTGCTTACATGTTTTTCACATTCTTTTTTCAGTGGCAAATCGTTGGAACAAAAGCTTGAAGATCTGAAGCCTGGGACGGAGTATTTGTTGTGGTGAGTTGCGTACTTTGCACACACCGGTAGTGGTTACACATTTGGTCCATCAGCGTTGGCTGACTTGGCTAACTGGAGTGCTTGACTAAAATGAACCTTCATTTGAAAGCCAATAATTTATTCTTGCTGCATGTGCAGCACTGACGTTAGCATTGCATTTACAGATTATTCAATTAAGCAGTTACTAGGTACGCTCTTGTGAGGTTTTACCTGGTACTGCTGTACAGGTAAACCTGCTTATAGCAAACCTCCGCCTAACGAATTCCTCGATTTTATGAAGTTTTTCTATTCCTGGTCATTGCTCCATAGAAGCACATGTATGTGTGACCTCTGTGTAACAAAGTAGCATAGGAAGACAACTTTAATATGACGAATTTTTTTTACAGACAATCTAGGAATTTTACCCCGGATTTCGGTACGAACATGCATCTTTTGCGCGTGCCCCGCCCCCGACACAGCGCGAAGCGGCTGCCAGCACGCACGGAGCAGCACGCAAGAGCGAGCACTCTTGATTGCGCATGGTTGAGCGTGAGGCGGGCAGGCAGGCTTGCACCCCACAAGCCGGCTTGCCGTTGTTCTCGCTTCTCGCCCCTGCGTGCGCATGGGTGTGCCCCTTCTCCCTCCAAACCAAAAAAAAAACTACTTTTTCATTGGCAGTGCCATCCGTTAAGTTAACGTCACATATGTGGGGCCGCACTGCATATGAAGGGCACTTTACAGAATAGTTTTTCGTGGTATCTGTGTCGTTCGCTCTTTGTTTTCGACGCCATGGGTGCGCGCATGGTGTGGCCCCCGGCAATGTTCAGCTTTTTTTCCTTCTTTTTTAGTGCGGACAATTCGTGTTGTCACCACTGAGGGGATGTCAGATTAGGCACTGATGGAAGCTCTCCGAGACTACGGTGACGACGGATCTTTGAAGGTCGACTTGTCACGCTCGTCCGTCTTGTGCAGCACCGCAAGTTAACAGGCTCATAGCTTTCGCGATTAGCCGATTAGTTTTGGCAACAAAACGACGACGGGTTGAATGCAATGAAATGAACGCAATAGCAACAGATTGTAATGCTATGCAAAGTAAGGCTGGCAGCCAACCCTTTTGGATATGATATCGTGGAATGCCTACAAGATGCTGGTGTGAGAAAATACGGCCACTTCATGAAGTGCTCTTTTTACACACTCCCTTCGCGCTGAAAACGCACTGATACTTGCCGAAATATCAAGTGCGCCAGCCACCGTGCCCACCCTTATAATCATTGTCATTAGTTCATTGCTGCTGCTCGAGCGATCTCCCCACGCCCCACGTTTTTTCATGCTCGTTCAAGATGGGTGTTTTCTTTTCTGTTTGAGCATTTGACGGCAGTTCTAACATGCTGGAGATTTTATCTTATGTGCTTTGCAAGTGACAGGGATGGGCCGAATTTTTTTATCTGAGCTTCAGCAGCGCTTGCACGCGTGTAATAGCTCGAGGAAGTTGAGGGCATGTCATCAATTTAGACTTGTTGCGAAACATGGTGGCGACAGCAAACCCCAACTTCATCGAGAGTGTTCATACAATTACTAATGCAGTTTTTTACTGCTAAATAAGTGTTTTGGGTCCCACTTTTGTTCTATTTGTGCATTATTTTTTAAATTTTCTACCGATCCTCTATATAGGGAGATCCTCTATGTAAGGAATTTTTCCGGGACTTTATCAATTTTATTATATCCAACTTTAACTGTACCTGCATAACAGTAAAATGACAAAGTTGACCTAGTTAGTTGAGATTCGTCGTAGGTAGGCATACACAAGGGAAGTACCCAACACAGGTGCTCCTATCAACAGAACGTAGTCATCTTGGGATAAAAATACGATTGAGCTCGAAGCTTAATGGCGCGTGCATGGGCCATTATTTGTGTCCATGTCTACTTGTGTCCATGTCTGTTTTATCCACGTCTACATGCCAAACTTGTTAAGTAGGTGACCTTAGCCCAAGTTTGGCGCCCAATCTGTCAGTCTCTTCTGGCTGTCACATCGTTTTCTCTAGTTCTACTAGAGCTAGCTCAAACATCTATGACCACAATTATTTGTCTAATCATTAATAATGGATGTTAGTCATCGGGGTGGACATGTATGACTAAGCGGCAATGTACATGCATCTACATTAAGCACTTATATAGCAGTCAAACACCAATAGACATTGTGCAAGCTCTTTTATATCAATGTACAGTATACATTAAGCTACTTCTGTAAGGACACATCTTACATTTAGATTCCTGATGGAGGGATCAACCATGTTTTTACATAAAATGGATTGCATAGTGCAATGATACATTTAGCAGCATTTATTCACCAATTTGACGAGTTGAAGCTAGCAGCTTGTTTGCACTTATTACTGACTTTTATCTTCTAGCTGTGGTAACTTCTTCGGCATTCCGGAAATCATTGTTTCCGTTAAATTTTTCTTTTCCTTTGTCAGCATTCAAGCCCACTTGGATGACATTCGAGGGAGTCCTTCGCCTAGTAAGTACCTTATTAGCAAAATAACCTTTCTGTCACGTCTGCTTTAAGAACGCACATACATGTGCTACACTGAGTGTGTTATGTGACGCAATTTGTGATAGTCGTGCAGCTTTGAAAATCATGCTAGTTACACGGAGTGTGCTTTCTTTCACTCCTGATTATGTAGTTCATCCTTAAGGGGAGACGCGGGTCGAAAAGTCGCGTTTTTTTTCCAAATTTCACCTTTTCTGTTTTTTGTTGCTTTATCATCTTTATACATTATATTTTGACATCTGAAAATATCACAGCGAAATAAGCATCAGAAGTCAGTGAAAAACGCGTCTGAGTGAGCGGCAGTGACGCGCGGCATCACGAAATTTACACAAAACGGGCTGCTGTTCGCGTGCTCGCGGGGCCGCGAAGAGAGCTGTCCGCCATATTGCGGCCGCTGGCTCGTGTAGAGTTGTCCTTACTCTCCACGATCCCGGTTCTTGAAGTCTCGTACGTTCACGAAAAATCTAAAAAAAAAGCAACAAAAACAGTCTTTTCCCGCCGTTTCAAACCGCGCGCCACTAACGCAGGGCCGCCATTGGCTGACAGCACCCGTGTTTTCTTGCCGTAGTTCGCTTCACTGTTTTCCGGAGTTATTTTTCGCTGTTTTCGTGCGATGGCAAGCCCGAAAAAGGCCGTTGCCGACCATCGGAAATACAGAAGTAAGAACAAGTTCAGAGGGAAGCGGCGGAGGACGTACAAGAAAGCCACCGCCAACGAAAATGTCCGCGACGGGCCAGCGGCCGGTAGGCCTAACATCGACCACGGCAACGTCGACCATGGCAACTGCGACGACGAGATCAACGCTGCAGTGAATTTTGTGAGTGCATCGCAGAAAAAGATCGCGTTATTCGAAAACGACGTCAGGCCGAATGCCGATCGTGCCGAAAGCGTAGTGCTGTGCGAGTTGGGTGCATTGACGGCCGTCGTCGCAGGCGCGGCATGCCCCGTTTGTCACGAGAGTAAACTCGCAGTTCGGGCACCGAATAAAAAGCGGAAAGGCCTTTCGGCGTTTCTGGAGCTACACTGCGAGAATGCGGAGTGCTCGGAGAGCATCCTTTCGTCCGCGTACTCGTCGAAGCGGGTCGCGTCAGATGGCGGCCGCGGTGCAAGCAGAAGCTACGACAGCGGGAGTTCGCGTGACGCCTTTGCCGTGAACCTGAAAGTGGTGCTTGCAGCGCGTGCCGTCGGTATCGGGCATGAGCAACTTTCACGATTTTGTGCAGTAGTTGGATTGCCAAACCCTATGCACCATAAGACCTTCCATGCTATCGGCAAAAAGATTCACAGTGCGGCAGTGAAGGCTGTCTGTGAAAACATGCAAAGGGCACGCAGCGTCACCAAAGAGGTGGCTGGTAACAGTGACGTGCCAGTCATGTTTGACGGCACATGGCAAAAAAGAGGCCACAAAAGCCACAATGGTGTGGGAACTGTAGTGTCCTTGGACACTGGTTTGTGCCTGGACTATGAAGTGCTTTCCAACTTCTGCCTGGCGTGCAGTTTGCATAACGACATGGGAGGCGATGAAGAAACATGGCAGGCGTTTCATCATCCCGTTTGTGAGAAGAATTGCGACTGTTCTTCGCATGCCATGGAGGCCGAAGCTGCAGTGCGCATTTGGCAGAGGACTGTGGACTATGAGACACCCCTGCGGTTCACCATCTTCCTAAGCGATGGAGACAGCAAGGCCTACAACGGGGTCTGTGATGCCAACGTGTACCCTGACACTCCAATTGAAAAAGAGGAGTGCACCAACCACGTGGCGAAACGTCTGGGCACCGGCCTGCGGAAGCTGCCAACGCCACTTCCACGAGGGGAGAAGCTGAAGGAGACCACCATCCAGAAGCTTCAAACTTACTTTCAGGTGGCCATTGTGAACAATCGGGGAAATGTCCACAAGATGTACACTGCCATATGGGCCTCATGTTTGCACTCGTGCTCAACAGACGGTGCTGGAAGTCACAAGTTCTGTCCTGCAGGCCCAGACTCGTGGTGCAAGCACCGACGTGCTGAGGCGCAGGGCCAGCCTGCACCGTGCCACACCCCCCTCCTGACCAAGGCCCAGGGTTTGGCAGTCCTCCCAATCTACAAGCGTCTCACAGATGCGAAGCTGCTTGCCCGGTGCCTCCACGGCAAGACACAGAACGCGGCCGAGTCCCTGAACAGCAAAATATGGCTGCTGTGTCCAAAGACCCGGTTTGCTTCCCGGACTGCTGTGGAAACAGCCACAGCAATTGCAGTCCTGTGGTTCAACCGGGGCCAGGCGAGCTTTGAAAAGGTGCTGGAAGAGCTTGGGGTGCTTCCTTCGGAGGCCCTGGTTACCCTCAGCGACCTCCGAGACAGCATGCGCATGCACAAGATGAATGTGCGTCAGACCGCTGAGGCGAGGGCACACCGTCGCAGTGCAGCCAAGAGGGCCCGGGTGGAAGAGTCCTGCCGCACCAGCCGGGAAGGGAAAACCTACGGTGCTGGAGAGTTTTAGACAACTGATATTCCCTCTGGACATGTGTGTATGTGTTCAGCACAAGTTTCGTGCTACTGCGTTTTTCATTTTTGTAAATACAGACTTTCAAACTTTCAAACGCGTTTTTCTCATTTCGCAATTTTGGCCAATTTGCATTTTTTGCGGGAAGTGTTTCGGGCACTTAGAATGGTCATACGACGACGAAATTTGGCACACACATTGAGGAGAGTGCGTAGGGTGCCGATATCTACTTGAATCAGCACAACCTATCAGCTGTAAATATCTATTAATAAATTTAATGGTGGTCGAGTGGAAAAAAAAGGGTACTTTGCTACACAGATGTTTTTTTCATAGTTTCAAAGTTGGAGCACAATTTCTAGCTAGATATCGGCACTCTATGGCTAATAGGGAGCAAAAGGAGCCATTGAACAACTCTCTGCATGAACATTTAGTATGCGCGAAAGTTCCCGGAAAACTTATCAAGTTTCACCATTACTTGAAACACAACTCCCAAACTATTGCACTTATGTAAAAACTGATTACAGATTTGGAATCAGGAGGAAAAACTGCATCAGTGGTCCAATTTCTGAAGCTCTAAGTTGAATAACAAAAAAAAAGTGCTTTCGAGGAGCGTCTCCCCTTAAGTATAACAAATTTCAATATAGCAAAATTTTCATTGTATAACAGATTAGTAAATATTGATGACCTTACATGTTTTGCAATACTGTTACAAAGCTCACTTAAAAAAGGTGTCTTGTACCAATGCACAACAGCTACTAAAATTTGAAAAACATAGGTGTTTCAGTTATGAATCTGGTGCACAATATTGCAAAATAAAACATGGCCGCCATAAACAGACCTGCTGTAAATCGTGTAGTTGCCTTGCTTTCAGGTGATTTTAAACTGCAGCACTTATTTTGCAGCTTGCAACGATTTTTGATATTGTGGGCTCATTTTGATGACACTTTTCGTATAAAAATACTAAATCCTTCTGCTGGAATCACACTTCTGCTGAAATCACACAGCTGGAATCGCACTTGTTCACAGCACCTAAGCGACCGCTTCAACTGCAGTGGCAGCCAGAAGTGTGCTAAGACCGACACGGTAATGATATCGGAGGTTGTGAAGCATGAACTGGAGCATTCAGCTAATGAAAGGTAGCTGCTGCTGACACCAGCAGCGTCCACAGCCACACCCCTTCTGCTCTCGACAAGTGTGGTTCAATTAGTATGTTGAAAGATTTAATTTCAATTTATTGCAGTTTTAATACAATGGAAGCAAATTTCCGTTTTTACCAACTTCGTTATAATGAAGTTTAGTGGTACATCTGCAAAGGCCATGAAGGGGAAATGGACACAGTTTTTCGCTTTAGAGATGTCTCACACGGTTTGTTCTGTGTTGCAGGTGTTGAGTTCAAGACAAGCTGCTGTGAACCAGACACACCTCAGCCACCCAAACTTGTGTCTCGAACCAAAAACACAATAGTGGTGAAATGGAATGTAAGTTGCTATTCTGTTCTTTTTTAATCGTGTGTGCAGGAGCAATTGCAGCTTGTGCCTTGTTGGCTTGCCTAATGTTCTTTTTTGCCAGCAGTGATTTAATGGAGACATGGCTCTGTAGGGTGTAAAGACCTTAATTTGAGTGACCATCTCTTTGCACTCCATTAAGTGAACTTCATCACTGCTAGAATTTCACTTGCCATGTGGAATTTTGTATGTGCTAATTAGGTGGTTTTGTCTAGGTACATTCAAAAGCCTCCTCCACTTTTCTTTAGCGATCAAAAACCTTTATCACAGCTCTATAAATATTGTTCGTTCTTGCCGCGTCTTGAGTAAACCATAACATGTTCCTCTGATGGACCTGCAGGCTCCCTCCGACAATGGATCAAAGATCACCTGCTACATACTCGAGTACGACCAGGTAGGCATTGATAAGTCCAGTACTTCTTATGCTTGCATGCTGTATGTAGTTTGCTATGGCTGCCTGAACCCTCAATAGCTTAATTAATACTCTACTCTAGGAAGGCACCAGTGTCGATTCTGCCTCCTATGGTGGCAACAATTCTGCTTCCCTTTTGTTTACTTTTTATCTGATGTCCTTTGTGTAAAATAAACAGCTCTCTTCTTTTGTGTGTGTGTGTGTGTGGGGGGGGGGGGGCGTTTAATCAAATCACTAAGGCTTTCGAGCTTAGTTGCATGAGCACAGAATAAATTACTTATTTTAGCACGCACTTAGAATTCTGAAATACCCTATAAAGAAGGAATGAATTATGAAATGCCCTATTAAGAAGGAATGCTGCACCTCTTTGCTAAAATACATGATGCAAGAGCAGCATTGAGACAAGGCAAAGCAAATCAATACGACTTGCAAATATCTCCGCTCTAAGTAATCTCTTCCACCGATGGAATCTTTCAGGTTAACTAGTTCGCTTAAAACATCTTTTCCAGTGTATAAGCTATAGCAATAATGTGTTGGTGGTCACTACTCTGCACAGGTCATTATTCTTCTCATGAAACCATGGCTGATGTGAAGGCTGCTTAGCTCGCTATTTTAAAGAAGATTCAGTTCATAACCCCCTTTGAGACAAAAATGTATAGCGTGGGCTATGCCTTTTTTTTTTCTCCTCTCTGTGCAAGTGGTCACATTATAGTGAGGCATGTCTCTCCTGCAGCGTGCCTTTCAATTGTTCGTGCAGGGTTGCCTATTATATACTTTTGCAGACTGCTGATAACCCGCTCTGTCACATTTGCAGGGTAATGACGGCCAATTCGTGCCCGTGTTCACGGGGCTGCAGAAACAGTTTAAAGTGTCCAAGCTGGCTGCCTCAACTATCTACAGTTTCCGTTTGGCTGCAACCAATTCAGTGGGCACCAGGCAAGTGTCATCGCTTAAAGCTTGTTTTTCAGGGATTGTAAACCTGCTTGTGGCATAAGAAAAAAGGCTGGGGGCGGCGGGGACAGAGAAAAATTATGGAGCTCTTTCATCTGTTTAGCCCCATTAATCATGAATGTTTCTGCCATTGAAACTCTGCCTTATGCTTTCAGGAATTTCAGCATCTTTATAGAGCAATGTCACACCTAAGCAGTTAAATTAATTTCAGTTTTCATTGCAATTACTGCACTACAAATATTGATTGATGTCCCTCTGTTTTTCTCTTGGCCTAATTATCTTTTGAATTCATTTGGTTGCATCTGACCAAAGCACATTATATATGCTTGTCAAGCACTTCAGTAACAGCTCCTGTGATATGTGAGCTAAAGCTTCTTGTCTAGATATTCCATCATCCACTTCAAGACACTGAGCGTGAGGTGTTCATCAATCAAGCAGTTCCTCATAGTTGCAGTTGTGGCTTTTGCAACCTACATTCGGTATTCCATTAAACTGAAAAGGTTTAAAACAATAGAATAACAATTCAAATTTGTTGTGTAACCTGTGACCTGTCGGCTTGCATGGCCAACTGTAGATATCGGATGATCCAGTCATGTGCTCCGTTTTGTGGCTCTTCCATACACAGTGGACCGTGTAGGCATATTTTCGTTTATGTAATGACTAGGCTTGTGCAAATACTGGAATGTTTCGATTATTCGAACTGTAGTGAATAAGAAAGACGTTACCATCAGGTCAGCTATCATCAGCACAAGAAGAAGGCACGAGATCGGCGATCAAGCACCGTCATCTGGGTTCGCCTGCGTTCCTTTAGTGCTACCACCCGCTTGCTCAGTCCTTCAATAAACCCCCTTTACATTTGGTGGATCGTGCTGGGTAACTGCATCACCTACACCCTGGAACTCCGATCCCGCACCCTGCCGTCGACCATGCAAGTTGACGCTGCCCAACAGACAGCACCTCTCACGGCTCCTACTTGCCCCGGCCCGGTTCACCAGCGAGACCCCCCGATCTTTTCGGGCGCCGAAGACCAGGACGTCGAGGACTGGCTGTCGTCCTACGAAAAAGTCAGTGGACCAAACAGGTGGGATGACGCTGCTAAGTTGAGCACCGTCAACTTTTACTTGGCTAATGTGGCGAAACTGTGGTATACAAACCACGAATCCGAGTTCGAGAACTGGGCCACTTTCAAGCAGGCAATATCCTCGGTTTTCGGTCGCCCTGCCGTGCGGAAGTTGCGTGCCGAACAACGCCTGCGCTCACGGGCACAAGAACCTGGCGAAACGTTTACCGCCTATATCGAAGATATACTCGATCTCTGCAAGCGCGTCGATGCCGCAATGAGCGAAAGTGCCAAGATCCAGCACATTATGAAAGGTGTTGATGACGACGTCTTTCAAATGCTCCTGGCGAAGTCTCCTGGCACGGTGTCTGAAGTGGTAACTCTGTGCCAGAACTACGACGAATTGCGACGGCAACGAGCTCTCACCCGTCGTCCATTTCAGCCTAATCAACTCGCTGCACTGGACGTCGTACCTGACCACTCCCGCCTTCTAGCACAAATGAAAGACTGTGCGTGAGGAGGTCGCACGTCAGCTTTCCCTCCTGCCGTTTTGTCAGCGCCAAGAGCTCCCGCAGCAGCAGCAAGAGCAACCACCGACACCGTTAGCTCCCATGCTCCGACATGCACTTCAGGACCAGATTGCCGAGGCTATGCCAGTGCCCTTTCAGCAGCAAGTTGTCGCCGCGCCTCTTACTTATGCTGACGCAGTAAAGAGGCAGCAGCCACACCAGCCCTTGCCGTTCAATGGACTGCCGCATGTTACCGCTCCTACTCAGTCTTCCGTCGCATGGGCTCCTCCCCTCACTACCATAGCCTCGACTCAGCCGTATGCCGCGTGGGCGGCGCCCCTTGCTGCAAATGCCTGGCGAACGCGCGATAACCGGCCGATTTGTTTTGCGTGTGGCGGACCTGGCCATATCTCCCGATACTGCCGTCGTCGCGTGCCCGCCTACACAGACGTCCGACCACGAAGCAATTACATGAACCGACCACCTTTTGGTTATGAAAGTTCGGATCGTCAGTCAAACACGTCTTCCCGTGACTATCCGGCAACTTCGTCTCGTCGCTCACCTTCACCCAATCGACGCTCCTTGTCACCCATGCGTCCACGACCAGCCCCTCAAAATGAGGGAAACTAGCCGTCGCAGTTCAAGGGGCAAGAACTGCGCTATCGAAATGTTCAAGTCCTCGCACCTTGCCGTCAAATATCGTCGAAGTTTTTGTAGACGGCGCCCATGCATACGCTCTTGTGGATACCGGTGCCGCTGTGTCTGTTATAGACGCCAAACTTTGCCGCAAGCTCCGAAAGGTGACCACGCCGCTTGATATGTTCTTACGTGCAGCAAATGGAGAACCTGTTCGACCTATAGCCGCCTGCACTGCCCGACTCAAAATTGCGGAGCACCACTACATTGTTGAATTTATCGTCCTTTCCTCGTGCTCTCATGCCATCATACTTGGCTGGGATTTCCTATCCCGTAATCGTGCCGTTATAGATTGTGCCCGTTCCGAACTTGAACTGCTTTCGTTCTTCGACCAGCCCTACGACCACACTAATCAAGCCGCGCACAAGCTAGTTGTCAAAGAAGACACTGACATTCCACCGACAACAGCTGTTTTGCTCCCGGTGGTCTCCGACGGCATGCGTGATGAAGTAGCATTTTTCGAGCCATCACGCCTCTTTCTAAGCCGGAAACCACTTCTGCTCCCTTATTCAGCCCTCTCAATTTCTAATGGAGTCAGTGCTCTCTGCCTTACCAATCCCTTTCCGCATACCATCAAACTGTTTAAAGGCGAGTCTCTTGGATGCGTACAGCCCATTGATAACGACAAATTTTTACCGTGCCGCAAGAATCATCCCAAAGTGACCTTGCCGCCGTCAGTGCTATTAACCACTCTCATCTACAGGCTTCAAAAGTGTTCGATTCGGCGATCGCAGACGGACTGTCACCATCTGAACGATCTGAACTCCTCCAACTGCTGTACCAGTACCGCGAATCTTTCGATGTTGTTCAACCTTCACTTGGCCGCACTTCTACCACTCTACATTACATCGATACCGGCTCCCATGCGCCACTACGACAGCGACCATATCGTGTTTCTGCAGCAAAACGCCAAGTTATTACCGAACAGGTGAACGATATGCTGCAACGTGGCGTCATTCAACCTTCACAAAGTCCATGGGCCTCGCCTGTAGTGCTCGTTAAAAAAAAGGATGGTTCCGTTCGCTTCTGCGTGGACTACCGGCGCCTAAATAAGATCACTCGAAGAGACGTGTATCCTTTACCCAGGATTGACGATGCCCTTGATACTTTACAAGGTGCCGAGTTTTTTTCATCATTAGATTTGCGCTCAGGGTACTGGCAGGTCCCCCTTGCAGATGCCGATCGACCAAAAACAGCCTTCGTGACACCGGATGGTCTGTATGAGTTTAATGTCATGCCCTTCGGCCTCTGCAATGCGCCTGCCACCTTCGAGCGCATGATGGACTCGGTTCTTCGGGGTTTGAAATGGCAAATCTGTCTCTGCTATCTCGACGATATAGTCGTCTTTGCGCCAGACTTTGGAACACATCTCGAGCGCCTCAAACACGTCCTCACGTGCCTGAAGAATGCTCAGCTCCAACTCAACCCCAAGAAGTGTCACTTCGCTGCTAGGCAACTTACGATTCTCGGGCACGTCGTATCAAAGGACGGTATACTTCCAGACCCGGCTAAGTTACGTGCTGTCGCCGACTTCCCCAAACCAACGACTATGAAGCAGTTACGGAGCTTCGTGGGGTTATGCTCCTACTTTCGCCGGTTCGTGCGCAACTTCGCTTCTATCATTGCGCCTTTGACCGAACTTATAGGCAGCACCACTGATATTTCATCATGGTCTTCTGAGTGTGACCAAGCCTTCTGTACCCTTCGTCGTCTCCTCACTTCGCCACCAATACTGCGTCACTACGATCCTACGGCAGCAACTGAGGTCCACACCGACGCCAGTGGTGTCGGCCTCGGTGCGGTTCTCGCGCAACGCAAGCCTGGATTCGCCGAGTATGTCGTCGCCTACGCCAGCAGAACTCTTACCAAGGCTGAATCAAACTACAGCGTCACCGAGAAGGAATGCTTGGCGATCGTTTGGGCGCTTGTCAAGTTCCGCCCATACCTTTATGGCCGTGCTTTTGATGTAGTAACGGACCACCACGCATTATGCTGGTTATCGTCGCTTAAAGACCCATCAGGTCGTCTTGCCCGTTGGGCTCTTCGGCTTCAAGAATATGACATTCGCGTGGTATATCGTTCCGGCCACAAGCATGCCGATGCTGATGCACTGTCACGATCTCCCATATCCCCGGACATCGCATCTGTTTCCTCGGACGACACGTTGTCAGCGCTTGACGAGGATACCATCTCTTCTGCACAACGCAATGACCCATGGATCGCTTCGCTTCTTGACGCGTTATCCGAGGCACCGACACTTCCAACCACTCGAACCCTGCGCCGCCAGGCTCCGCACTTCAGTATTCGGGATGGCCTTTTGTACCGGCGCAACTATTCAGCAGATGGTAGGAAATGGCTACTAGTCATTCCCCGAACGCTGCGCTCTACCATCTGCGCGTCATTTCATTCCGACCCGCAATGTGCTCACGCCGGTGTTTTCAAGACCTACGAGCGCCTACGAAAAAGGTATTACTGGCGCGGAATGTTTACCTTCGTCCGCCAGTTCATTCGCGGCTGCCACGAATGTCAGCGGCGGAAAAGCGCGCCACATCCTGCAACAGGTTCATTGCAGCCACTTCCATGCCCAGACCGCCCATTCTACCGTGTAGGAATTGACCTCTACGGACCACTACCATTAACAACGGCAGGCAACCGATGGGTTATCGTGGCAGTGGATCATCTAACACGGTACGCTGAAACTGCTGCTCTCCCCACAGCTGCAGCACAAGACGTCGCAACTTTCATACTCAATCGTTTCGTGCTTCGTCATGGTCCTCCTCGAGAACTCCTCAGTGACCGAGGGCGTGTTTTCCTCTTTGATGTAATTCAAGCACTTCTTCAACAGTGCCATATGGTTCACCGGAAGAGTGCAGCCTACCACCCACAGACGAACGGCTTGACTGAGCGGTTTAATCGTACTCTGGGGGACATGCTCGCTATGCATGTCGCTTCTGATCAAACAAACTGGGACCTCGTTCTCCCATTCGTGACATACGCGTATAACACCGCTACGCAAGTCACTACCGGGTTTTCCCCATTTTTTCTCCTGTACGGTCGCGAACCATCACACACCATCGACACTTTACTGCCATACTCGCCAGATCCCTCCGAATACAAGCCTGTCTCGGAAGCCGCTCGTTACGCAGAAGAATGCCGCAAGCTAGCCAAGCGGCTTACTACATCCGACCAACAGCGCCAGAAGGAGATCCGTGACGACGACCATCGTTCTGCACCAACGTTCGTTCCTGGAGCACTTGTATGGCTTCATGTACCGCCCTGCGCCCCTGGTGTATCACCCAAGCTACTCTCCAATTATCATGGTCCCTACCGCGTGGTCGAGCGTACTTCACCCGTGAACTACGCCATTGAATCCCTCACGCCACCGAGCGACCGTCGTCGGCGTGGACGTGATATCGTTCACGTAAACCGTCTGAAGCCGTACTTTGACCCGCTTGTCCCCACGTGTTAGATCGCCAGGATGGCTTCACCTTTTTCGCCGGGGGTAATTGTAGTGAATAAGAAAGACGTTGTTACCATCAGGTCAGCTATCATCAGCACAAGAAAAAGGCACGAGATCGGCGATCAAGCACCGTCATCTGGGTTCGCCTGCGTTCCTTTAGTGCTACCACCCGCTTGCTCAGTCCTTCAATAAACCCCCTTTACAGAACAAATATCACAGTATTCGAAATCACTTTGGTAGGAATTTTAATTATTGGAAATTTCGAAGTGCTTGAAATGGGCGAATAGGTGTATATTAAGTTGCACGTAACTTTCCTGTAGTCGTTTCAGTGCAGTGTGCTAAGACATCAACTTACCTATTCAGGGCAAATCTTCACTGCTGCAAAGTCCCACTTCAAGGTTAAATGAACATATTACTCCTTTTTTTTTAAGTGTAAAAGCTTGTTATACCAGCTCATATGCTCCAAATATAGTAACTTTTAAAACTTAACATATTTTACAGGTCAAGAGTTGCATTCAGTCAAAAGTCAAATCCCGCTACTATTCAAAGTTATTTACCTTTTTTTTATTTGTTTAAAATAAGTGGATTTGCACAGGCCTTGTTTAAATTTTCAAGAAATATTGTGCAGATTAGTTAGGTCTTGAAAATGTGCCGATTTTTATTATAATATTATATATACTACAGTGGACTCCTCTCAAACGGAACTCGAAGGGGCAAGAAAATTCGTTCCATTTATGAGAAGTTTTATTTAAGCAAAGCCTACAAAATGAATGAAATATGACTTTATTTCAAAAGCACCAACTGTGGCTGACTGAACAAAAACATTTTAAAGTATACTCTACTACTATAGTATTAAAAAGAAAAATGTTTCTAATATTGCTGACTCAGAAAAAAAAAGATGATAACAATTCGCTTGACCTTGTTCAAGCATTTTCTCACTGTAGGAGCGCATTGCTGAAAGGCTGGGCAGGAACTCTGTGCACGTGATCAAAGTAGCGCTGCAACAAGATGACAGCATCTCTTGCTGCACTGTCAGCTATTCAAATGGGCTTTGGATCACACACCATCTCATTACCCCTTGAGCTTTGGTCCTCATCTTGAACTTAGCTATAGGTTCCTCAAGGCTGTCCTCAAGTTCATGACGAGACGTTGATTGCTGCTAGGCGTGCACGAACATACGCAATCACTGGATTGGCTCGGCTAGGCTAGCTTTCACATTTGTTTCATGGTTGCTAGACTGCCGTGGCCACTTCTGCCATTCATGGGTTTTGTCCGTTTTAGTTTCATTTAACCGATGTAAGCAAAAGAAATGTTCCGATTACCCTAAACTTTTTATCATTTAATATATAGGAGACCAAGCAAATGTGCCTAGGTATTTTCGTTTATGCGGCTTTTTCATTTAACCGAGTTTCGTTTGATGGGAGTCCACTGTATTTGAATTCAATTCTAAATTATTTCGTCAAGATCACTATTTGCTTCGAATTTGCTTCAAACCTAGAATTCACTATTTGCACAGGCCTGGCAGTGATGAGTGTTTTTTTTTGTCTACAGCCCATGGAGTGGTGTGAGCCGGTTCACTACGTGTGGTGCTGCTCCGCCAGCTCCGGACCCACCAAAGGTGCTGCAAGTGACTTGCTCCACGGCAACGCTAGAGTGGAATGCCCGGCCCTGTGATGACTCCTACACCCTCTCCATAGAGCAGGAAGGATCGGTAAGTCTGCTTTGCTAATCCCGGCTTATATGTCTATTCTCGCAAAATTTGCATCCTCTTGTGAGGTGTCTCTGTAATGTGTGTAGAAGTGTACTTTGCCGTTCAAATCGCCAGTTTTCACGAAATACCTTCCATGTGCACTGTGGGGTAAGTTTACTTTATTTCGTAGTTTCATTTTGGAATGGATATTTTGCCAACGTACTATGGCAGTTCTATTGTAGTGCCATTTTTTGTCAGTGTTGATCAATGGATTTTGATAAAGTTGACGTAGCATTGAGCAGGAATAATTGCTACATTATGCCGCTACTGAAATACCTGCTGTGATATTTCTTTGTCTGATATCTGCAAGTTGTAGTAGATTCTCTTCAATTTTAACTTCAGTTGCTAGCCTGTGCATTGGAATTTATCGTGAAAATGTTGTTTGTCCATGTACTGGGTTATAATTCCTGGGGCAGTTACATTGCCATCAAACTGCTTCGCACAAAAAAGAAAAAAAGTCATTTATGCATATTATCCGATTGCTGATTCTCTTGTTGTTATAGCTTGAACTATAGGAACTGGGTGAACTAGTGATAAAGCTTTTTTAAATGAGTATAAATACTGAAACAATCTTCTTAATGTAAGAACGTGTGCCAGTGTAGTGGTTTTCACTTACTTATTAGTGATGTAATTTTATTTCTCACTGCAGCAACATGGCTTCTTGCCAGTTTACAATGGGTCTGACACAAAGTTCACCTGCACACGTCTTGTCCGTAAAACCGAATACAGGTTTCGGGTAAGTTTTCAAGCTATTTTTCTCACTGTTATGACTGAGGAGTTTGTGAAAGCATGGGGGCTAGCTGAAATTGGTACACTATCAAGTTAAGATGCATGGAAAAATCAGTGTGAGCTACAATGGTATGAGAGCTAGTCACTTCAGGTTACCTCGCTCAATGATGTGCCCTGTCCTTGTATTTAGTTTTAAGCATTTGACTAGTACTACTTGCATTAATTTCATGCAAGCGCAGTTTGGACGTTCATGCAGTTGTCACAAGCTCATTAACCTGGTGATCTTATTATTGCTCTCATCCTTGGGTGTGCCATTGTTTTGTATAGAAACCGACCTTCTTTTGATTCATTCACTAAGACTAGTGTAATGACGTTATAGATCTGCAATATTTATTCTTCTACCTCTTTGTTTTTGTACGTGAGATAGTGCAGAAAATGAGATACTTTAGTTCCAGCCATTTTGTCTCTCCTATGAGGAATCCGTGCATAAATGAACATTTTGAAAGGCACATCACTTTCTCCTAAGTCTCCTTCACTTGCCCGCTTTGTACAGTTGGTTGCCCACAATGAAGAGGGTTCAAGCGGCCCGAGCAAGGTCGGAACCCTTCAAACTCTGGCCGATCGGCCGGGAAGGCCGTCCCGTCCCTCTGCTAAGGGCCGCGTCCACAGCAATCACTTCGTTGCAGCTTGGGGTGAGAATCTTCCCTTCACTTCCCATGCAAGCGTAAACTGCGATTTTGCCTTATTGTTGAACAAAGGTGCATTGCGCTCTGTAACAGTGTGTAAGTTTTCAAAGTGGAAGGCTCTGAAGTTAAGGTGAAGTGCAATCTTTGTACGGTGAAAGACACCCAGTGGCACAATCGCAGCTGCCGCAATTTTCAGTGTTTTTGTAAAGCTCCTAAAGCTTTACAGGTGCTTGATAAGCATTGCTTAGTTGTGGGTACAGCTGGCATGAAAGCTTTAGAGACTACTATTTCTTAGAAAACTGAATTCCTCAGCAATTACTGACTATTCAGTTGAATCGCACAGTACTTGTCAGTGCGCTTCTGAAATCGAAATTCAAGGCTGCTTGTTGAAATAGTGAGAATACTCAGCTTTTTGTTGTCTCGTGGTCTTTAAACTTTTGACTCTGACTGTAGTTGATTCAGCACACACTGTAATCTTATTAAATACCACTACAAGGAGCTGTAAAATTGGTTTTCTGCAACAGTGCATGCATGCCGAGATCTAGTGAAGGCTTTTGAGGGGGTAATAGCTACACGTCATGTCAACAAGCAATGTATTTTATGTACATTTTAGATTTTCATTCATGTCTGGCTTGAAACTTGCATTTTCATTTTCTAGATGCACCCAAGGATGACGGGGGTGCACCTGTCACTCAGTATTGCTTGCAGATGGATTCTGGAAAGGGTACGTTTTCATTTCCCAGGCCATTTAAGCTTGAAAAATGCTCAGTATCAAATGTTTAGTTATATACAAATAAAATCAGTTGCATACAAATCGTTCATAAAATTAGGTTTGGCTGCTTTTAGGTTTGCTACCGGTCCGATCCTAGACTGGCTTGGCCAGTTTTTTAAAAAAAAGACTGTGGGCCGATTGCCAGTTCATCATTGACCTTTTTTTTAGAGCAGTAGTCGAAGCGTCATTCTAATCACAGGTATTTTTGTGCCAGCTATTAATGATTGATATGTCGTGTTTAATGTTTCAAAACCACCATATGATTATCAATTTGACTAGTAGGTTATATCAGTGTACCACCTTTGTTGGTACGTCAGGTTTGTCTGGCTCAAGCAAAGCGATCTAATGGCACTGCATGCCAAAGGCCTAACATGACGTCTATTGTTCAGCATTTATTTAATCTCCTAGTAGCTCAACCGCCCTCCCCCCGCTGTACGGCGTTTTTTGTTTGACAAAGGTCTCAACCCTAGCTACTCTGAAATTTGGTTTTGATTAGTTTCACTGTTTTTGCGTGACAGCAACAGATCAGCGGCAGATGCCTTGCATTAGCATACATTTTATTGAACTTTGATGTGTTGTGTCTGGATTCAGCTGTATTAGACATACGTATAGCAAGCAAAAGTTGCCTTTCCTGACTGGAAATCGTCCCAACTGTGCTCTCTTCATACAGGATTTGATTCAGTGTACACTGGCTCGGAAAGGGAGGCCACATGTTCTGGCTTGGATCCGGGTTCCTCGTACAGGCTCAGAGTGAACTGCACAAGCTGTGGAGGCACCAGTGACGTAAGCGCGAGGGATTTCCCAAATGTGCTAGCATTGTCTGGGCTTTTACTGTGTCACAGGTGTAGGTTAGAAAAGGGCTAGAGACCTCAGATTTCATGGTAGCATGCCTGTGTGCACCATTTCATTGATGGAAAAGTTGAAATCAAAATTGGGAATAACACACGTCTCCTTTGTGCATTATACCGCTGCTGTCGCGTGAGCACTTTGATCAAGATAAGTTTATCGCTGTTACGCCGTACCGCGTAATTCCGATCAAGTTTGACGCGGGCGTCCGTGAAATCGTAATTGATGAGCCTCATTGTGATGCACAGATTGCAATCATCCTAATCCTAATTCGGCTTGATTGCCATTAAATGGTAGTCTACCAGCACACAATCCAACTCTAGCCTAATGCAGAATGGCCGTTATCACGGTCAAAAGTGCCTTTGGGATACCAGTACTAGACATTTGTGGTGGTCTTCGAGTTTTTTTTTAAACCAGGGCAACTTGTGGGATCCGATCAGTGTGGTAAGCTGCGAAAGCTTTAACACGGGAGCGTTAAAAAGCTTGTTTTGCAGAAATTTTAGGGTCAGCCTGGTTGTGAGCAAAAAGTCGTATTGTCTGTGACCGAAAAATTGAGAAAAAGACTTGAATAACATAAATTATAAAGATGGATCCTAAGCAGTCAGCAAGGCAAGCAGGGGTTCTACCACAGAGCCATAATATTTGTTGAATGTCATGTAGTAGGAGGAGTCTTCGTAACGCATCATATATAAGCGCAGAGTCACGCCAGGGTCAACAGATGTGAATTGAGCAACAAGTGGTTATTTTAAAGGCCCAGCGATTACAAAGTGCTCAGACATATTTAATCATCGTCAGCAACAGAACCATCAACAAAGTGAACAACTGCATAAGTTTGTGTGTCGCCCTACAGATGGGTGGTGGGCCCTTCGCTGATTTGCAAAAGGAATAATTATGGCATAGTCTTTAACAACTGCGATTGCTATAGGCATTCAGTGATACTTTGAAACAGCTTATGTTACACGCACAGTCGTTCGTTTCCTCACGGCATGGTCAAGGCATGCACCGAGAATTGAAGCAGGCTTGCGCACAAATCCCGATTACGCTATCACGATATATTCTTGAAGGCAAAGGTGAAGCTTCCTCCAAGTTTTTATTAATCATCTCCATTTTATCTAGTTTTTTTTTTCTTAAATGTTTCAATAGAGCTTATGGAAATACTAATTTGTCTCTAACCATAGGGATCTGTTTTTTTATCTTATAAATGTGCAGGGCTTATTAAGTGTTCTTGTGTTGGTGTATACAAGATGACTAACTCTTTCACCACTGTTTCAGTTTTCCGAGGTGTCTACTGTTGTAACAACTGCCCTGTGCCCTGGAATGTGCGACCCTCCTCGACTCCACGGGAAACCCAAAGCCATTTCAGCTCACCTGCGATGGGGTCAGCATTTCCTCTGCACTTCCCTAATCTAAAGGCATATACGACACAAAGTTGTGGTTATTGCTTTTACATTCATGGATTCTTACTTCCAAAGGCATTGTTTGGTTCGTTCTAGGCAGTCATTGGTGTAGGGGCCATAATCATGCACCCTCTCAATTTCTTCTCCTCCTTACTGCCATTCTGCCTCTCTAGAAACTCTTGGAAATAGAGCAATTTTCATTGCATCATCCGAAATATCCAAGCATCGCTTACAATCTAGGATATCTCTGCAACTAAACAGGAGCGTAATGCACATCTCTTATGGTTTAGTGGGCTTTTTCTTCCCTTCACATGCGCCACATTTTTGCCAAGGCTGTTTCTGAAATGTTGTAAAAGCGGGGTGCGTTAAAAAAAGTGAATGTGTACATATGGCTCCGATGGCTGGCAAAAAATTATTTTTAATGATCTGAAATGTAGTAATTGTATATACGCAGTGTGTAGTAGCTGCATTTTTTGTATATAATTAAAAAAACTGTCTAATGTGCACTGGTGCTCTGCAAGAGCAACGAGTAAGAATGCTGCCAAGAAAAACTGGCTGTGCACTTCTTCTAACACAGCTTATCGCCGAGACAGCAGACGTATAGCAGTATTCTGCGGCCTCTGTTATTGCATCTTCGCTGTTTCACAACTTTTCAGGACAAGCATTGAAAGTGAGTTCCAGACATTATGGTTCAGTGCAGATTATGGGCTCACTGTGATACTGCCCATAGTCTTCAAATGGAACATTGCTGTAAAGATTGAGCTGGTAACAGACCTTCATCCTTCATATGAGTGCAAAAGCTCTATCGTACTGATTTTGAGAATGAGCCCTGGTCTGCTCATCCAGGTGCATCTGAAATATACGCGCTTCAGAAATTCATATAACAAAAGATTTTGCATGCACACACAAAGATCGTTATTCTGAAATATACAATAAGCAGACATTTGCACAACTGAAAAGATGCTGTACTTGGTTGCTGTGAGTCTGTATGAAGTGTAAACACTCAAATAAGTAATACACGAGGCTCATAACGCACTGGTTTGTGCACTTGGGCAGGAGCAGCGTCGTCAACAGGTGGGGCTGCTGTGACAGCGTATGAGCTCCAGGTGTCGGAGGAGGACGACAGCCAGTCACGAGTGGCTTACCGAGGGCCCGACATGGACTGCACAGTGGCCGGGCTCTCGCCAGGTCGTACCTACCTGTTCCGTGTGCGGGCAGTCAACTCAGTTGGGGTAAGCGAGACATGTTCGGCATTTTTAGGCCCAGTCCTATTTATCTACATCCCTCCCATTTACCCACTTGCCATACCTTCATTTTGCTTTGCTGAACTTTCTCTCTGAGAATATTAGATATTAAGGTTGATTCGTGAAGCAAAAACAATCATGGTAATGAATAGATTAATATTCTTGGGGGAGTCCTTCAGTAAAACAATTTGTACGCATGGCACGTACATCCATTTTGCTGCCAAATGAGGGCCTACTTGAAACACTCCACAGTGGCCTGACAGTTATAGTCCTTGACTACTGACCCGAAGGTTGCGGGATGAAATTACGGTTGGGCAGCTGCATTTCGATGGAGAGAAAAATGCTAGACACTCGTGCATTTCGATTTAGCTGTATGAGCCCCAGGTGGTCCAAAGCCTTCCATGATTGCACTTCTCGCAATTAGGCTTGAGTGAATATTCAAACGAATAATGCAGTATTTATATTTGCTGTGAGTTGAATTTAATTTATTGACAATTTCGAATTATTTGAGACGAACGAATAAGTGCATATTAATCTGCATGTAACATTTTGTAAAGGTGGTTTCGCTGCAGTGGAGGGCTGCTAAACAGTGAAAGCACCTGTTTAGGTGTATATGAGTTCGCATGTAAACCATCCCCCTGTAGAAATGGTTTCACTGTAGTGAAG
The DNA here is from genome assembly GCA_013436015.1 of Rhipicephalus annulatus. Classification (NCBI taxonomy): domain Eukaryota; kingdom Metazoa; phylum Arthropoda; class Arachnida; order Ixodida; family Ixodidae; genus Rhipicephalus; species Rhipicephalus annulatus. The sequence continues at coordinate 380,020 of WOVY01002521.1, read as the reverse complement.
TGGTGCAAAGCTGTGAAACCACATAATTGGGAGAATTTCGCACTGCCGCAAAGTCGCACTTCAAGGTTAAATGAAGGTATTACTCTCACATCAATTTTTTTTTTTCAGTTTAAAAGCTCGTTATACCAACTTGTATACTCTAAGTTTAGTAAATTTTAAAACAACACATTTTACAGGTAATCGCTTGCATTCTACAGAAAGTCAAATCCTGCTGCTATTCAAAGTTGTTTCCACTTTCTTTGACAGAAAAAAAAATGGCATTTGCACATGCCTTGCTTGAATTTTCCAAAAAATTGCAAGTTAGTTTGGTCATGACAAATATGCCCCTCTTTCTTTATGATATGTGATATATACACTATTCGAATTCGATTTGAAATTGTTCGACTGAAATCACAATTCGCTTAGAACCTAAAGTTCACTGTTCGCCCAAGCCTACTCACAATCATTATGGTCTGGGGGCATATGCAGTCGAACCCGGCTACACCGAACGCTGCTTCAACAAAATTTCTGCTACAATGAAAAATTCTCGGTACCCCTTCAGCGATCCATAGGAGTCGATGCATAATCTCCCCACAAAGAAAGCTTTTTCTTGTGCCGTTCCGCTTCAACGAAATTCGACGATGCAATTTGAGGCTAAGATATTTAATGCCGTGCAGTAAGCACAATCTTGAACATTTTGATGCATTTTTAGAACATAAAGATACGGCTATGAAGTCTAAAAGGCGCCTTGGCACCACCAGAAACCACCGCTTTTTACAAAGCATGGTGGCCGCTATTGCTGAATAGTGATGGCAATGAGACTGCCTTGTTTTTGCCACTGGCTTGCTTATGAGCCGCGAACAATCTGAAGCTGAAGCTTAGTTTCCTACATGCTGCCCTGCTCCTGGGTGCAGTTGAGGAATGGTGCCTTTTTGATGCCAGTCAAGAATAGACAGACAAGAGCATAGATTAAGGCATAACTCGCTGCCCGACATACCACGTCTGCATCTTGGCGTTCTCGGATACCTTTTGATGGTGGACAGTGCTGGTGTTAGTGTGTTTGTACAACTGCTGGGTTCGCGCATGAAAGCTGTTCTTGATTATTTTCGCATTCTTTTCAACATGGTGTCGCTATTCGTGTGTGAAAATTGCGTCCTGATGCTGCTGGTAAAAAAAAAATTGAAGGAACCAACGCCTTTCGAATGAAAACATAAAGTTGCGAGTGAAAACACACTTTTTTTTCCCAAAAAGTTCGTGATGCATTTGTTTTGAAAAGCAGAAACGATAAGGGCAGTCTCGAGTTTACTTCAAGCAATAGCGTGCTCTTCGCCGTGCTCCGTGGCCTAAACTGCATGAGGCTCTGGCTCCAAAGTTTCGTCGTTCTTGCAATCTAATTCAGACGAATTGCTCTTGCCACATACTTCATTCACAATGCCCTAATTCGTGCACGGTTCTGCGGTGTCGACATCATCATCAGCCTTAATGAAACCATCTTAACAGATGTCCCACCCACTTTCCCATGTAGGAGACGACGATGCACTGCCACAAATCGCTGCCAGAGTGGTCCTGTTCGAAAGCTTCTGGCTTGGCATCGGGCCCGACGCTGACAAAGTCGGCCTCGCGAAAACAGTATCGCACGCAAGTAGCAGTCAGCACCACCCATGAAATCTTCACCATCTCCACAGCCAAACACCGGGACACCCGAAGCGGCAAGTTGGCTGCCAGGTGGTCAACAACTATGATCAAGCGCTCCGCAATGCGGCACCTAACGTGTGGATTATGCCCAAGCCAAGCTGTCACAATTTCTACGTTTTGTTGAACGGCGGGAAAAAGCGTGGAAGGCCTCCCGTCCACCATCCTGACTACACACACACACCAAGAGCAAGCAAGACACACATGCCAGAACGCTTGGAACAGCTCTTGGCCTGTTTCTAGTCTTAAAACGAGACTTCTGAATTCAGCCAGCATGGTGTCGCGGAGCCATGGAGATGGGGGAAGGAGTTGTGATCAAGAGAGGAGAGCAGATTTGCGAGAGAAGGGCTGAGTTGTGATAGTGAAGAGAGGGGAGGATACGGCGGGAAGGTGACCTTGAAAACCAAAACACAAGAGAAGGCAGGTCGAATTTTAGGGCCTTTAGGTCGGCTAGCTTGCTTGAAAGGTCTGCAAAACGTGCAACTCTTGCATATAAAAACTTGAGAGTGCCTGCACACGCAGAAGTCAAAGAATATTTTTGTTGTGCCGATGGGTTTCCGTGGCCTCACAGACTTCGATAATTCGCGATTTGTTCTGCGCAACAGCCATTTTTGCGCTTCTGCACGTGCGGAGGGCATACTGAGCCATGTGCGAAGTGAGCGAGAACAGGCCCCAACACGAAATGAATCGCGAATTATTAGTCTGTGGGGTAGTAGCGTACGTGCGTGCACTAGAACGATAATATAAGAAAGGACGCAGACAATCTGATAAGTGGGTGGCCGACCATGTTGGCAAATGGTCTGGTCACTCCAGGCCGGCGACGCCAACGACAGTGCCAGCCTTCAAAAACTGAGGGGAGACTATAGTTGGCCAACCGGTCTTCGAAAGATGAATGGTCGTGGGAAAACACGGGCCGCGTCTGGCGATGCGGGATGCTCAGAGGGGGGGGGGGGGGGGGCAAAGGACGGAGGGGTGTGTTACAAAACGCTGTCGGGGAGAGCGGCCACTAGAGGGGCGCAAAGGCAGGGTCAGCGTCTAACAATAAGAATCTATGGGCACCTCGCCGATGCCTGCTCGGTGGTCGAAAGTGGCTTCACTTCCTGGGAAGTCGGCAAAGCGCAGACTCCATTCGCTGTAACCGATCGGCAGCGGTCAGAGACGTTCGTTGTAAGTGCGATTTTGTGCCATTGTGAAACAATGTATATTTTCACGGTCATGCGAATGTTGTAAAGTGCAAATGCACAGAGACTACAGACACACTCGTCTAGTCTCCTTCTGCTGTCTTTGTCCATTCATGCTCTTTGCAATAAATTTTTTTGGTCTTCACCTTGACTGGCATTCACTATGTCCACACTTTTTTTCGACTGACCAGTGCTCTCAATCTCGCACTTACATTTCTTTAACTTATTTCGCGCTTCTCTATTTCACATTTCTACACCACTCTATGCAATCTAACATTTAATTTTGCCTATTTGACAAGGCGGGGCCCTGGTCGGAGCCACTGCATGCGCAAAGTGGTGCGGGTGCCCCAGATCCACCAGCCAACCTGGCAGTCCAGGTGAAGGGCTCGACCTGCGCTGCAGTCTCATGGGACGAAGCAGTCTGTCACGGAGCTCCAGTCTCCGAGTACCAGCTTGAGTACCGTCGCACCAACAGTGAAGATGATGCTGCCTATTCGCAAGTGTATGCTGGACGTAACACCCACTATGAAGCACGCAGCCTCGAGCCAGCCTCGTCTTACTGCTTCCGCGTCATGGTGAGTTCTTCGGCAATTTTTATGTAACCACTTCGCTGGTTTAACTTCGAGAGCAATGGAAATACAAACACAGTACAACTAGTGGAATAATTGTGGATCATAGTCTAATATCCAGGCATTGTTAGGGCATCAATGTGGTGACTCTGTAGCACCAAAATGAAGGCTGAAACATGAGATACCGTATTTACTCCCATAATCCTCGCACTTTTTTTGCCGGACATCTGATGCAAAGTTGGGGGGTGCGAGAATTACGTGGGGAAAACTTTCCACGAAAACGCAGAGAACGAAAAAAAAAAAAAACGAAGTGGCTGCAAATCGAGATTCTCACACCAGCAACTTACAGCAAGCTTTACAAAGTACTAATTAGAACTTACCTCAACAATAAAAGCAGAGGTTCAACACAAGGCAAGATTTATTTAAGACATAAAAAGTGGAAGCAAATAGTCGAGAATTAGAATACCATGCGCGAAGCTTGTGGGCGTTGCGGGCGTAGCGGTAGCGGTCGGCGCTCAACAGGAGCCCTCAAAAGGTAAGCGTAGGACGTCAGCATTGGGCTAATGGCTATTTAACAGAATCGTCTGCAGTTTCCCTCTGAAGAAATAGTTTACCATCAATCCCAGTTTTAGGCACACGGCAGGCCCAACGCGTCTTGGTGGCTTTCAGCTGCCGTCGCCAGTAGCGAACACAAAATTCGTAGGCTCCGAAGTGCCTTCCGGCGGCTCTGTTGCCGTTGTTTAGCGTATGATCTATCACTTGCAACTTGAAGCAGCCGTGTGGCTTCAGTATCGCCCCATAACATGCCAAGATAACCGTCACAACATACAAAACACGCCGCAACGCGCACTGGCCACTTTGGCTTGGCTCGGATTGGATTGAATCTCTGTGCAATAGTACGCTTGATGCTTAAGAGATGGCGCCAAATGGACGCGCGCTGTTATCATCAGTGGCTGGAACGAGCAGACGACATTATTGCGGCAGTTTTCGGGGGTGCGATAATTACTCGAGGAAAAAATTTTTTTGTATTTTTCTTGGGCGATGTGGGGGGTGCAAGAATTATGCGAGTGCGAGGATTATGCGAGTAAATACGGTAACTTCACAAACAGCGTGGTAAGTTGGGCAAGTTGGTAAGAGTTCATTTTGGTCGAACTGCACAGTGTAATGATTTCCTGATTTTTTTTTTTTGTGTTACCACAGTTTGGACAAAGAAAAAATAAACTTTGCAAGTTAGATTCTATGCAGCAGGTGACAAGACACACAAGAAAAATTAAATGCAGAGAGATAAGAAGATGCCTTAATAGATCGGCAAAACAGATAACTGTGACCAGTATTTCAGCTTATTAAATAAGCGTTGCTGACTAAAAAAATTGCGGCCTCATATTATTTATTTTTACTGCAATGTGTTGCTGTGGGCCTGCTAATCATAACACGGCACATTGTTGTTGGCACCATGCGACGATAATTAATTACAGGCTCTTCGTTGCCAGCCAGTCTCAGTTTCGGTTTGAGAGAGCTCCAAAAACAAGTCGTGGGGTGAAGATATCAACACCTAGCGTGTGCAACGTTCAACCACATCAGCACACAAGACTGTGATTATTTCTGCATGGTACACATCAAGAAGTTCGTTCTAACAGGAAACAGGACATCAGTGCCGCCAAACACAAAAGTTTCAATGCATGCGCCGCTATGGACCTGTGAGCAGCCACTAAGTAGTTTTGCTTTTAGGTACACTTGACTGTGGCACAAAATTCATTGCGTGAAAAAAGGGAATCTGAAGGGAACAGAGTGAAGCGCCGAACTTCCAGCGTCACTAAGTAGTAGTTTGCTGGAGCAAACACTGCAAAAAGACAAATGGCGGCTATGACATCATCATTACTTGTATCGACTGCAGCATCGTGACATGAGGGAATTGGGAGGGTCACCGTAAGTCATCTTGCTCGATATCGCTCATATACGTCATGTAAGGTACCTTTCAAGGTATGTTTCTTGTTGATATTTTGCAGATGATGTACACATGTTCACAGGAAAAGTCATGGGAAGCACACATAAGCGATGATCAGTCAGAGTCAGTCAGGTTATAAGATGGGAAGTACTGCGAGGTACAGCAAAATGTTACGTGGAGCTACGAAGCTACACAAAATGGAATTAGCTCATGCAGGACAGGGTGGTGTGGAGATCATTGGCCGAAGCCTTCATCTGCAGTGGATGTAAAATAGCCCGGCTGTAACAATGTAGACAAAATGTCCTGGTCTTCCACTAGTGGTGAAAGGCTGGACTAGCAGCCAACAGATTATTAACAAGGTTTTAATTAACATGGTATTAATTTGCATGGTCTTAAAGCATGGCTGATGAGAAATCTCATCATAGGTAGCTGTGACTCTCTTCCTTGTGGGCAGCTTCTTTGGGTGGCCAGATTTTTTTTTTTTTTCTACCCGCGGTGGTGACACTGAAGCAGAGGCAACGAGAGTTTCTCTCGCGCAATGCCAATAACCCTCATCTCTCTTCTGATGTCACTGCCCCACACTGCTTCCACACTTGCCGTTATGTGGCTTGGGGGAAAGGGGGGGGGGGAATAGGAGGCAAGGCACATGCCTGCTGCAAACAATGTTGTCAACGCGCACAGTGACATTGCAGCTAGGTGAAGTTTCTTCTGATCGTGTAAACTGGCATAAGGAAAAGCTTAATAACCCCTTTGTAACATTTCGAGGTCATTGTTAGTACAACACTCGTTGTATGTGTGGACTACAGTTTCATTGTCTCGTGCTTGGTCATGCAGGCCTGCAGCAGCGCTGGCTCGAGTACCTTCTCTGAACCGATAGGGTGCAGCACGCCTGCTGGTGTCCCTGGGCCTGTCGGGTCTATGACGTGTGTCCGGGGGCCCACTAGCCTCGAAGTGTCCTGGTCAGCACCTGCGTGCCATGGTGCTGATATCACCCACTATCTGGTCGAAGTGTGCGAAGGACCACCGGTGCATAGTCAGGCACAGGCAGCATCCAGCCCAGCAGCATCGTCATCCGTGACACACACCACCGAGGGCACCCAAATTCTGCTCACAGACTTGCAGCCGGAAACCAACTACAAGTATGTCCTTAAAGCTTTTTCAACCAAGCTTGCAGAACTGAAGTGCTCTCTGTGAAAGCATAAGTTCAGAAAGTGCTTGGTGAGGAAGTGTTTTAAAGCTTTTGCCACTTGTTTTATTTCGACATGCTACAAGAAATTGCATCAATGCTCATGCTAAAAGCGGAAAAAAAAAGGAACAATGCACAGTGATGTATGTTTCTACCTTCTGGCCCCCTTGTTATATCTCCTGATGTATCGTATTCACTTGTATCTAGGCTGACCCCCGATTCTAAGCCGACCCCTAAAAGTCCAAAGCCTGGAAAAAAAAAAAAAACCAAGAAAGTTGTCTTTAATCTAGGCCAAACGAAACAGGGAAGATAGCGTTCGCAAAGGGAAAAAATTCATTTAACATGGAGATGAAACAAAGCAGGCCCTTCATGATGCAGATAACTCGAGAAACATACACCGCAGCCGCTAGTCCTGTTGTGTGTGTGTTTCTTCGTCCTTTTTTTTTCGCACTGCTTCTACTTAATTGCTTCACAAAGACGCCGCGCTCATTCCGTGTCGTTGTTGCCGACTTCTTTATCGCTGTCTTCAAACAGAGCACAATCCTCAGTGCCATCAAGTGCATTGAATATGCTGCACTTCTTAAGAGTGCACAAAGTTCCCAGGTGGTCGTCCCACGCTGCAGCCCCTTCGTCGATGCACATTTCTTTTATCTACTCCTAATTTTTGACTGGCTTGAAGGTGGGCGACACGATATGACAAACGGCTCGCCTCAACACTCGCCACAAAGATCAAAATGGCGGCCTCACGTGTGTACTTAAAGAGGACGTGGCTTTTGAATCGTGAAAAATGGCCAAAGAAGCGATTTTTCGGAAATCCGATTTTCAATTACCGTAACCTGTTATCTCTGATTCCAAAATATAATTCTCAATATCTGCCTAAAAAGTGTTTTAAGAAATTGTTTTGTCGCCTAATACGGCACATAATATCGCGAAAGTCGTGAAAAAAAGCGGGATTTTCAAGCCACGGTAACTTGGCAACAGCGCCACCGAGAGCCACGAGCGTTCCTCCACTTTCAGGCGAAAAGAAATGCATAAAAAGCAAAGTCCCAAAGGTTTCGCGCTGAAGCCTCATTGGCTGCGCGTGCCACGTGACAAAGGCGGGAGCACTATTGGTCTCCTGAACAGTTGCCCTTGGCAACGGCGCATTCTCCTCGTACCCCTGTGCGCGCACCTCCCGCTCTCTGCTTTTTATGCCATTGAAGCGCTGAGCCGATATTTCAGTCGTTGGCGGCACGGTTTTGCCGTTAATTCTTTCCAGTGATTATAGATCGGCCATGGTGTAAGAGAAAATACCAAACATTAGATCAATTTGGCAGTTGTAAGCGCAAATCTCCGAATGTAAAACAGAAAGCATCTGTCAAGCTGCTGACCCATGGCCGCGATCGTCGCTCGACGACTTCTCGGACCCGCGGCCGCGATTGTCGCTCAACGACTTCTCGAACCCGCGGCCGCGATCGACGCTCAACGACTTCTCGAACCCGCGGCCGCGATCGTCGCTCGACGACTTTTTCGATCCGCGTCCGTGCTCATCGAACACACATGAAATGGCATCAGTAACTGCCAGTACAATTCAAGCTCGCTTGGAGCCTCATTACATATCGCTACAAGCCTCTCGTGAGCGCACAGAGGCAATGAAAGGCTCACTCAAATCCATTTCGGTGACTGAGCGAAAAATGAAGCTTCTTGGGGAGAATGTGCAACGCACTGATGTGGATCTGGCAGAAGAGTTTTTGCTTGCACAGCTACAAACGATAAATACCTTGTATAAAGATGTTTTGTGCCCAAAATGCTTTCAGTGTAAACTCAATCTTAATTTGGGAACAAGGCATAGTTTGTCAGAATGATATTGAACTGCAATGGCTGTGGCATTGGGTCCACCGAGTGGTCATTGCCTTGAATGGAGGGGGGCAAGCTATTGATGTGAATATGCACGCTATTCAAGCTATCAAGACCACTGGCAAAGGTGCCACTGGTCTAAAGGACTTCTGGTCTATAATGAACGTGTTGCATAGAGTCCTATGCCAGAAAACTTATCAAAAGCATTTGAAATCAAAGTTCAGATCTGCTGATGAAATGGCTGCAGCGAGTGTTTTTGCCGATGCTGTGACAGCTGTGCGGTCTGTTTGCAGCCAAAAAGAGCAGTCATTTACAAAAAATGTTGCAGTAGTGTATGATGGGACATAGATAACACGTGGTCGTGCATCGCACATCGGTGTCGGCACAGTTATTGAGTTCTACGCCAGCTGGGTCCTTGACTGCGTCTTTTTCTCCAACAGATGCCATAGCTGCACACTTGGGCCAAAAGAAAATGATGAGGGGTATAATGATTGGAAAGAGGCCCATGTTTCTCAAAAAAACACTGATGTAAATTCAGGCCGAATGGAGGTCGAGGCTGCAGCAATTTTGTTCAGAAGGTTGCTGGAGAAAAACGACCTCCAGTACACATCCATTTGTGATGGCGATAGTCGTACTTTCTTGGCTCTTTCTAAAGAATGAACGTATGACTTCATTTCATTGGAAAAAGAAGATTGTATAAATCATGTAAAAAAGAGGATGAGTTCAGCTCTGCGAATACTTGTAGCGAAAAGTAAGAAAAATTAACCTAATCAGCCAAATAGACACAAAACTAACCTTCATCCCATGCATCAAGTATGTAAAAGACAGGTGCTTAAAAACCATGAATATTTTGAATATGTTGTCACAAACTACATGGGGCAGTGACAGGAAATGTCTGATAAATTTATATAAAAGCCTCCAATGCATTACAGATTACAGTGCTATAATCTGTCAGTCTGTGATACCATCAGCGATAACTTATGCCAGTAATGCACAACCGCACACGTCGGCAGCCAACAACCAAAAGCCATGTTTATTTGCACTCACCCCAAACTCTGGCGCCTACGTGCGCTATCTGTCTCCAATTCACACATCAACAGTCTCTCTGTAGGGGTCGCTACATTCCCCTTTCTCAACAAGCCTGAAAGTTCAGTCTTTCAGGCTTTCTCACGACTCGGCCATACTGAGTACGGTAAGTGTCCTGGTTTCTCCACACCTCACGCAAAGTTGTGCCTGATGTTTCTTGCTCCAAACCTTCAGAGGGTGACTGGGTACCGTCGCTTGACTCATCCTGAAATGTCTGGTCTACCGGTTCTGGCAGTAAATCTGCAGAGGAGGACGGGGTACTGTCACTTGAAGTCGAATCAAAGGGCACCAGATCTTTCCTGTTCTGTTAGATAACCCCAGTTGATGTTTCCACGATATATGAACGAGGCCTCTGCGCTAGGCTTAGTACCCTAGCGACACAAGGAAGGTCTTGCACCCATACATCCTCTCCTGGCATCAATAATCGCAACTCCCGAACCGCATGATGTCTGTTGAAGTTGCGCGCTTGCTTTTCCCTGGCTTCCTTATCCTTTGTCTTCGCTTTGGAAGTAGAAGACAAACCATCCGCTCAACTTCTCCATTTGCTTGTGGGTATCGCGGACTTGAGGTAACGTGTGAGAAACCGTAAGCTTTGCTGAAATCTCTGAAAGCCTCCGATTCAAATTGTGGTCCATTGTCAAAGACGACCCCTGATGGGACTCCGAAAGGAGCAAAGGAGCTCTTAATGTCTGGTATTACTGCTTGAGATGATGTTTGAGCCAGTCTGATTACCTCAGGGTAACGAGAGAAGTAATCCCCAAGGATAACGTATTGTTTACCTTGGAGTTCAAAAAGATCCACGCCTACTCGTTCCCAGGGATCTTGTGACGTTGAAGTGGACATGAGGGGTTCACTTTGTTGAACTCTCGTTGAAGCGCAGTCTTTGTAGCCCGTAACCATCTTTTCTATTTGGCTATTTATAGTAGGCCACCAGACTGATTTGTGCGCTCGGGCTTTGCATCTTCCAATGCCTTGATGGCCTTCTTGAATTTTGCAGAGCATGGCTCTCTGAAGCGACTATGGTACCACGATTTTACTGTCTTTTAGCAGGAGTCCTCGTACAACAGTCTGCCCCGCACCTGTTTGGCAAGCCGTCTTTACACAATCTGCCAAGACCTACGCAGACTGCGTCTTCTTCTTGGTGTTTGAGAAGTGTATCAGCAGTAATCGCTGTTGATTCGGTGACCTCCATGACTGTGATCTCTCCGTCAAATGCTCACGAGTCTTGGTTTTTCTTGGGAGGATCAGCTGGAGCATGTGACAGGGTATCTGCAGTGGCCAAGTGCTTTCCTGGCACCTAGAAAACATTGTATTGGTAACGCATAAGCCTCATACGAAGCCTTTGAATGCGTGGTGGCATCATGTCGAGCTCTGCTTTACCCAGCAACGTAATTAGTGGCCTATGATCAGTCTCTATGTCGAAGACTATACTCCTGATGAACTGGTCAAATCTTTCCACAGCCCATGTTACTGCGAGAGCCTCTTTCTCAGTCTGGCTGTACCTTGTCTCAGCAGGTGACAGAGACCTGAAAATGTAGGCGACAGCACGTCTTTCGCCCGTGGGTTGATATTTAGCAGCACTGCACCTAGACCATATGAGCTGGCATCGGCTGATACCGTGGTGTGAAACATGGGGTCGTACCTTGCCATAGCAGCAACGTTCTTAAGTGCATCTTTCACATTCTGAAAAGCCTTCTGCTGGTCTGGGCCCCAATACCATGTGCTGGTCTTCGTGAGGAGCTGACGTATTGGTGCTGTAGTCTCGGAAAGATTTGGTAGGAAGCATCCCACGTGGTTCACCATTCCGAGGAGCCTTCTCATCCCACTGACGTCTGAGGGTGCCTGTAGATTTGAGCACTGATCTTGTCCGGGTCTGGCGAGATTCCATTGCTGTCCACTACTACACCCAAAAACCGCACACATCAGCAGCTTAACAACCAAAAGCCTCGTCTATTCGCAACCAAAAGCCTCGTCTATTCGCACTCGCCCCAAACTCTGGCGCCTACGTGGGCCATCTGTTGATGCCTACCGACCGAAGACTCCAATTCACACCTAAACAGTCTCTCGGTAGGGGTTGCTATACTGTCCACCATTTAGGCATTCACCTCGCTACGGGTGCTTTTCGAACTAGCCCCGTAGAGAGTCTGTACGTAGAATCAATTGAATGGTCGCTCCTTCTGCGGAGATGTTACCTGTCTTTCACATACCTTCTCAAGGTTAACGCTGATGAGGGACATCCCGCTCACTCCACAATCAATGATCTGTCCAATTGTACCTTGTTTAAATACCGTCCTTCGCTGAGACAGCCTTACTCACTTCATGTCAGGAGGCTCGTTGAGGAAACAGCTGTGCCATTTTTAGAACGTTTGATGGCTCCAGTAGTATATTTGCCAACATGGAAGTGGCAAGTTATAGACTGCAATCTATTTTTCGTGGAAGTCACTAAAGACGCACCTACAGCACATATCCACACGCACTTTCTCCAGCTCCAACACAAGTACATTTGCCCAGAATTTTTCACAGATGCTTCAAAATCTTGCACTGGTGTGTCCTATGCAGCTGTTGGCCCATCTTTCTCCAACTCGGGTATTCTGCACTTTGAAACAAGCATCTTCACCGCAAAGGCTCAGGTGGTATCTGTGGTTGTCAAGCATATTAAGGAACTGCAACTACAACGCGTGGTAATATACACAGATTCGCTGAACATTGTAACGGCTCTGAAAACTCTGCGAAAACATAAAAATTCTGTCTTTGTGTCTTTGTACTTTCTGTTATGCACAATCTATGCTCTTAAATGACATGTTGTAGTCTGCTGGGTGCCAGGGCATCACGAAATCGCTGGAAACGTGTTGGCGGATCAGCTAGCCGCATCTGCTCAAGACAACGCTGCCACCAATACATCTGTAGCTGTCCCTGCACTTGATCTGAAACCTTTTCTACAACAAGATCTCGGGGCTTGCTGGCGGTGCCTATGGGATAGGCAAACAGAAAACAAACTACATGTTATCAAACAGAGAATTGAAAATTGGCCAACAGTATCCAGATCACGCTACACACAAGTCACACAAGACTACAGATAGGACACACACACTGGACACATTCATACCTTTTGTCTGGTGCGGCGTACCACTGTGAGAGAGATGCGAGGAACCGCTCACGGTTCTCCACATCCTCATCCAGTGCAGTGATTTAGATTCTCTCAGAAAAAAAAGAACTTTTTATTGCCCTAATGACAACAGATACCTTTGCACCCATCAATGTTCATCGGTAGAGAAGCCCTTTTTCCACATCAATCATTGCTGGTGTTTTAAGCAGGTGTACGTATTTTTAACGTCATATACCCAGGTGCTCCATAGCACGATCTCTGAAGAGAAGTCGCTGCTGCGGTGGCTGCATCTCCGTTATTGTCTTACAATCGCGACGTTTCGCCATTTACTATGATTGCACACATTTCACGTCAATGTCATGGTTTTAATGCTTCTGTGTTTTTACCTACGTTGGCGCGAGGAATTTTAAGGCTCTTTTGCAGCCACCTACACAGCAACGTGTCTCGCATGCGCTGTATCAAGGCAACAAAACAAGAAAACTTCCCTCATCTAACTTCTTTGAATGAAAATCTGACACGTCTTCGCAAAATTATGACTATCATCATTAGGATAGGAGCAGTGCATTCGAAATAAAGAAAAGGTCATTGAGTGGGCTTTGCCATAGGGACGGCAGCTCGTCCTTTTCTCGACAACCGTCTAGATGGTGCTAGTTGTGCACCACTTTTCTCAATGAAAAATGGCATGTTTTTCAAAATTCTCGAAACGAAGCCGACCCTGCAGTTTGATACGAAGAAATTGAAAAAAAAACTATTGGCCTAGATTCGAATAAATATGGTACCGTTCAGCATGTACGCTGAAACAAAAGGAGAGAATGCGCTCGCGGCATTCATCAAATCTCTGTAACTTGGCTGACACGTGATGGATTCTAAAAATTCATGAGGCAATAAATTGCAATAGTGAGGTCATTCTACTTGGAAAAGTGTTAGAGGGCCCGTTGGAACAATGTTTGTCCAGAGATTATTCATGTCCTCTTTCCGTTTTTTCGGCCTTTCCATCAGGACAGGCACAGGACCTTTTCAGTCAAGGGCGTTTTGTTTGATCTCATCCAAAAGTGCGTGCACGTTAAATTCTGTGCCTATCAGTTATAAAGCCACTGTTGCGGTTTCATCTGTTGCAGGGTCCGAGTGCAGGCTGTAAATGCAATCGGGGCAGGCCCTCTCAGCAACCCCGCATTGCGCACAAGCACGCAGGCACTGCCACCTCCCGCACCAACCCTTGAGTGCCTCTCAGCTGGACACAACAGCCTGCGGCTCCGCTGGGCCGACCATCCAACAGCGCGGGATGTGCTCCAGTACACCCTCGACATGGAGGTCAAGCCTGGCATGTGAGTACTAGTTCATCGTGCCAGGTGTATTTTGCTTCACCCTAGTTTAGAACTGGGCAAGTGGAATTGATATGAGCCATACAGTGTGTTCAGGGTTGGTTCAGGTTTTGCATACTCCCCATGCCATTTTTTTAGCCAGGAGAGTTAGCTTCAATCCATTTATTTGGCTTGAAAGGCTTAATAAGCACATAGCCAAAAAACAGATAAAGAATTGTCTATCAGTCTTTGTTGCAGCCTTAAACTCTGTCAAACTCCAAAAGTACTCCAGGTATGGAAGTGGAGTAAAATATTTCACATTAAGCATGCTCGAAAAGAAAATGCACATACATTTGATCAGTTTGAATATAAGCAAAACACACTAAAAGATTATGGATCGCAGAAACGTTCTGCTGCTGCTGCTTGTCTTAGTTGACACCGGAGACGGGAAGAACCTGTTGGCAGTAGAGGTTCGACAGCAAGAATCGGTTGCCAAAGGAGGGGATATGCTAAAGCTAAACTGCCTCTTTTATGCGATAATGAAAGCAAGCAAAACTGCAGTTCTCAGAGTGCTGTGCTACTTCCTTTTGCAGCTTCGCAATGCTTTACCAGGGACCCAGCCGCTCGTACAAAGCTCTGCGGCTGCAGGAGAACCAGACTTATCGATTCCGTGTTCGTGCTTCGAGTGATGCTGGAGATGGGCCCTACTCTGAACCATACTCGTTCACCACCAGTCGAGCTGCGCCACCTGCTGTCAAAGGTGTGTGGAGACATTACCAGCAACAATTACTAGTGAAAACACAAATTTTCGAAGCCAAGTTTAATACATAGCATATTTTACTGGTTATCACTAGCATGCTACCAAAAGTGAAAACCTGCTACTATTCAAAGTTGTTTCCACTTCCCTTGAACCGAAATAGGCATTTGCACAAGCCTTGTTTCAATTTCTAAAACATAGTGTGCACGTTCATTAGGTCATGACAAATTTGTGCCCATTTTTCTTAATCATATGTGACATATACTATTGAATTCAATACAAAATTATTCACTCAAAATCACTATTTGCTTCGATCTTATGATTGACTATTCGCACTAGCCTAAACAAAACCAATTAGTCAGTGTTAGCTAAAATTACCTTGTTCACTCGTACCTTACAGCACCACGTGCCAGTCCATTGGGCGAGAGCAGCTGCTTGCTGGAGTGGCAGCCAGTGAAGCCCGTGGGTGACGATCCCATCAGCTATGTGGTGCAGTTGCAGCACTCGGGCAGCTCTGAATTCTCTGTGGCAAGTGCTCCCTTCCTAGTCATGCATGTGTGGCATTAGTGTTTTGACACCGC
This sequence comes from Rhipicephalus annulatus, assembly GCA_013436015.1. Lineage (NCBI taxonomy): Eukaryota > Metazoa > Arthropoda > Arachnida > Ixodida > Ixodidae > Rhipicephalus > Rhipicephalus annulatus. The sequence continues at coordinate 364,801 of WOVY01002521.1, read as the reverse complement.
AGTGGTAGCAAGTTCGCTCAACTCATCAGTTTCAGGTGCTTTACCTACCATGTAGAAGTGTGTGTGTTGTAGATCTGTGGTGCAGAAACCCTCTTCCAGCGTATAAAACTTATTTTGCTTCTATCCCTTTTTCTTGTGTACTATTGCAAAACATATAATAAAAATACTACTTACATTTTTAAGTGACTGACGATTGGACCATTTCAAATGAAGCTGGCAAAAGCTGGCTTGTTGGGCTGATGTTTACTCCTGTATGAACATCTAGTTGAACTTAGTCTGCATGATAGTGCAGGCATGAGATAAGTCAGCTTGATTGTTTTGCAAGACTCGTGTAAATGTGGAAAGGCATTCAGCTGCTTTTACGTGGCAACAAAATGCTCTCGAATGTATTTAAACCCTTTGCGGTCTTGATCCATTCCCTAAATTTCATTCATTCATTCTAGTCCAAAACCAAGTCTCAAAGCTCATGTAAAGTACATTTACTTACTCTTTTAGAGATGGTGCATAATGTAGTGAGAAAATGTGTGCGTGTATCAACCGCAGAACTTGTCCAGTGGACCACAAACTGCAGCAACTGTGTTGACATCAGGCAGGGCCCAGCTATGGAACGCAAAGGTTTAACGGTATAATTGGCAAAGCTGTTTGCTTCGGTCTCGTTTCTGCAAAGCACGAGCTTATGTCAGTGCTGCACGGGCTTTGTCAGCCTGACTTTATACTTGATCTGCTCATGTCTATTTCACATGAAGGGGACCTATGTGGAGTCGTTGGTAGGGATGCTGCAATGTACCAACTTGTACCTTGTCCCCACAGGTGTATCGTGGCCGGGACACTAGCTGCACACTGAGCAACCTTGTACCGCGGGGTGCCTTCCATTGGGCACGGGTGGCAGCCGTGCGTCACTGCCCACTGAGCCCTGAGCCCCTGTGTGGACCATACGGGCCAGCCACATCCTTCCAGCTCAGTAGCCCCTCTGCAACCACCACTGAACCAGCCAGCGAGTCTGCTACTGCTGCAGCCCGTTGCACGACTTGGACCCTCGGCGACCAGCAGTGGGCAGGGCTCCTGGTTGGTGTCTTCACCTTGGTAGCTGTCCTGGTGGCTGTGCTGCTTCAAGAGCTGGTATCCTGGACGCAATGACCAGCACAGGTAGGCACTCTTTTTGTGTAATTGCTGCTTTCTTTATTAAGTGCATAGCAGTTTAAAGGCCCTGCTTGTCGGCCATCCACTATCTCATGTCACTTGGTCGGGCAGTTGTCGGCACAGGCCTAAAACAAAGCTAGCAATGCTCAAATCTAGTGCAAAATAAGTGAACAAGATCTGAAATGTTATAATCTGCTGAAGTAGTTCAGAATTATTTGCAATAATTTACCCTCAATTGCCAATTCTTAAACATTGGCCGAGACCAAAAATGGCACCATCGCCTTGGCAAGCACTTGATTGCCACAGGAATGACTGGTTTTCTCTGTGCTACGCACATCCTCAGTTTTCACTGTAGTAGAGTTGCATTAAGCACAGGATTTAGAACTGCCAAGACTGACGCTGGAACGACATAAGCACAGTAATTGGATTTAGTACTGCACCGCACCCACCATGGAATTCAGTAGTAGTGATGCTAGACTGCTGACCGAAGGTCCCAGGATTGAATCCCAGCCGTGCCGGCCACATCTTCAGGGGAGGCAGAAATGCTTGAGGCCTATGTACTTAAATTTAGCTTCCCATTAAAGAATCTTGGTGGTCGCAATTTTCGTAGCCCTGCATAACGGCGTACCTCATAATCGTATCAAGGTTTTGAGAGGTTGAGCCCCAACAATTTTATTTTTCGAAAATGGCATAATTTTTTACAAATTCCACCGGCGAGTGTACAAAGATGCTGCCCACGAAAGTGCGCCAGTGACCTGCATATTTGTGTGTGCTGTTTCTTCCAGTTAATGATCTCTCTTTTGTGAGCTTGGTGGCGATCTCCTTATTGTTGTTGATGGCCATATCATTTCTGGTTCGGCTATATCATTTCTGGTTCGGCTATATGATCTTTTATTGAGTTCACTTGTTGTTTGTAAGTTATGCAATACTGTATTACACAACGTATTTGCCAAGAGGATTAGTGTTGTGCAAACGAGCTTGTGCGAAATGCTCTCAAAATCATTTTCCATCTTGTCATTTGTACAAGTGAGCTTTATGAAATGGTCGAGTATGACATCTCACAAAAAAAAAAAAAATCTTTGTGTCTCCATTCAGGGCGCAGCTGCTGCTCCGATTCATTTTCGCGATGCACCGAACGAAAGCTTGCCTTTGATGCCAGCTGCAGAAGCAATCTGTAAACGTGGGCCAAACTGTGTGTGGAGCTTTTCGCCGATCGACCCCCTACTGGGCTCCGTGCGTGAACTCATCGTAGGCACGGTGCCTTCTCTCCCCGTCTGTCTGCATGCCGTGGCCGCTCATCTCGCTGCCCGAGAAGTGTCATGCGTGCGCGTCTTTTAGGAGCTTTGTGCTCAGGGTCTAGAAAACATAGACAATGCACTTGTTTCCCTACACTCTTGTTGTGAGGCAATCTCTGAAGCCTGCTTGTGGTCCAACGTGGCTCTTCTGTCCTGGGCACTATTTCTGTGAGAAAACAAACAAAAACGGGGGCTGGAGTGGGTGGGTTGGGCTGTGGGGGGGCATCGTGCAATGTTGTCTGCCCTTCTTGGCACTCAATGTCATGACACCTCTCTCTCTCTGTGTGTTGGCTGCTTGGTATCGTGTGGGCCTTTTAAATGTGCGTGCGTGTCTGTGTGTCGGTGATGTCTTGCATGACTAAGGGCTCTATTAGTTCCAGGTGAGTGCTCCTGTGTGTGTGTATAAACGCGTGCGCATATGTGCTCGCTGCAATGTGCACATTATAAGTGTGGCTTTCTGACCCTAGTAGAACTTGTGATCTCTGTTGCTTCTGTGCCGCTACAAAGTCGACATGTTTGGGGTGTCAGTCTGACAGTGGTGTTCAGCCGGGCTTAACATCAGGGTTGACTTTGCGGGTGTGTGGGACACACATTTTACATTGGCAGCAGTGCTGACAAAGTCCACTTTTCCTGTTTATTACTTTTTTTCTTCTTTTTCAAGTATTTCAGTGCATGTTCATTTTACCACCAATAGAATATTGGTGGGTTCCTATGTGCACTGCGTCTTTTGTCTGGTCACACAACTGTGTCCCATGTCTTCCCATTCCTTGTATCGGACCAGATGTGCTCAGCCAGTGCCAGATCTCTCAAAAACTCGTTTCCCCCAACCCCTGCCCTCTCTTTTTCATTAATTCTTCACAATACTCGAGCCTTTTGGATCACTTACTCATTTCTTTTCCTCTTTGGTTCCTCGGTTGGCACCTTACAATACTGAGCCAACCGGACTTGTACGCCTTTACATTTTTCCTTCTTCTTCCCCCCCCCCCCTTTTTTTTTTAAAGGTACGGGGTTCAATATTTGGACCTTCTGTGTAGATTGTCGTAATGTCACAGTTCCTGGAACAAATCACTGAAGATGTCTTCTGGCATTTGACAAAGCCTATCAACTGTGTTATATTGTCGCTGATGCTTTTTTGGTGGGTACAGTTGTTCAAAACTCATTATGGAAACCTACCGTGTCACTGCACAGTCCTTGCGCCGCATTATTCTCCCATGAATGAATGTCTAGTGTTTGCAACAGTCCCGGTGCTGCAATTGGGTTTTGACTCGAAACAATGCATTACTCTTTTTTTTTTTTTCAAAGCTGGATGTATCTGTATATGTATGTATGTGCATGCTGATATTGTAAGCCTTATTTTTTCAGATGTATAAAACTTCCTTCTGGGGTGTACTTACTCACTTTTGTTGTTGTTTTTTTGTTTTAGCGCTGTTGCCTTTTTTTCTACAAAGCCACTCGCATATTTACAGCACAAGCCTTCGACGTACTAGTTTTGTTATCTATAAGCTTTTGCCAGCCGACAGCTACCTTTCTTGCACTCCAATTTTGGGCTGCAATTTTTTTTAACTTTCGGATTTTACGATTTTTTGGCAATATTTACGCATATGACTTCTGCCTTTGTGCAACCTTTGTGCAAATTATTTACCTTGTTAAACTTCCAAGAAAAAGATTATGTTGCTTTTTGCTTTGCTTGAGTTTTCTCAATTCATCGTGATTGTACTTTGTGTGGCAGTTTTTATTTTATTGTGGCAAGAAGAATGGGCTTACTGACAAAGGTTTTTGAGACCCTAATTTGCTCATAGCCGTTTGCATGGCCTCCCTTTGCTTTTTAGATTGATGGGTCGCATGGCACTGACTCTGAGCCAAGGATGGCCTCAGCCACATTAATTACACGGTTGCATCCAAGCACTGCACACTGGCGCACGTGAATTGTGTAAAAAAAGCTTTTGGTGAACCTACCACTATGCCCGAAAGTGTCTCTCCACTCTTGCATGTCTGTAGAAACGTGTGGCCTCTTTTTTTTTTTTTTTTTAACCCCCTCCCGACGGGCAAGTGTCCAGTTCATTTGGGTTTGCCGTTGACAAAACTGTGCACTTAGCATTGCAAGATAGACTGCCCATGATCGTTGCAGACATGGTTGCAGTAAAAAAAATGCAGCGTTGCAATCCCGCTGCAGTAATCAAAAAACAAAAGGTGCTGAATGATGAACCTGTCTGGTTTTATGTGTTACCCATAACGACAGAGTGTGGTTGAAGTGTGGTGTGCTAGAGGAAGGCGAGAGGGTGTTACTTTTGTTTGCTTTTTCGCCATTATTCTAGGTGCAATGATGTTGGGTTTATTTTTGTTTCTCTAGCTAGATTGGCCACTCTAGGAGCGAAAAAGCAGGACTTTACGATACTCCTTGGAGAAGAAAGCATTTAGTAGTCGTTGCAGGCCCCCTTGTCATGCCGGATGTATGTTTTTTCTTTAGTTGCTCTAAACTTGAAATTAAGCTTGAAGCACCCTCCCTCCGGCATAGCTGCATTGCATCGTTTGTGAAGTTTGTGCATATGTGAATGTGCAGGCATGAGTTATGAAAGTGAGCATTTGAGCATGAGGTATTTTTGACATGCATGTGACCAGTCCACATTGTTTTATCCGTGCGCTGAAGTTTTTACATATCTATGGGTTTATTAACAGAAAAAATTTTATTTTCTTAAATATACAGTAGTATTACTTGTCTATAATATATATATATATTATACATATTGAGATATATATATATCTACAAAATGCGTCGTATATATAATATACATAAGCTCCGGATGTTTTACACGCATTTCTTGTTACTCGTGTGTTCTGTTACTGACGAGTTTTCTTGGAAAAACAGCGAAGTGTCAAGGTACAGTGTGCATTCTTCCATCAGCTAGTGTTTGCTGTGACTGTTCCTTCCTGTACACATTGTTTTGCTCACTAGAACTAATTTTCTTTTCTTTTTTTTTTGCTCTTGTATGATACCTGTATATTGCTAAATAAATAAACGTATTCGCAACACATCCTTGCTCGTCCCAATTTTTTTACCAAAAACAAATGTTAACCTTGGGTAGTTTTCCGGGTTTTTTTCCATTTTCACAGCAGTTTGCAAGTTATGAAGGTTATTTCTGTGCTGAAAAAATGGATTTCTGTACTGTACAGAAAATTTTAATTAGTGACAAAGCATGTTACATTACAACAAAGGTCCAGTAGTCATTGCACTCTTGTGACATCGAGAATATTTTTACATTTGAAATTGCCGCAGAAACTACTCGGATAAAGATGTGTTTGGCACAATAATTAATGCTACATAGTTGTCTTCAAGTTAATGCAATCACTTTGATACACTACGTTCATAGAAAATAGTGGTTAGCCCTAGTACTAGCTTGGGAATAAATTCAAATTTGCAATTCATTAAGATCATGCAAATATTACATCAGCAGTGCCGTTTTGCTTGGAAGGAAATGCACTACAGAGAAGAAAGATATAAAATATTCCGAAACTTCATATTCTTTTACTACAGTAGAATCGGGCTCATACATTTTTAAAGAAAAACCTAATGATCCACATTCAATAAAATGCTTCATAGTTACGCTTGAAGATGTCTCTAATGTTGGCACCAGGAAATAGTATGAAACTGGAACATAACCAAAGTGCATGCACCTTGCTGATAAGTATATGCAATGTTTGTAGACAATTTAAATACAAATACAAACGATTTTGGGTGAAAGCAAAAATGAAAGTACCTACTTGAGTTACAAACGTGTCCTTTCATGTTGCTTTTGCCAGCAGTCGCAATGTCTGCTTCATAGAAGGCCTTCTGCTTTCGCTAATAGGCCGTGCTTGATTTGATGATGATTGTACCACATCGCCATATTTGCATGCGTGTCAGGCTTATTTTTTTCCCCCAAGTGAGTGAAAGAAATTTTGTCAATAGCGCACCATTTAGTATGTCCCCTGATGGTTTGCAGTTATCACTAAATCTCCATCGATAACAGCTTAGTGTGTTCAGTTGACCTCCTCCTCTGTGAATGTCAGGAGCTCAAAGGACTGCACGGGAGATTTAAATCTGCAGTAGGTACATTCATTCCCTTGACAGCCCCGCCGCGGTGGTCTAGTGACTAAGGTGCTCGGCTGCTGACCCGCAGGTCGCGGGTTCGAATCCCGGCTCCGGCGGCTGCATTTCCGATGGAGGCGGAAATGTTGTAGGCCCGTGAGCTCAGATTTGGGTGCACGTCAAAGAACCCCAGGTGGTCGAAATTTCTGGAGCCCTCCACGACGGCCTCTCATAATCATATAGTGGTTTTGGGACGTTAAACCCCACATATCAATCAATCAAATCAATCATTCCTTTGACAAATGATATACCTGCCTGGTAAGTATTGGCTGTGTAATTTTGTGCCATAACAGCCACATATGTATTGATTTCACTGCAGCATATCGTGTAGCACTGCACGTATGCGCCAACAACTCCCTATTATTAAAATACTATTGCCTTCGAAATACTGTTGAGCAAATGCTCCGCTGAATGACACACATGGTTGGCTCAGTTACGAATTTACTTTATAAAATGTAAAGCATGGTGAAAGTGATGTGCCAGCAGTATGTTTTTTTTTTTCTTTATTTGCTGAGTAGGTTGTGTGTGATTGTTTTTTTTTGTGCATGAGGAAAGCCACTACCGCAAAAAGATGCAAATTGTATATTTCAGCATATTGAGTGGACTTCCATATGGCACTAAATATTTGATTAATTTTAAATGAATTTAATGGTATGTATATTACAGATGCAGTATAACACATCTTTCTTGTACATACCTGCAGATGCAGTATAAAGAAGTGTAGCCCTCCCACACAAATTCTGGAAAACCAACATTTTCATCAACCAAATATTCAATGAGTATATCCACTTCTGTAATATGTCTGCTGAAACAAGGCAGAACATTATTTTTCTACATAAAAGTGTGGGAAGATGCACCTGAAATTTTATGTAAGATTCAAGTGACTTTTTCTGTGGTATCTGTAGTTGAGCGAGTATTCAATGTTCATGCTCACTCATCGTTATGTAGTGCTGTATGAGTCCTGAACTTAATTAATGAGTTAATCAATTTAAGCGTAAATATTAATTGAATAAATAAAAGCATGGCTATTTGGAAGCACTAAACATTGTCGTTCAGGTCAAATCTACGGGCATATTACTAGTAAACCTATAAGTTATGTTTATGCAATCTAGTGATTAGCATGAAATTTAACGTATTGAAGTCGCACGTAGTGCGCGAAAGGTGATTACAAGCGGAGTGAGGAGTAGCAAGTCTCGCTATCAGGGACGTTGTCAGGCAATACATATCCTACAAGTTGGTACGCCGCGTCACAACAGAGCAATTTAAAATGTTGCGGTGATGCGTGTGGTAGAGTGCACTATTCTAGTAGAGTGTGCTAGATATTTCTACTGCACTCTACATTGACTCAACCTTTAGGGCACTGGCGTGCACGACCATTGGCACGGCTTGATGGCCTGGCTGGCGCCGCTTCGAAACCGCGCCTACCGCGCTAGGGTTAGCGCGAAAGCGAGACTCGACTGGCCACCTGCGCTGCCCTAATGAAAGCCCCGTGTGTGCAAAACAAAATAAGTAGAAGTGCATCGGTTGCGAGGTGGTGGCGGGGGGTGCATGCCTTTGGCGAACAGTCGCTCCCGGAGGATCCACCGCGAAAAAGTTCCTCGATGAATGGATCAGCAGCGATGAAGAAGACAACTGCTGATCGGCCTCCCTAAGCGATCATAGGGAGCTCCGACCGGCGCGGCGGCGGCACCATGAAGGAAATGGTGGGCGGCTGCTGCGTCTGCTCCGACGAGCGCGGCTGGGCAGAGAATCCACTGGTGTACTGCGATGGCCAGGGCTGCACCGTGGCCGTCCACCAAGGTAGAAACCAAATTCCTACTGCGCGGGCATACCGTGTCCGGGCGGCCGCACGCACGGCGAGCGGAGGCCGTTTGCGCGCTACGTTCGTCTCACTATGGCGGCAATCGTTCCGCGGCCGTCGTACCGTCCAGTTGCCGCCATAAACACGGCACGAACGTGTCCACCGGGCTCCGATTGCGGAAGAGAAATGAAGAACTCTTCCGTCCACTTTCATTCCGCCAGTATATCCGCATGCCTACGGGCCGACCGTCGGTCGCGAGCAATGTGCGCGTTGTGGCGCACGCAGTGCACTCGGCGCGTCACGGCCTTTGAAAACGCTGGCCCGTACTCCTAGTGGAGTCATTTTCGGGTTCGCATATTGACGCCGTCATGTTTCACTGCCTCCGTTACCGCGTTCTGCTCGTACCCGTGTCCTGTTTCGGAGAAATGCCAATTTCCGCGCCGCGGACTGGAGTTCGACAGGCGCGGTGCGTGTCACTACAACGATGTGCCGTTTGGCCGACGAAGTGGCATTATAAATGCCACTCTTTCCTCTCACTTTGGCAAAATTGAGCACATTTATTCGCACGATGATTGCTGATGACATCCGACGCGCTTGTCGCGAGTCTCGGAAGCAGTTTCACGATGCGTAACAGCGGTTGCTTGTTATGGGACCGTACTGCCTGTTCATTTCTTTCCGTGACAGCGCGTTTTCGGCGCCCGATCCCTATACAAGGGCTAATAAAGAACGTGCGAAATCTGCGGGAAAGTGCTCTGGTGACTTTAGGTCGCTCTTTTTCATAAACTAGCGCGTGTGATATCAACGTGGAAATGTCTGGCCCTATAAAAGTAATGGTAGACCTCAGATAAGGTTCCTGTTCTACCCCTTGCATACAGTGTATTGATATAGGAAGTGTCTTCCGTGTTGCAAATGTCTGCAGCCAAAATATAGTGTCTAGTATCTGTATCACTGGCCCACTTTCTGTCCCAAGTGTATTAAAAGCATAGAAGTTAGAAGCATAGAACTGAAAATATCCCCGTGTACCGAGTGATAAGTGCTCGTTTAAGGACCGTGCAGTGCCACCAGTTTTCAGTTCTTACCGCCAAACTGTCGAAATGGTAAACCCCGTAAATTGTTCTTTTTTGGAAATCAAACCGTCAAGTGGCACATAGTTCATTTGTTTTGGTCACATGAACCTTGTTTTTCTGCAGCCTGCTATGGAATTGTGCAAGTGCCCACTGGGCCTTGGTTCTGCCGGAAGTGCGAGTCTCAGGAAAGATGTGCTCGAGTTGTGAGTACCCTTTCTTCCACCGTGGATAAATACACTATTTGACTTGTTCAGGCAGAGCGTAGTGCCATGTCTCTACCTCTCTCTATCTGTCGCTTAACACTTGTCTTTATGTGGGTCACACACATTTGAATGCACGCATCTTGCTGAGTGAATACAATATGCAAGTAGCCACGGCACCTAAGGTGCATCTGTTTTCGCACAGGTTGCTGTGATAGCCATGTTGATAATGTTGCACACTCAGTGTCGTTATTTGTGCTGGATTACCGCCATTATAGCTGGAGTACAACACATACTGTATTGAGTAGAAACAGCAATACAACTCTCATACTGTAAACCGTGTATATGTGCCTCTTGTCACGACCATAGTACCTAGTGGTGACAAATGTTGGATAACGGTCTCAGTGGGTATAAAATAGATATATTCTGCACAACCTTCATTCACAACTGGTGCACCACCAAGTGTTCAGCCTTTGGGATACTGCAAACTTCTGAGTATACGTAAACATAAAAAAGGAAAACAAAAACAAAAAGGTACAATCTGAGAATTTCTGGTGGCATACTTGAAATTGTTGTGCCATAAGAGTTGTAAAAAGGTGTTACTGTTTTTGACACCTCATATCTTATACCCCTGTCACACGGGCACCAGTGAAGACCGTTTAACTCCCTCGTCTTTACGACAACGAAGATGCGGTCGGTGTCACACGGCCACCCTTACGCAAACGAAGGTGAACGGAGCATGTCGCAAAGGACGTTCGACGATCTCCCTTCGCAGCGAAACGAGGTACTCTCGTCCTCAGCAGTCTAGAGGTCAGAGAAAATTTTCGAGCACTAAGTGGCTGCAGTGAAAGAATTATACATTTTAGCAATCTTAAACGTTCTTTCGCTGTAGTACTCATTTACAACGCGTGTTTGTTTACAATATTTACGCCCGCCAGAGTTCACTTACTCTCAACACCGATGCCGTATACACACCGTGCCTCGCGAGTCGGGCTGGCCGGCGCCAGCCGATCAACGTCATTACCAGCGCAATATCGCACCACTTCCTCACGTCGTCCGCTGTGTCACTCATGGCTGAAGAACACAAAATGTGCGCTCACGAGGCAAGGAAGCATAAGAACTTTCGTACCGGGCATGTACACAGGCAACAAAACAACTAAAAGCACAATGTGGCCAGCGTCACTAGCAGCATTGCTACATTTAGCAAATGCGTTTTTATTTGAAATTATTTTTAATGGTTTGTTAGTCGCATACCTACTTAATAGTGCTTTTTTGTAAAAACCGCATAACGAGGATTCATAAAAAAATCAATAGGGATCAAATTAGAATTCTAAAATCAAACAGCGCCAGCTGAGCCCCCTCGCGGCAACTGTTACAACCTTGTCATTGCCGTGTGACACTGCCACAGCTCCTTCTCCGTCGAACCCCCTAGGGGAGATTTACGTTGATGGTGTTCAATGGAGTTTGGTGGTGGCCGTGTGACAGGGGTATTATACAGCATTCTCTGTGATGTCCTCATTTTGTGTGGTGCCAGCTACGAATAGAAAACATGTTGTCAAGCCACAAAGTTATATTAGACAAAGACATATGCCAAGGACACAGTAAGTGAGGAAATATGTTATGTAAGAGGTGGCTGTATGGAACAATATCGGTGCTGCCAACTTGTGATGCTTTTATCCAGCTGTACTAAACTAGGGCAGTTACTGTATTGATTAACACCCTGAAGAAAAAAGAACTATCCTAATTATGCTGCTAGCAACACATTTCAGCCAGTGGACAGCACGGAGTCAGTCACTGTACTAGAGTTTTACACTTTCGGGTAGAATGTCATGAAATGTCATCACCAACATTGTTTTTGTAGTCTATGCAACATATGTCCGTGAAGTTCTAAACCTCTGCCTTCTATATGGGCATGCAGAATAGCTTGCCATTCAGCGCATGATCGCTGCTCATGTTGGATCCACCTATATTATTCCTCCCATAGGAATGTACCAATTAACCCTAGGCCCTCATTTCCCAGTGGCTGCACAGCAACTGTCCAAGACGGCGGTCAGACTTCTGACGCAGCGGAGGGTGCTAAGAATCTCTGGGTGCGGACAGGCCGCCATAGGAATCTGAACTTGGCTACGTTTAACACTAGAGCACTATCTAGTGAGGCTAGTCTAGCTGTGCTATTAGAGAAATTAGAGGATGTTAAATGGGATGTAGTAGGGCTCTGTGAAGTTAGGAGGACACATGAAGCTTATACAGTGCTTAGGAACGGACACATCCTATGTTACCGTTGATTAGTTGACAGAAGAGAACTAGGAGTGGGGTTTCACATACACAAGAATATTGCTGGCTGTCAAGCGCTACGTTGCGGTCACCTCCAGATCACGCCATAGCTGACCACTTCTCCATAGAAAAGAGTGACGTCTGGCTCAGCTGCTCCGCAAACATTTCATCTGCTAGGCGCACACATTGAGTCATGCCTTGTCGCCTGAATTGCCATCGTTGCCGTTTGAAGTGTCGACTGGGGTTGAATACGACACTCTGAAGCTTGGAATCGCCACGATTCGCAACATTGCGAATAATATTTGCTTCAATCGACCCTTTGCAGAACAGCAATTTCAAAATGAATGCCGTTCAAAGCAGCAATGAAGAGATGCTGGAGGACGCATGCTTCGGCCATGCTCGCTTGTATGTCTCAATTAGCTATGTTGGTGTGTTTTGCCGTGCACAGCATTCAGGCATACTCAAAGGAGTCAATGGAATATCGGTATAGGGAATGCGCACTAGTGGAGAAATAGAATACATTCTCTGCTTGCCAGGTTCATAGCACCTCCAGATGGCCCCATCTATCTGGCCTCTCTGTTGCGGCGGCAGTAGTCGGGTATTAAAAGAAGTCTACAAAAGAACTAAAATTTGCTATTAACAATACCTGCGTGTGTCTTGTTAGCAATATCTGTCTACACGCTGCTGCACTTTGATGCTTGTGGTCGTGTTAGTGCGTAACATATGTGTAATGAAGAGAAACCCACATGGTGCCTTTTCCGTGCTTCAAGCCAGATGGCTGCAACTCACAACGGTTCCCCAACATGCTGACTGATGAGCACACATTGAATCATGCTCTTTTCTTTCGCCGTCCTTTCATAGGTGGTTTGCGTCTTGGTAATTTCATAAAATACTTTAAATTGGTGCATCAAAGACCAGACATAGCGAGTCACGGCCGGTCTGGAGGAGCACACTCATTTTCCTTTTTAGGGAGTGAGCGCACGGCCGTGGACGAATGAGTGCGTTTCCAGGTTTTTGCGCCAGGCGACGCTGCGATGAGAAACTCGGATCGTAGACTTCATGGCTACTAGCGCATCGTCACTCAGGATGGTATGTGTGACATGTATCACACCAAACACAGAGCACTCGCGTCGATCTTGCAGGGCACTCCATTTTCTCTTAAGCTCTCGTGCACTGTTTGCCGTCGCATTGAGATAACTTCCGCGCGACGGACGCAATTCAAACTTGGGCCAGAGGTCCTATGCACACAGAGCAATCGAATGAAGGGCACATCTAGATTCTGAAATTTGATGTCAGTGCTCCTTTAAGTTTTCAAGGAGCCGTTTCTGAGTTTTCAGTTTTTGAGATGTATGATTAGCTTACATTGAAATGCAAACCTTGTCATGAGGTTGTGATGATAAATGCCGGAGCCAGAGAAATTAAGATTTTAATGTTTTTTGGAGGGTGAGCATACATTTATCAAAGCACAACAATTGCAGTACAATGACAGCAAGGAGAACACTTGTCAGCCGTTAAAATCGAATCATTGAGGTAAGTACAGCTGCTCTATCACATGCATCATTGAATGTCATAGCATTACCGCTGGCGCTCATGTAAGATTTTGAATATAGACTGCTATTTGCATTGCAAAGCCAGTTGGATGTGGATGAGCAGTAGTGCTCTAGAAGGTTCGAAACTTTGGATACATGAACCCACAGCTTGCTGTACGCAATACTGCGTGTTGTTTCAGGTGATTAACCATTTGTAGTCCAAAGCCTTAACCACCTCTCCACTCGGGCGCTAAATTAAAAAAAAAGCAGAGCTTAACTAAAAGAAGCTTACTTTTTTAGAAGGTGCATAATGCAGTGAGAAAACACACATGTGGATCAACCACGTAAAAGCTTGTCCAGCAGCTCCCGACCACGGACTGCTGCGACCGTGGTGCGTTATCGGGAGGGGCCCAACAACAGACTGCAAAGGGTTAATCAAGTGTTCACTGTGAAAAACTTGCTTATATGGATGAGACATTTTGTTTAAAGGACTATCACTCGTGTATCCATCACCTCCCTATTTTATTTTAGGCTCCTTCAACGTAATGTCGGTGTGCGTTTGCTCTTTGGTGTGTGTATTGGCAGATGTGAAACAAGTGCAAATGTTAGGAACAGGTGCTTAACTTTTGGTGTGCCATCTGCAGCGGTGTGAGCTTTGTCCATCCAGGGATGGAGCACTCAAGAGAACTGACAACGGCGGTGAGCACTATTCTTCGTTCTTCAGCCTTGTAGAGGCCTCCTAAAGCAATTATATTGTGCTATTGCACACAAAATAAAAGATAAGCAGTATCGGGTTAGTCAAAACACATCCTTTAAATTCTGCCACTGGGAATTTGTCTTGCGCTAACTGGATCTGAACCTTTATGCAGCTTAGGGCTTACTTTGATAACTGATTAAGCATTGGTGCAAAATCACTTTGGAGTTATTACTTGTACGTTATGTTTCCACATATAGTTTTCCTGTTTGCGCATTTAGTTTGTGCACAATAGTTCGAAACTTCCAGTGTTATGAAGGTGAGGTGACAGTTCTATCATCGTTATTGCAAGCAAGTGATGACTATTATGCTGTGTTGTGTGTAACTATGCTGGCGCATGTCTAGGTTGAATATGAGAAGTTATGCAGGTGGAACACTTCTCGCAAACCAAGTTAAATTTTTTCAACCGCATTTCTAAATGCCTTTTTTTTCTTCCTGTATGTTTAAAATTGAAGGCAGTAGACAGAGAAGCACCACATATGTTGTGAACCTAAAGTTGGCTGATAATGTTGATACTGGGGATGATGATGGCTTTTAGCTTGTAATATTTTAAATAGAGCATTAGAAAGTTTTACCATGAAGCACAAAATCATAACCATACAAAATGGCGTATACTGTGAGGAAGAAATGTGTATTTGGTTATCAGTTGTTTTGAGTGTTACCCGAATGGGAAATTGTGATGATTTCTTTACCTTGTAAGTTCCCTGTGTTTTTTACATTCCTGAAAGAGAGATTTTAATACAAGTGACCAAACCTGAGTGCCAATCGCGACTGGCGCAAGGTGGCATGTAGAAACCACATTTTCTCATAATATCTTTGCATCCACGCTTTGCCCTTCAAGCTGAGCATGTTCGTAAGGCTTTTTGCTGCTTACTTTTTTTACTTCGTGCTTCTGTTTGGTAATCGGGCTGGCCTTTTAAAAGCCTTTACCCTGCTTGCACCAGACTGACTATGTCATTCTTTCCAGTTTTGAATGGGCTGCATCAAAATATTGTTGTATGCTGTAGCTTTTACACATACTGTGGGGTCTCGAAGTGAGGCACGCTTTCAAAACGCATGGACGGAGTCGAGTAATCGGGCAAATCAAACACATGTGCATTTAATCACTTGCTTTTAGAACGATGATATCGCCAGCCAAATCAAATACTAGACATCCCAAGTGACATGCTAAACAGCCTTATTCAATATTCCAATGCAACATGCAAGTAACCTAAGAACAAGGTATCGCAAACGTAGGGTAACTGACGGTTGACTCGCCTCATGGGATTCACGGGAAACGGCCCACAGTTGTAGTTTCCGGAGAATCGGCAGCAAACGCCAAAAAGCCTCGCAACGGTTTCCCGTGCGCCATCTACATACCACGCGGCACTGCTGGCACCTACGCACCATCTCATCTCCAACCCGTGCGAGCACAGCGCCACCCCCCCCCCCCCTCGCTCGGTGGCTGTTAAATCTAAATGTGGCCTATATTTGAGGTGTGCGTTGCAAGGTGAAAATTACTTTACGAGGGGTAATAGCAACCCCACACTGCAAAACTCAGTACTGCCTGAAAAAGAAGAGTAAATAGCTTGTATGCTGACGGTGAACGTATGCTGCACCAAAATGCTCTTGATGTTTCGGTATGCTTCAACTGTCTGACCTCCCAGCCAATCAGAAAAAAAGGAGTGTGCATGCTCAGAAAGTTGAAAAAGACTGCACGTCTGTTATTTTTTTCACTCTTTGTAGGCTGGGCACATGTTGTCTGTGCATTGTACATCCCGGAAGTGCGCTTTGGCAACGTGACCACCATGGAGCCCATTGTGCTGCAGCTGGTTCCGCAGGACCGCTTCAGCAAGGTCAGTGTTCTCTCGCTTAATTACACTCAGTGTCAGTAGGCACTTCCATGGCCTTTTTCATGTGTCCTAGGCATTTTCCAAGCAGCAGCTGGCAAATTTTTCAAGTGCACTTGATTTATTACTTTTTATTTAAGTGCATAGTAGTTCACACTATTCTGAAGGCATGCATGCTAATAAGCAGAAAGCACTTATTTCCATACTGTATTTACTCAACTGCAACGCGATCACAATTCTTGCGTAAGGATGGACTTAGTTGCTTTCTGGAAAAAAAAAAGGAAAGATAGTAGTACTTTCATATTCGATAGTAATGCGAGGGTTGACTTTGGCAGCAAAAATCGTGGAAATTGTCTCTCGTTATACAGTAGACTCTCGGTAAATGGAACCTGGAGGGAGCAGGAAAATATGTTCTACTTAACAGTAGTTCCGTTTACAGAGAGATGAACATGGGTGCAGAATACACGCGCGGAACCAAACATAGCTCAGGCAATTGTTCCGTTCGAGCAGTAGTTCCATTTAACAGATTTCTATTTACTGAGAGTCAACTGTGTTTAACTAAATACAATATCTCTATCACTAGGAATTGTGGTCAGATTTGTTTCAGGGACAAAAGCTGCACTAGGGATGAGAACAACTGCATTCTGCTGAAGCACATGAGTGATGTGACCGTTACATTTAGCTGGGATATGCGCTTGAAGCTAGTAAGTTCAGAGTGGGACAGCTCACCTAGTAAGAAGCAGTATATGAGCAACATTTTCACTCATCAGTATCTGCGGTAGAAGTGACACTTGCATTTCTAGATTCCTTGCAGCGTTTCGGCAGCTGTAACTATGCCCTGCTCCAAGGAAATTGAAGCTGGAGTGAGCTTGAAAATGTGAACTCACAAAGCCATAAAACTTGAATCTGTAAGGCAACGTGCAAGTTAACAAAACTATTTCAAACCGTGTGCCTTAGTGCAGTTGAGCAACCGTGGTACCAATTTTTCCTTTGGTAAGCTTGCATGAGACTCGGTAAATTCTGTGAAGAACATTATAGAGTGCTGTCACTAGAGCCAACTCTGTTTGCGTTCTACGCATGTTTACATAGGTGTAATGAAAGAGATTTAGTGATAGCCATGGTATACCATTGAGCTTGAGCAGTAGTGGTGCGAATCTCTTTGAGTAGGCTAGCGTATATTTTTTATGTATTTGGTAAGGCATATTTTAAAATTCCAACTATATTACCAAGGCATCGCTTGTCTGGCCACACAGACTATTACAGAGCAGTTTACCTTCCACCGGCGCAGGTTGCCACCCATCTTCACTGCTTTCTTCAAGCTGTCTACCAATCTGGAAATCCTGGAATAGTGAGGGAAATCGGGCGTGTGTGGGAAACTCGGGGAATCGTCATGGAATTTTTGCAAAACGTGTCTGGGTCATGAGGACAGACTAATGGCATTTCACTAAACAACTAAGCAGAAGTGTAAAAAAAAACACACACACACACGGTGCACACTGTTGCTTCTACGGAGCACACAAAATATCTCCATTCCCAAGCATGGCGTAACTCGCTCTACCAGGTTTAGTCTTGTTTAGCTTGGCCATAACCTCTGCTTGACTTGAAAGCATTCTGGTTTTGCCACAAGCACTTATGAGCAGATGCTCACTGGGCCAGGCTCAGTTCTTCCAGTGGCAGTGCTATTGCGGACGTCCTCTGTGCTGCTCTCAATTTTTGCAAGGGCATATTTTTTTCTTTTAACTATTCGAGGGCTTGTTGCGTCTACACAGATTGTCAGTTTTTTCAAGCTGGCTCACCATTGAGGGAATATGCTTGTAATCATTATGGGAAATTCGGAAAAGTTAGGGATTAGGGGAAAAAAATATTGCTGTAGACAGTCTGCTTTATTTCGACTGCTTGGGATTGGGAACTTGTATACCTTTAAATGCTGTGCACCGATCCGCATACATTCCAGGCTACTCTCAATCACTGTGCCACTAAAATTAAGTTATGAAAAAGTGTGCACTCTCTCCTTTTGCAGAGTTGCTTCATCTGTGAGCAGCACCACCAAGAGAGCAAGGCGTCCATTGGGGCATGCATGCAGTGCAATAAGTCTGGGTGCAAACAGTACTTCCACGTCACATGGTACGTGGACCAACACTATTTTCTCCAAAGCAAGAGAGACAAGGCTTGTGGATAAGGGCATAGTACATCGTATGGTTCGGGATGCCCTCAAGTGTGCGAATTGTGCGAGCAAAAACATGCGTTTTTGTGGGCACATTGTTTTCAGCCATGGCTATTGACAAGACAGATTCTGCAAGATTTGTTTTGCTGTCGGTGTCCACTTTAAATGGCTTCCACCTTCCCAAATAGCTTGTGAGGCCTCTGCCAATAATTAACAGATTCGAAAGTGTTACCTCACCAACTTGTGAACAGTAGTTCATAATATCGCACCGTGTAGTGTAGATTCTGGGCAGTCTGGTATCCGAGGGTTTCGTCATTTTATAAGTTAAATATCTTGTTGCTGTAAGTGTAGCTGCGCCTTCTTGCTGCACTTCTAGGTAACTTCAACATTTATCCCTGTCTCCAGAAGTTCAAATCAACAAGCTCTTCATGTTGCCGTTGAAATAACCCTTTTCCTCTGCTTACCACTGAATTTGGCTTTAAACTTATCTATAATGCCGATGCGACAAGGACATCAAGTGCAGTTCTGGTAAAGAGCGTGCGCCTAACATGTGAAAAGTTCATCACTCTGTTGAAAGTATGAGTGCTTTAAGAGTAGATGCGACTCAAAAATGGCAAGTTTTTTCGAAAGTTACATGTTTTTTTATTTCTAATTGCTTTCACAAGTTAAGTTTCTCTACTTTCATGAAAAAACAATGTTGTAGGTAAACTCGATGTAATATGCCATAAAAAAAAAAGTGCTGATTGTCTAGAGTCCCCTTGTCTTCTGTTTACTTGCCATTTCATTTTGCATGAGGAGTTCACCAAAGCTACATGCTCAAAATAACCATGATTTCCAAGCTCTCATAATGGAAGAATTGAGTTTAAAAAGCATAACATATATATAAATATTATGAACTTAGAGTAAGCATTTGTATGGGCTGAGCATTTAACACTTCTCGTATAACAATTTTTATTGTTTATTTAAATGTATTATACACACTTTCTTGATAGTTATTTGCATTATGCAGTAAATGTGGAGCAGTATGAGTCATTAAGGACTCATAATCATAAAAGTTTAGTGGCTGGAAAAGTCTGTCCAAAAGAAACTATGTTTTACACATTGTCATAGTACACAGAAAACAATTGCATTTCCCTTTAAAATAGAAGTGCTTGCTCGGATTCGTGACTTTCAGTTGTCAAAAGTCAGGCACGGTGTTAGATAAATTCTGTAGTGATGAACACCAGGTTAACTTTAACAAAATGAACTACTCCAAGTGTCTCTTAAATTTTGGCTGCCCGTGTCATTTTGTCCAATTCTTCATAGTCTTTCCTGGGGGCAACCAAAGGGACGTGCCACACAATAGGCAATGGCTGCACATTGTTGGGCCTCTCTGGGAACGTGTTGTTTCTTTCTGGTACAGTGCGCAGGCAGCGGGTCTCCTCTGTGAGGAAGCTGGGAACTACATGGACAATGTCAAGTACTGCGGGTACTGTCCCTACCACTACCAGAAAGTGGTTAGTACGGTATGTATCGGATGTAACAGAACCTTGGAAAACGAGTTGCCGTCTCTTTTTAATTCTTTGCTGTCTCTCTCTTTTGAGTTTGAACAATTGTGTGCGATTGAAGCTGAACTAATGCCAGTGATAGCTCTGAAAACTTTTATTTTTCTTACTATCTTGACACTTTCCCTTTTCCCATGCTAAAAGGAGCTGACATTACCTAAAAGAATCTAATGCCAGTGCAACCATAGCATGTATACTTTCCAAGACTACAGGTGTTTGCATTAAGTTGGTTTTTTGTTGACAAGGATGCCACTGACTTTCGTGTGAAATTTGCCAAACCACGAGCGAAAAGTCGCCAAATGTCGCCATTTTTCTTCAAATTTCGCCAAGAAAATCGCCACTCAACATATGTGGGATGTGGCCAGTAATAAAGATTGCTAATTATGTATAGCCCCATGGAGAACAATATCGTCCGTAGTCTCTAAATTATATTTACGTTCTTTTAATGCTAGTTGCATCACCTGCTTCACCATGGCAGAACTCGGAAAGGGCGTGCAGGCACCATCAGCGTCTCTCAGTGCTAGCGCCTCGTAATAGAAGTTTGCGGCGATTTTAGTTGTGGCGAATGCAGGATGAAGCAGTCACTACAACAAAAAAGGGATGGCATGCATAGCCTTCTTGCAAATTTCGAGAATCTCATTGAGTCACTGTGTAATCGTGTGTTTGATAATCGAACAAATTAATTGCACAACAAAGATAAGAAATTCGAAAATAGCGCGCAACCACTGCAATGCACGCACCACCTCTTCTGTGCGGCATCAGTGCAGTTTCTGAAGGCTGTCCAAAGAAGCCAACTTCTTGATCGGCCGAAAAAAAATGTTAATAAAAAATTTAAACTCTACATGAAAATTAGGGGGTACTACAACAGGGAAGCAGTTGACAAGCTATTTACAACGGTTGAAGCTGTGGCTGAAACAGGTGGCCTAACCATCACCTAGCCACTTCAGAAGCCAAACTTTAAAGAAGCCTAAAGCTCTTGAAGCTCTTAAGTACACACCACCATTTTGCGGCACGCAAAAAGTCTGCTGACCTAAAAGGTGCTTGGAGGTCGCTGGGGGATGCACCAGTGTGCCAGTGCCTCCAGGATCTTGGTGAATTGAGGAGATACACACGAGGAACAGGATAGACGTACTGGATTGAGTGTGAAGGGCACATTCTACTGGTGACTCTAAAACGAAAAAAAAATAGAAAAACGCTGTCGCCTGTTCGTTTTGAAAACGCTGAGAATAGAATGAATAATTCAGTCGAGACCTAAGCCGAAAATCCCCAAAAAATCTCCGTGTCGCCAATCATGATTTCTGGTCGCCACAGGCCTCTCAAATTCGCCAATTTGGTGAAAAGTAGTCATCAGTGGCAACCCTGTCTTTTGAGAACATCCTAAGGGGCCAAAATCACCTGTGTGTGCCAAATTTTTATTGCCCACAGCATCTAAAATAAATTTAATTACACTCTTTTGTATTTATGAGCATGCTGTATAACTGTTCTTTTTTTTTTCCAAACCACAATATGTACCGCATAGGGTCCTTTCTGTTCAGCGTTCACATTTTTGAAGCTCTAGGTGTAGAAATTGAGTGTTACTGTTTTCAGAAAAGCACTGGGATGAAATTGGGGCTCTTGCTGTCTGGCACGCAGCAAACGATTTCCCTGAAAGTTCATGAATGATTAACATAGACACTCACATTCTTTTTTGATGCAAACATATTCCAAAGATGCAAAATTACTCATGGCTAGCTGTAATTGATGATTGATGATTGATTGTTTGATATGTGGGGTTTAACGTCCCAAAACCACTATTTCATTATGAGAGACACCGTAGTGGAGGGCTCCGGAAATTTCGACCACCTGGGGTTCTTTAACGTGCACCCAAATCTGAGCACATGGGCCTACAACATTTCCGCCTTCATCGGAAATGCAGCCGCCGCAGCCGGGATGCGAACCCGCAACCTGCGGGTCAGCAGCCGAGTACCTTAGCCACTAGACCACCGCGGCGGGGCTGGCTAGCTGTAATGGCAAAGAGTCTATTCGCAAGCCATGAAATGAACTCGTTTTACAATAATTTGGTTATCGAGTACTTTTTAAAGTTTGAGCATAAGAATATAGTAAATTTGTTTGAGGATGCTTTCTTTGTTCTCTGAACTTTAATAAAAGGGGTCCTGAAACACTTTTCTATGTAATTATTTAATGGCTTCATAAAGGAGTTTATTGCGTCACAAATCAACCGCCGCTCAAATTTCTACAATCGATCAAGCACAAGCGGAGTTGCAGATATTTGTCATACGCTGCAATTGCTTTCATGCTTTTCTCATGCCTACGAGCACTCCGAAACCTAGGATTGGTGCGGGACAAAGAAGTTATGTCGCGTGCATGCCCTTGAGCACTTTTTTTCCCCCTTCGAACGCATGATTGACTTTCAGTGTGATAACAAGCGTGCATGGGGACACACGCCGGCCTTCCATGGCGGCCACTGTAACCATGCAGCTCACAATACTCAAATCAGCCAATAGCCAGGAATTTGGGTACATATGTGGTGCGATCATATCAGTGTATGACATCATTTGCAGAAAGAAGGGGGAACGATTTCTAGCCGACTTTGAGAGTTCATTATATATTACAGGCCATGTGCTGTGCTATTATGTTTGGCGGACAACATCTCATGAGCCTCTATACTTGTTCGGCGATGTTTTCTTACCAGGCTGAAAAAGTGTTTCAGGGCCCTTTTAACAAAGAAGCATATATAGTAGTATGCATGGCCATGTTTAACAAACAATCTGAGGCCTTTTCGTATATGGCGGCAAGCCCTTGTTGACACTAGATTATCTTATGGGCTTTGAGCATCTCGCTATCCTGCTTCGACCATTCAGGCTTTCTGTTCTTATCTCTTTCATTCTGTTTTCTTATGCTGCACACTCTTGCCAAATATCACAGTCTGCTTGCCTTCTTTAAACGTAACTCGGTTGAGTAAACTGTCGTCCAATGTTGCAGCTACCATACGCATTGCAGAGCTCTGTTCACTTCCTAATGCATTACCCTTTTTGCACGTGCGCAACGTGTGGGAAACGTTGCGATGGACCATCATCATAATTTCTTCCTTTATCAGCGAGTGTGACCCATATGCATAGTGGTCTCTTGCCTTGTGCGTGTGTGTTCAGAAACGGGACAACAACATCAAGATCATCCCAGCCTTCAAGCCTATACCGGCTGAGTGCGATTCACGTGAGGATAGCCCCGAGCGCAAGCCCGCTCGAGCGCGCATGAAGGGGGGCAGAAGTATGAGCGGGGAGCGGCGTGGATGCAGTCGGCCGCCGTGCAATGGCCAGGTGTCCTCAGACGGTGGTGCCAGCAGCGATGCCACAGAGCCACGAAATGGAGCCACGTCTGGGGGGTCGTCGCCCTCTCCAAGCACGGGCACGCCCAGTACTCCACTGCCGGTGAGTTTCACTTGCTGTTTGCTCTGGAGCCATATTGGTGCTCATTTCCAAGAAAACCACGGATCTTTACACAAGCTTTCAGAAAATGTTCAGCATGCAAACAAAGAAAAAAATATCTGTTGTGCCTTCATGTCCAACTTCTTTATATCATGGGCTCCTTCCATGTTCTTTTGCCACATAAAACTGTGGAAGTGTTGTCAGTAGGCATGGTGGGACATGTCCGAACTTATGGCATATTTCTGTCCATTCTGTTAGATTATCAGATGCCGAGTGAACTGGATGCCTGTCCAGCGCAAACAGGTTGCTGGTGGGCACTCATCTTTTCCAGAAGCATCTGCATTGCCTGATGCCCTGCATGCATAGGCCCAATTAGTATTCTGTCTCCTTGGATATCAGTATTTTTCACATCGTACTGATGCCTTTGGAATGGTCAGATAAATGTTTTCCATTGTTTTGTGCGAATCAGATAGCAATGACAGTGTGAGGTGATGTTCACTACACCAATAGCAGACGGGTTCCCCTATGGATGAGTTCACAGTTGAGGCTGGGTATTGCCATACCCGATGCCCCTGGTGCACATGCCAGTCATTTCCCTTTGTTTCCACAATGAATTAACTGCAGCTATCAGTCAGTGGTACTATGGTTAGGATGTCTGTTAGAAAGTTGCGAACAAAAATTCAAAATTGATATGTCCTTTACATCCATTGTTACTCTCCTTTACATCTATGCCTCTTATAAAGGGGCCCAACTCTATTTGCTTTCTGTGTGTTGATGCTGAATGAAGACAATTTGCTTTCAGTTTTCAATTGAAGAAGGTGATTCTTACTGGAAAATACTAGAGCTGTGCGAATAGCTAAATTATGGTTGCGAGGCAAATTTGAGATCGAAGTGTAAGTACGAATCGAATTGCATGTTTTTAGAATATTCTTCGAATATATTTAGAATATTTTTCAAACACTTTGAAGTGAAATTGCAGAGAAAAAAAGAGTTGGACAGGATTCCTAAGTGTGTTCTTATGATCAAGCAAAATGACAGTGTTTCTTTTGGCTAGGTTGATAAAGCACTGTTGGATTGGTCTTTTATAGTTCTCCTATCAAGAATGAGGCAATCAAAAGGCCAAATTGTGTTCATCTACATTATTTGGTGCAACCGGCCGGCACTTTACATGAGAAAGGCAAAGATGCCAGTTCCTCAGCATCTCCTCTTTCAATTTCTGTGGAAACCCTACTGATGTGGTGGACAATGATGTGCTCCCTTCCAGCACAAAGTTCCATATATGCCTCGCAGACGTGAATATATACGAACATCTGTAATTTTAGATGGGCTGAAAATTCTCGGCGTCCAATTTTTTAAACTTTCTGCCAAATTTCAGGTTCAGAACAACATTAATTGTGCCCCCCCCCCCCCCCTCCCTCTGCCACATCTATTATTGCCACATTCGAACCAACGTTTTTTTTTTTTTAATTATTACATTTGCTACAGTAGCGGAGCCTGAAAGGCAGCTTTGTTGCAATACGAAAGGGTGATAGGTTGAAACATATCATAAATTTGAACGAGCCAATGGCAATTGGACATTGACTGTGTTTGGCTCCGGATTTTTCAAATAGTTCAAATAATAAAATTACAGTGAGAATCAAATCAAGTAGCGAACACTTTTAGAAAAATAATCAAAATATAGTATGTTCAATCACCCCTATAAAATACAAATGACAACTGTGATTTTCCACTGTTTTCTTCGTTGAGTTCCTTTTGTTCTCGACCTCATGTGAGGTGATATGCTGACTGTACCACTAGGTCTGTTCATATGAGGGGGTATCAATCAATGGTTCGTTTCTTTGTTAGACACTACCTAATGAAATCAAAAGACAGTCAAAATAAGCAAGGTATAGGGGACATTATTTGTAGCTTTAAACTGTAGTGTGTCAATAATGACATAATTAGAAAGGATTTAAATTGGATGCAAAATATACTTGCTGCGAATAGAAACAGAACTTACCCCCTTCGAAGGCTGTGGGATTAAATCCTGGCTGCAGCGGCTGCATTTTTGATGGAGGCGAAAATACTTGAGTTTCGCATGCTCAAATATAGGTGCACGTTGAAGAACCCCAGGTGGTCAAAATTTCTGGAGCCCCCGGCTGCAGCGTCTGTCATAATCAATGGTGGTTTTGGGTCGTTAAACCCCAGATAGTATTATCAAACTTTCTACTTGCAGATGACGCATCCAATATTCTACCGATTCAGTTACAGCGGTAGTTGCTCTCCAGTCTGCATTATTGGTTATTTCATATTTATTTAATCCTGAGAATGTTAGCCAGTGCCGATCGCAGCCTTGACGGTGCGTGCAGAACACTCCCTTTTTTGTCTGTTCAGGTCTGTTGAGTCTAGCTTACAAATGTATATGTGCTCCACGTTCTCGGCAGCTACCAGGCAAATTCACGACAGCCAACTTCACGGAGGCGACAGTGGTACAGACGGGCAGCCCGGTGTTTGGGGAGCGGCAGCGCAAGCGGGGTCGCCCGCTGGGCAGCACCAAGGAGGCCAAAGCCCAGCAGGCCGCACAGCAAGCCGCAGCCGCAGCACAAGCGGCACAGCAGATTGCAGCTGCCCAGCAAGCAGCAGCTGCTCAACAGCAGCAGTCACAGCCAGCTCAACAGCAGCAGCAGTCGCCACAGCAACAGCTACCTGTGCCTCTGCTGCAGGCCAAGACAGAACCGCTCTCTCCCCCGGTGAGGTTTTGGTTTTTACAGTTCCTTTTGCATTGTTTCTTTGCCTCTATTACACTGTCGTTGTCTCTTTGTAACATGCATTGTGAATGAGTGTCTATAAATGTGCAAAATTTACATAATTTGACGCTAAGTTTCTGGAGACCAATGTTAAAGCAAATGAATCGTTAGAATAAGTTATGGCGTACTTTATAAAAGTTATTAGTAATTATAACTTTAGTGATTATCCAACTGTTGTACACTCATCAGGCATATTTCTTTATCTAAATTTAACAACCCACTTAAGTTGCATGCAATTGTTATCTAGTAGCCCTGAGTATCACAAAAAAAATAAAACAAGTATTTTTACATTTTTGCCGAAATATTGGCTATAATAAAATAAATAAAAAATAGTGTTAAAAATAAACCTTTATAACGAAGTTTTGGATATAACGAACTTATCTTTATGTAAGATTCAAGTTTGTTATAATGAGGTCTGAGTGTATTTCAACTGGAATTGACACACAAAGCAACAATAATGCTTAATTTACCATTAGCTCAGTGTTTGTGATCATGTTCTTGGCAATAGTGCACAGAAATGGCAAAAGTTAAACTGCATCTGGACACGAGGATGGCATGTTGCAAAGGGATATACGAAATTGTGCATTGCACTGCCATGACATGTGAAACTGGGTGCTGTTTTACATTTGTTTTTATGGGACTGGACTTGAGGGATACACGAGCACCCATTGAGGGATAGGGGGAGAGGCCTTAAATTTATCATTGCTCAACATGACTCCCAACATTTGTGAGCCGTTCAAAAGAGGCAGTACACTCAAACCTCAATATAACAAACCTGGACATAACGAAATGTTATAACGAAGTAAATGAAAAATAGTCTTGCAGTTGATATAGGGCTAGGAATAACGTTTATAATAAATTTTCAGGTATAACGAACCTAATTTTATGTAAGATGCAACTTTGTTATGACGAGGTTCGAGTGTACGTGCTGCTGACACATGGGGCACCTAGATGCTCTCATAGGAATGAAAAGAGGGCAGTCTCTGTGCTCTTCTATTTTTCCACTGTGAGCACAAGGAAAGCTAAAGACCTCTCACTTTTCTGAATTGCAGAATTTTCGTCCTATAAATCATAAGACACAAGAGAAAAGTGCGAGTTTTCATGATTTCAAAGCCATGTTCTAATGAGGTTGGGCCGTTATGTTACAGCCATCATCACTGTCCAGCACCAACCCAACTCCCAGCTTCAGTAGTATCTACGAAAACCTAGTGGGCAGCAGTCGCCATGGCGAGAAAAGGCCAAAGGCCAAGCGACCCTCTTCATCCCAGGGTGGCAGCAGCAGGTGCGCTTGCATGTTTGATTGCCTGCATTTGTGTTGGCTTGCTACAGACCTCCTCGACTCCGTGACATTGTGAAACTTTTCTGGCCGCACATAATTGGGGCAATCAATCAACAGTGGGTGATATTTACCTTTCCATGAACCCTTCATCATTTTCTTATATAGCTGCTGGAGATGAACCCGGTTGACGCAGTGTACCTTATATGTAATGAAATGGCAGGGTGTACATATTATGAAGACTGTGTTAGCTGCCACCAGGTAAATAACGTTTAGTGCAACAACATAATACTCATATATTATACAAGCCTTATGACAGGAAGACCTTGTGCATTCCTGCTCAGTTGTGTAAATACATGCACGCACACTTATGTGTTGTTAATTACTGAGAGTATGAGCCGTACAAGTAATTACTATATAACAACATAGCATTGTATTCGATGAAAAGTTTGTCAGGTAATATTTTTCGCACAGGTAGTGTTGTCATCAGGTGAACGATGTCAGGTGGAAAAAGATGATGCCCAACAGTTATTGGCCAAGTTAATGTCAGATTATTGCACTTGATTCTTTGCTGCTGTGTTGTGTGAGGGCAGAATTGCATCACTCCTTTTTGTGGAGGAGGAGGAGGTCTGTAAAGTTTTTATCAGAAATGTGTAGCCGCTGTTATCCGCAATATATTGAGCTGTGGCCATTTTGTTATTTCTATGTGCATAGCAGTTCGGTAAGAGTTTATTACTGACACACACTTCTACTGCACGAGGTGCATCCCTATCACCACGAATTGACTAACATGTTTCTGCAAACTGAGGCTATAAACACTGCATGTTTGCTGTTCCTTCACAACATCCATAATTAACAGCACATAGCATACTGTGGTGTAGTGAGACAAATTTTGCAATGGCAGTCTTTGACTGTAGCCTTTCATCACATTTGCTACAGTGAACCATGTGTAACTGTTGTGCAGTCATCACTGTGTACTTGCAGAAGACGAAGTTGCTTGCATATTCGCCTATTGCAGTGGAACGGCGACACCAGTTGCGGCAGCCTAATGGCTAAGACATTGTTTCACTAAATGTGAAGGTGCCATTTCGATTCCCGGTCACCTTGGCTACATTTCCATGAGGGCGAAATGCGAGAAATCCGTATACATAAATTTAGGCCCACATTGAAGAAAACAGGGCAGTCAAAAGTAATCTTGAGTTGCCCGCCGCAGATCGTCTCGTGATCGTAATGTGGATTTGGTGCATGATACTCCATTCTTAAGGGGAGACGCGGGTCGAAAAGTCGCGTTTTTTTTCCAAATTTCACCTTTTCTGTTTTTTGTTGCTTTATCATCTTTATACATTATATTTTGACATCTGAAAATATCACAGCGAAATAAGCATCAGAAGTCAGTGAAAAACGCGTCTGAGTGAGCGGCAGTGACGCGCGGCATCACGAAATTTACACAAAACGGGCTGCTGTTCGCGTGCTCGCGGGGCCGCGAAGAGAGCTGTCCGCCATATTGCGGCCGCTGGCTCGTGTAGAGTTGTCCTTACTCTCCACGATCCCGGTTCTTGAAGTCTCGTACGTTCACGAAAAATCTAAAAAAAAAGCAACAAAAACAGTCTTTTCCCGCCGTTTCAAACCGCGCGCCACTAACGCAGGGCCGCCATTGGCTGACAGCACCCGTGTTTTCTTGCCGTAGTTCGCTTCACTGTTTTCCGGAGTTATTTTTCGCTGTTTTCGTGCGATGGCAAGCCCGAAAAAGGCCGTTGCCGACCATCGGAAATACAGAAGTAAGAACAAGTTCAGAGGGAAGCGGCGGAGGACGTACAAGAAAGCCACCGCCAACGAAAATGTCCGCGACGGGCCAGCGGCCGGTAGGCCTAACATCGACCACGGCAACGTCGACCATGGCAACTGCGACGACGAGATCAACGCTGCAGTGAATTTTGTGAGTGCATCGCAGAAAAAGATCGCGTTATTCGAAAACGACGTCAGGCCGAATGCCGATCGTGCCGAAAGCGTAGTGCTGTGCGAGTTGGGTGCATTGACGGCCGTCGTCGCAGGCGCGGCATGCCCCGTTTGTCACGAGAGTAAACTCGCAGTTCGGGCACCGAATAAAAAGCGGAAAGGCCTTTCGGCGTTTCTGGAGCTACACTGCGAGAATGCGGAGTGCTCGGAGAGCATCCTTTCGTCCGCGTACTCGTCGAAGCGGGTCGCGTCAGATGGCGGCCGCGGTGCAAGCAGAAGCTACGACAGCGGGAGTTCGCGTGACGCCTTTGCCGTGAACCTGAAAGTGGTGCTTGCAGCGCGTGCCGTCGGTATCGGGCATGAGCAACTTTCACGATTTTGTGCAGTAGTTGGATTGCCAAACCCTATGCACCATAAGACCTTCCATGCTATCGGCAAAAAGATTCACAGTGCGGCAGTGAAGGCTGTCTGTGAAAACATGCAAAGGGCACGCAGCGTCACCAAAGAGGTGGCTGGTAACAGTGACGTGCCAGTCATGTTTGACGGCACATGGCAAAAAAGAGGCCACAAAAGCCACAATGGTGTGGGAACTGTAGTGTCCTTGGACACTGGTTTGTGCCTGGACTATGAAGTGCTTTCCAACTTCTGCCTGGCGTGCAGTTTGCATAACGACATGGGAGGCGATGAAGAAACATGGCAGGCGTTTCATCATCCCGTTTGTGAGAAGAATTGCGACTGTTCTTCGCATGCCATGGAGGCCGAAGCTGCAGTGCGCATTTGGCAGAGGACTGTGGACTATGGACACCCCTGCGGTTCACCATCTTCCTAAGCGATGGAGACAGCAAGGCCTACAACGGGGTCTGTGATGCCAACGTGTACCCTGACACTCCAATTGAAAAAGAGGAGTGCACCAACCACGTGGCGAAACGTCTGGGCACCGGCCTGCGGAAGCTGCCAACGCCACTTCCACGAGGGGAGAAGCTGAAGGAGACCACCATCCAGAAGCTTCAAACTTACTTTCAGGTGGCCATTGTGAACAATCGGGGAAATGTCCACAAGATGTACACTGCCATATGGGCCTCATGTTTGCACTCGTGCTCAACAGACGGTGCTGGAAGTCACAAGTTCTGTCCTGCAGGCCCAGACTCGTGGTGCAAGCACCGACGTGCTGAGGCGCAGGGCCAGCCTGCACCGTGCCACACCCCCCTCCTGACCAAGGCCCAGGGTTTGGCAGTCCTCCCAATCTACAAGCGTCTCACAGATGCGAAGCTGCTTGCCCGGTGCCTCCACGGCAAGACACAGAACGCGGCCGAGTCCCTGAACAGCAAAATATGGCTGCTGTGTCCAAAGACCCGGTTTGCTTCCCGGACTGCTGTGGAAACAGCCACAGCCATTGCAGTCCTGTGGTTCAACCGGGGCCACGCGAGCTTTGAAAAGGTGCTGGAAGAGCTTGGGGTGCTTCCTTCGGAGGCCCTGGTTACCCTCAGCGACCGCCGAGACAGCATGCGCATGCACAAGATGAATGTGCGTCAGACCGCTGAGGCGAGGGCACACCGTCGCAGTGCAGCCAAGAGGGCCCGGGTGGAAGAGTCCTGCCGCACCAGCCGGGAAGGGAAAACCTACGGTGCTGGAGAGTTTTAGACAACTGATATTCCCTCTGGACATGTGTGTATGTGTTCAGCACAAGTTTCGTGCTACTGCGTTTTTCATTTTTGTAAATACAGACTTTCAAACTTTCAAACGCGTTTTTCTCATTTCGCAATTTTGGCCAATTTGCATTTTTTGCGGGAAGTGTTTCGGGCACTTAGAATGGTCATACGACGACGAAATTTGGCACACACATTGAGGAGAGTGCGTAGGGTGCCGATATCTACTTGAATCAGCACAACCTATCAGCTGTAAATATCTATTAATAAATTTAATGGTGGTCGAGTGGAAAAAAAAGGGTACTTTGCTACACAGATGTTTTTTTCATAGTTTCAAAGTTGGAGCACAATTTCTAGCTAGATATCGGCACTCTATGGCTAATAGGGAGCAAAAGGAGCCATTGAACAACTCTCTGCATGAACATTTAGTATGCGCGAAAGTTCCCGGAAAACTTATCAAGTTTCACCATTACTTGAAACACAACTCCCAAACTATTGCACTTATGTAAAAACTGATTACAGATTTGGAATCAGGAGGAAAAACTGCATCAGTGGTCCAATTTCTGAAGCTCTAAGTTGAATAACAAAAAAAAAGTGCTTTCGAGGAGCGTCTCCCCTTAATGATATCTCAATAGCTGTAATTTTTTAAAACTGAGCACAAGATTGCCGTTGTTATTCTTGAAGGTGTTAGCCACATTTCTAAAGAAGTAGGGTGAAATGAAACCATGCAGTACATAGATCTTATCTCATTTTGTTGTTTATTTGGTCAAAATTAATTTTTTTTTGCTGTCAATTATCTTCTAGGCTGCATAAATCTTTCAGGTATAGAACATTAGTTTATCGATTTGTACTTGCATTCTAAAGCTTAAAAGTTACCTATAAAGATATATAATAGAGGACAGCTGATTAACCTTGATCATGTAGATTTCGTTGGCAGACATAGGTTTTGATAAGCTTAACTGTTTCTTGACCATCTTGCACGAAACTGCTCTTGTTGTATTTACACGATTGAAAGTCGATTTGAATGTATGTCGACCCACCTGAAATCGCATGTCTCCCAAAAGGAGAGAAAAAAAAAGAATGCGAGCGCAGTTCACACAAAGGAAATTTATTCACGAAGACAACTCGTCGTTGCTGGAGTCATCCTCACTGGCGTTGCTGCCGTTTAACAGATCAAGTGTGAGTTTACCGTTGACAGGCACTCATCACAGGCGCGAGAATTAAGCAAAACACTGCAGCACAAGTGACAGAAACGCGTGGCGACGTGGCTCCTTAAAAAAAGTTATCACAAACAGAAGCTGTTCCCTGGCTCTTCCGTCGACTACCAATGCCCCCATTTGACAAGCCACAATCATGTCACGCTGTGACGTTTAGTACACTTCCGGACGCGACAGTAAGAGCGTTATCGCTCCAAGTACAGTGGCCAACTTCTTTCAAAGTCAGCATCACCATTTTTGACGTCAAAATGTATGCAACACAGTAAATTAATATGTTAAGCTTCTACCGTAACCCTGCTAATGTTGGTGCAAAGTTGTAATTGGGGCATAGTGCCCCTGATTTCTTGTTTTTTTTTTCCGTTACTACCAGTACACGTTTCGGTTTCAATTGTCGACCCCCCAACAATAAATTTTTAAATTTGAAAAAAAAAAAAGGGAAGGTCGACCTACCATCGTGTAAATACAATATCATTTCTCATTTTTCAGAGTTAGATGTAGTTTCCTGAACCCCACTGCGCTAGAAATTTCTTTCACATTCAATATAATAAAATATTGTTTTACACTGTGAAAATGTCGCAAATAATGTAGAAATTTTAAGTCTTTGAAGAACCAAATCCTCCTCCTTTCCTCCCTGCGTAACTTATTCCTAATGCCAAGAGGGTGAACAACTTTTCTTTTGTACCTAGGCATTGTAGCTGCCATGGCTAAAAACAAAACACTAAGCCTTGGGCTATAGAGCAGATAATGATTTAAAATACCACAGTTCCATGCAAATGTGACATGCATAGTTCTTTGGTACGGTTATTTTATTTGAGGCCATTTACCAGCTTTTATCAATCAACATATTTGTGAGCAAACAGGTGCTGGTCATTCCCCTTTGGGAATTTTCGTGGAACCGCCACGGCGGTTATGCTGCTCGACTGCTGGCCCGAATGTTGCAAGACCTATGCCGGCCGTCGTGGTCGCAATGTGACGGAGACGAAAATGCCTGAGGCTCCGGGGAAGATTCAGTTGCACGTCAAAAAACCCCGGGTGGCCGAAATCTCCGGAAAACGCTCTATGTCATCCCACATAATCCTGTTATTGTTCCGCCACTTTGAATGCCAGCAATTATTATTGCTGATTTCATGGAAACAAACAAAGTTCCGTCTGGGTTTTTAATTGGCTTTAACTGTCTGAGCAGTACACAGTGCACCGCATCGACACATTAGTGGCATTATTCTCTAGCCACTGAGTTAAGCAGAAGCCGGTAGTCTCACTACATCACTTGAAGTCGTTGCATTGCATGAAGAGGCCTCCCTCTTCTTAGGAAAGCTAGATGGGAATTGCTGTTGTGATTCCAGTGCACGGTTAGTACATTTTAATGGGAGCAACAAAACATGCCACAGTTTTTCTTCATGGAAGTGCATGTTTTCAATTTGCTGAGGTATCACTGACCATGCTTTTGTTTTTGTTTTTTACCTCTGCATTCGCCTTTCAGCTGTACGATTTCTGGACCCTTTTCTATTTTGCTTACACAGCATTGGCTGAGTGTTTTATTTTCACATTGTTTGCTCACATCACACCTAATGCCTCAGTCAGATGGGTAGACGTAGTGTCACTTAATAGCGGATGCACTTTGTTGCTGGTGAAGCTGCTCTGTTGATTTGGTGAATCCGTTCTGGGTTGAGCTAGTACTGTAGGCAGCCGATGGCACTGGGAATTGGTTATTAAGCGGGCACTTCTGATATCTGGACTTCTCTGTTGCATCTCATTTTGGTGACTACGCACATGCTTTTGCATGTTGTATTGAGTGAATTAAGTGTGATAAATGCATTTGCTAGTGACTGTCTTGTGCAGATGTAAGGACCAATTGTGAAATTCAAACAGAAACAGCACTGGGGACTTCATCATGGCCTAATCTGAAAAGGTGATGAGGGAAAACCAAGATGAAGGGCTGTATAGCAGTGGCTTTCAACAGGGACTTGTTCTGGAATAGAACGCAAAATGTATGAAGAATTACGCGTATGAGCAACATGTCCTTGTTGCTCACGTAGACGTTCTTTTTCTCAATTGTACCGTATTTACTTG
The DNA here is from genome assembly GCA_013436015.1 of Rhipicephalus annulatus. Classification (NCBI taxonomy): domain Eukaryota; kingdom Metazoa; phylum Arthropoda; class Arachnida; order Ixodida; family Ixodidae; genus Rhipicephalus; species Rhipicephalus annulatus. The sequence goes on along the minus strand of WOVY01002521.1, from coordinate 330,702 downwards.
CGTAATGAACCCACTTTTTTTTTTTTTTCAGAAAGTTGATGTTGATTTGAAAGGAAGGTTCATTATGGGGAAAAAAAAAGTAATCGCAGTTATAGCGGCAAAAGTTTTGTATTATAGTATTAAGAAACTCGCTGTACAACCGATAGTGGCCGTCAATTTAGTGGCAGGAATATGGAACCCCCCGATTCGTGAACTTGGCTCTCCACAAGAAAAGACTGTTTTTGTTTTCGCGCGAAATATCGGGACAAGCCTTTTTTGTAGCCCAAAGCTGTTTATTCCTGTAACAACCACGCACGGATTGATGCCGAAGTGTCGTCCAGTTTGGTTTCCATGCTCCGGCCCATACTTGACCGAGTTTAAGTTCAAAACTGGCCGATCGTGCCCTGCGCAGCAGGTGTCTAGCGAAGTTAACTACGACAAATGCGACATCAAAAACACACGCACGCTGCGGCCTTGCGGGTGAGTCGCGCCGTCGTACCAGGTTGCACTTTGTTTTTTGCGTTGTTTTCACGTCGCTGTGCTTGCGTGGCGCTATAAGCAAAGAGGTTCTTTCTGCGCTCAACAAATAGCGCTCTGCCACAAATGGCGCGACTTGAAAATTTTGAGCAACGTCGTCCACTCTCGCGCTGCTCGCAACTGCTCTGTATGGCTCTTAAATTATGTTCTTACATTTATTGCGTTGTTATTTTCTGATATAGTGACGCAATTTAATGTTGTTTCGATCGTCAATGGCGCTGGCTATCTTACCAAAATAAAATGAACAGATACGTAAAAAAGTAGATTTTTTTTCAGGACTAAGGCTAATACGTGAGTAAATACGGTACATCTTATAAATCACTGCGATGTGCATGCTGTTGTTAAGTTTTGTTCAAGTTGGTTATTTTTATTTCCAAGGATAATATAATGATTATTAATAAACGTAATTATGCTCACACCTGCGGATCACACACGACACTTAGTCCACTCAACTGACTGGAGTACGAAGCTTGGTGCTGCTTTTCAATTGCTGCCTCTTGGGTTAAAATGAATGAGTGTGAGGGAGCCATACGAAAGAGGGCTCTGGTGTGGCCTGGCAGGGCATCGCCGTCGAGCAGTGGAGAGCGTGAGACCGCCAAAAATGGCAGCGCGGGTGGCAGCAACAAGCGCAGCGCCGCCGGGTCGGCCGGCCCAAGGCTTCGCAAGAAGGTTCCTCCCATGCTGTCGCCGTCTGCCCAAACGGCGGCTGCCGGCGGAGCCATCAACGGCCTGCCCCCGTGAGTCCCAAGTCGCGAATGCAGACCGGTCGTCTTGACTCCCATCCCCACCTGTAGCGTAGCGTACTTGCGTGGTATATTCGCGGACATCTTTTCCTGGCAAAAGACTGAAAGCTATGGGTGCGAAGCTTCTGCACATGTCCCACGCAAAACAGGGCACTTCGGCCCACATTTCATACAACTGTTTAAAGTGATTGCTGCACAGAAAAGCGTCACATAGTATTTGATTTGTCTTTTTAGGCGACTACTTGCAGGTAAAACTCTTCGCAAGTTTTTACGCAACTAGACTTGAGAACCAGAATTAGATGGACGCTTACCTGAAGATGCACACGCCATCTAGCATCTAATGTGCACGGGAAAGACTCGTATTTCTTACGCATTCAAAATGCGAAATGAGAATGTTTAGGTTTAAACAAATATATTATTGTCTTACTGCTGTGTGACGTGTCCAGTCTCAAAGAGCTTCCTGTACAAAAAGAAAGAATTTTGTTTCATTTCTAATGTAGAAAACAGGGACGAAATTGTGGGACTACATTTATGGGTAGTAGCAGTTTGACTCTGTAGCCTTCCTTCATTGCCAAGAAAAGTTGTGTGCGAGTGTAGTCTGCCGTATATGTGGTTTTGTTGATGGTCCTGTTGGCTCTTATCTTTGGCAGACAGGAGCTGCACAAGCTGAGCAACTTGTTAGCCAATTAGGCGAGTGAAACCAGCCATTAATTATCAAAGGGTCATCCAACTATGTAGGCATTCAGGAGTTGAAGGTGTGATCTTGCGTTTCAAATTCAAATGGTACCACTGGTTCACAAGAACCTTGAAATAGTAGAAAATCTCTACAGTGAACTTCTATAAATAAATAACTTGCATAAATGCAATATTTGTGTCATTCCAGCTCTGATGCAAGTGCTACAGTGTTTGGTATTTTCGTTTAAGTGACCAATATAAGGAAGTGTATATTTTGAAAGTCCCAAGCACTTTTTTATGCAGGCACTTCACTGTAATGTGCTTTGTTTCTTGGATGCAAAACTTAATGCACCACAGCTCGGCTGATACATTACGATGTCAGGGTTTTTGCACAGATGCACTTGCGAAAAACTACAATTTATTTATTTATTAAATAAATAAATAAATAAATAAATAAAACTACAGGGGTGAGGGAAGTATTCAGCTCACATAGGGTTCAAATATTGCAACAGCATTTAGAAGACAATTGGTAGGCTCTGGGTAGTTATGTGTCACAGAGTAATGCGCCGGTGCACTATTTCTTTGGTTATTCTGAAGTGGTTTTTAACATATATTTGACAAGACTCTTTTTTTTTCACCTTACTCATAAAAATATTTTTGCCAAGAGTAAGGTATCAAAGAAAGTGTAAGGCTTGATGTTTAGTGTGAAATTAGGAATAGAGATGGATTCAGAAATTCACACAAAATTCTGTCTTTTCTGTTAATGTTGTTCCAAGTGTGGTTACTCCGCTGCCTCACTATGTATAATCAACATCAGTGGAACCACTGGGGTAATCCTATTATGTGTCACATAGAACCACTTGCAATTTCCTGATTCCGTTTAACAACATTGTTTGCTGCCCTGAGCTGTGGGTGTGCTAGCGTAAATTCTAGACTTCCAACTTAGGTAACATATACATGAAATAGATGCAGGCACTGTCTTCTGTTAATTCAAAGTTTTCGGAGCAGATCTTTTTCCATGCATAGAAAATGCATGGAAATGAGTCCATTGGAAGCATTGGGCCATGTTATATTTGCAGTAAATGAAGTTGGAAGCATTTGGTTCTGGTTCTGCGTTAGCGGACGTTGGCTTCTTTTCTCCTGTGCAGCCCTCGAATATTATGATTATATGGAAAAGGGAAAAAAAACAAACATTGTTGTACTCACTGATGTCAACAAAGGCAAGAGAAAGTTATTTTGTTGTTTAAAGTGGTGAATCCTGCAGACAAGAAGAAAGGCTTCTTTAAAGTCATTGAACAGAATGTTATTATTTCAACTTTAATCTTTTTTTTCTTGGTAGAATGTAGCATATTCTTCTAAGGGTATTAAATTAATCATAATTATTGGCATTTTCTCTGTGTTGTAAAAGGAATGGCACTTGCTACCAAGTTCTCCCCTCTGTTGGCTTTGGTAGTTTGTGCATTTCAACTGTCATCATCATTTCTCCTGCTAAACTTTGTGGTTGTCCTCACATTGACTGGAAGGGTTTTAGTTTGAATACATTATACAGTGCAATTTTGTTGATACGATTTTGCATAATATATGTTTCAGCTTAAGTTTTTCTTTTTAGTCCCAGTAAATGTACCAAGGAAACACTGCATTTTCACATATTTAATACCATAAAATTTTTGCCCAAGGCTGGATAATATGATTGAAAATGTGTCTTGATCAACAAATCTAAAAATGGTATGTTTAATTTTTAATATACTAGTTCAAACTGCATTCTGACTAGCCACAATCTGCATGTTGCAGAGCCACTGAGGCTGCAGTAGGGTTGGTTCTGCAGCGAAAAAATCGCTGCCTTGTACAGTAGCACTGTACTGCCAGGAGATGTACTACACCATCTAGTGAAAAGTTAATCATACACTCAAACCTCGATATAACAAATTATCGGTTATAATGAAGTAGGTGACCAATGTTTCTAAAAAGACTCAATTGAACACGAATACACCCTACGCGTGAGTGTTGTCGTGTGCTTGCACTCAAAATAAGTTAACCCCAAGTTCTGTTACAGTGACCAATATCTTTGTGATAAATACAGTGTTACAAGTGATTGTTTATAACGTAATTTCAAATATAGCGAAGTTTCGTGGCAGATGTGAGTTTGTTATAATGACGTTTGAGTGCATTTTATATGAAGGAATGTTTTTCAAAAAAAAAACCATCTCATTCATATTTCATATGAATGAAACGTTTCATAAAAAAAAGTATTAATGAATACAGAAATTCTGACTTCCCTCCTTTTTTCTTTTAATCTCAATGGGCTAATACGACTACTGCATAATGCATTTTATTTTCCATTCTCTGTGAGAAACATATTATTACGGTGAGTTGCCCTTATCTACAAGAGATGATGAATGCGAGAGTCTAGGGATCTGGCAGATCACCATTCATGCCAACTTTGTTCTCCTCTTCTTCCACGCGTCCCCTCAGTATCGTAGCAATTTTTCTTTTGCAGACGATGCCCACCGGGCGAGTTAGGCTTCGTTGCGATGATGATAGTGTTTTAAACGGGCAACATGGACGACATTGGTCTTGCTTGAGCGGCGGCCAGTTGACAACAGCTGAGATATCACGTATGTGACATCTCTGAGACCTTCAAGGACAACAAACGGACCAGTGTAGTTGGCCAGAAACTTTTGGCAGAAACCACGCTTGCGAAGCTGCATCCAAAGCCACACAAAATCCCCTTTCTCAAACAATACGTGCCGGTGACTTCTGTCGTAACGGTTCATAGAGCGTTTCTGGAAGACGAAAGTTCGAAGACAGGCGATGCGCCGGGCCTCTTCTACGTGGCAAATGGTTTCGGTTAGAGTGAGTTGATCAGTCTCGGAAAAAGGAAGAATAGTGTCAAGAGCTGTGCGGGGTTGGCGTGCGTAGAGCAGATAAAATGGACTGTATCCTGTTGTTTCGTGCTGTGCAGTGTTGTAGGTGAAAGTTATAGATGGCAAGATCGCGACCCATGTTTTGTGCCCGGAATCAATATACATGGAAATCATGTTGACAAGAGTCATATTAGTTCGTTCTGTCATATCATTAGCCTGCAGGTGATACATGGCACGAAGCAAGACGAAGGAGGTCTTCAACTACATCGGCAACAAATTGCCGCCCGCGATCACTGATGATGACACTGGGAGATCCATGGCGTAATATGACGTGCGACAGCATGAACTGTGAAACTTGAGTGGCCGTTGCCGCAGGAATCGCTGCAGTTTCGGCGTAGCATGTGAGGTGTTCAATGCCCACAATAATCCATCGGTTGCCGTTCGTTGATCGCGGAAAAGGGCCGAGCAGGTCAACACCGACGACGTAAAATGGTGAACCCGGGGGTGCTATGGGATGAAGTAGTCCGGCTGGCGAAATTGTAGGACGCTTGTGGCGTTGACATTGCTCACAGCTCGCAACGTATGCAGTCACACTTTTACGCATCTTCGGCCAGAAGAAGCATTCTTGAGTGCGATAAAATGTCCTAGAAAAACCCATATGGCCAGATGCTGGGTCATCATGCATTGCTCGAAGTACATGTTGTCGCAGACTTGTAGGCACAACTAGAAGTGAGCGAGGGCCTACGCCGGAATAATTCTTTTTGTAAAGAACACCATATTTTACGACGAAACCACATTGACCGTTCGTTCCGCAAATAAAGAAAGAAGCGAGACTGTTGTCACTGCGTTGTTCTGCTCAAAAAAGTTGTTAGGTCAGAAAACGGAGTATCCACTACTGCAAAATGCCCACTACTGCCAGTATCCACTACTGCCAAAGCGTCACACTCGGTTGTCAAAAGGGGAAGCCGTGAAAGGCAATCGGCGTTGGCATGAAGACGACCGCTCTCGTAACAGGCTTCAAAGTCGTGTTCTTGCAATTGTAACGCCCAACGAGCAAGACGACCAGATGGGTCCCATAGTCGAGTGAGCCAACATAAAGAATGGCGGTCCGTGATAATTGAGAGTCGGCGTTCATAGATATAAGGGTGAAACTTCTGCACGGCAAATATGACCGCGAGACATTCCTGCTCTGTGACAGTATAGTTTCGCTCCGGTTTACTGAAACAGAGACTGGCATAGACAACGACGTGTTCAGCAGCTCCATGGCGTTGGACCAGGACGGCACCGATACCTACACCACTGGCATCAATATGATCTTCCGTGGCAGCAGATGGGTCATCGTGGTGAAGTACGGGCCCTGACGTAAGAACAAACTGGAGTCACTGACCACCGAAAAAGTGCGTTCTTGCTGAGTAGGGACATCAAAGGGTAAGCGAGGTCGGTGAACATGGGCACGAAGCGACGGAAGTACGAGCATAGGCCCAGAATGCTTCGCAACTCTCGTATCGACTGAGGTTGTTTGAAGCTGCTGACTGCAGCGACTTTCTGGGGGTCGGGTTGAACGCCATGCTTGTCCACCAGGTGACCGAGAACGAGAGTCTCACGGCTGCTGAAGTGACACTTCTTAGAGTTCAGGGTGAGCTTAGCTCTCTCAAGGCAGGTGAGAACAGTCTAGACGATGGTTGTGCTCATCGAATGTACGGCCAAAAATTATAATGTCATCCAGGTGGCAGACAAACTTCCCACTTTAGTCCACGTAATATAGAGTCTATGAAGCGCTCAAACGTGGCTGGAGCGTTGCATAGGCCAAAAGGCATTACATTGAATTCAAATAGACCATCTGGGGTTATGAAGGCCGTTTTCTCTTTGTCGTTCGGGTGCATGGGGATTTGCCAATAACCAGATCTCAAATCCATAGAGGAGAAGTACGATGCCGAATGTAAACAATCGATTACGTCATCAATCCTGGAAAGCGGGTAGACATCCTTTTTAGTAACAGAGTTGAGCCGTCGGTAGTCTACGCAGAATCGCCATGTACCATCCTTCTTTCGGACAAGAATCACAGAGGCAGCCCAAGGGCTACACGATTCTTGAATGACCCTTTTCTTTAACATCTCTTCTACCTGTTGAGCAATGACCTTGCGCTCCGCAGATAAGACACGGTATGGTTTCTGCCGGATAGTATGAGCGGATCCTGTGTCAATCCCGTGGCAAGTACGCGACTCGGGTACACTTATTTGCTCTTCATTCTGCGCAAAGTCAAATATAGTAGCGTGCTTCGCAAGGACTTCGACCAAAGCTTGACGTTTTTCTGATGATATTGACTTGTTTACCATACTAAGAAAGTTGGCTTCTGTATAGTGCGTTGTACGATTAGGATCTACGCTCTCGTCGCTTAAAGATGCAATAAAACTGCTCGCATTTTGTTCAAAGAGGGCGAGTCGCAATCCGCAGGGTAGCATGACAGGTTCATTTGAGTAGTTCGACACCCATAAGGCTGATCGCCTATCACTGATCGACAGAACACAATGTGGAACGAGCACATTTTTCTTGGCGCAATTGTGACGAATGGGCTTCACAAGAGCATCAAACGTGCCGGCGTCCGAGGCAGATGCGTCAACGTGTACGTTCTTCATCGAGTTGGGCGTCAAGACATCCTCAATGACGGTGATAGATCCTTGGCAGCGCCTGGGATCGTCAGTAAATGCCGATAGCATAATCTCGCCAGCACCGCAATCTACAGTAGCACCGCACTCGCGTAGAAAATTGATCCCCAAGATGATGTCATGGGTGGAGCTGGTCAGGACAGCGAATTCAGCCTCGAACACCTTGTCGGCCAAAGTGACACTAACAACACACATCGATCGGGCACAGCGTCTTTCCGCTCACTGCACGAAATGATGCACAACTGTCCCAGCGAAACATCACTTTATGTCCTAGCCACAATTTGAATTTAAGACTCATCACTGAAACAGCTGCTCCAGTATTTATCAAAGCCATCGTAGGAAGTACATCAATAAGCACAGGAATCTTATTTTGTGCCATAAAAACGGGTGGAGCCATAGGTGGATGTAGTGAAAAATGTTCGGCGACTTCACCTCCATTGGCCGCATCATCTAGTTTGCCGGAGGTGGGGAGGTGATGCGTTGACCAGGAGATGGTGAACGGAACCGACGTGTTGCGGGGGGGCGTCAAGCTTCACACGGAGGAAGGCGAGTCATTGCGTAAATTCCTGTAGAAATTTCGTCCCACATCTGTATCACTGTGGGTGGTTTACTGGAAGCCGTCCCCAACGTACGCGTCCCGCATCGAGCGCATACCACTGCGCCAGTGGTTTTGTCGAAAAGAAGCTGATGATCCCTGGTAGTAGCGCTGCTGGGGGACGCTCTGACCACAGAATCGAGCCAAATGTCCACGGAAACCGCAGTTATAGCACACAGGGGCCTCACGCATGTCGCCAAACCTTCCACGAGGCGCCATGTATCCATGATCGTCCCACGAAGACACCATTGTAGGTGGTTGGCGGGAGGCGTTCTGGAAACCGCGATGATGATGTAGGTTGTCGGATGGGGGCTCTGGTGCTCTTCATTGAGGCACATCATATAGCGTGGCATCAACGGCAGCACACATAGCGTCGTATGGCGGGGAGGCGTTGCTAGCGTGTGCCCTCGGCGGGTTGACAGCATCACGTCGTTCAAGTTCTTCGCGTACAATTTGCCTGATCATTGAGGCAAGATCACAGGATGATGTTGGAGGGACGTCGACACTTGCAAAGGTGGTGACGTTGGCAAGTCTGCCAAACTTGGGATTGATGTGCCTAGCCTTCAGGGTCTCAAACGTGCGGCAGTGTTGGATTACGTCCGCTACAGACGCCAGGGTGTCCTTGCCGATGAGGAAATTGTAGACATCCTCAGCAACTCCTTTGAGGAGATGCCCAACCTTGTCATCTTCTTTCATGCGTGGGTCTACAGACTTGCACAATCTCTTCAATATATTTTGTGCATGTTTCACCGGGGACTTGAGCATGCTGCATCAAAGTTTACTCGGCACGCTTTTTCTTCATCAATGGGACCCTGAAGCAGCTCGCTATTTCTTTCTCACTGCGCTGCTGTGGTTTTCAAACCACAGCAGCGCAGTCCCTTGAAGAAACAATCCGACGTTGGACAACCCGGAGGCCGCATCCCAACAATTGTATTTACTCACACGGTTGAAGTGTGTCAGCCATTCGTCGACGTTTTCTCCGACTCTCCCAGAGAAGCTTCGTGGTACCATGTGTCGGGGCCACGTAGCGTCAGACGAAGAGTGCGTGGTGTCGCCGTCAGCAATCGGATCCATAGAGAGCGGTGGTAGACCAGCCAGTCAGCGGCTTCGGCGCATTTCTTGAGGGAGCGCTTCCGTGATCGTTCGCCTGGGATCGCTCCGCTGTACCCCGTACCTTCCACCAATCCTGTTACGGTGAGAGGCCTTTATTTACAGGAGATGATGAATGCGAGAGTCGAGGGATCTGGCAGATCACTGCTCCTGCCAACCTCATTCTCCTCTTCTTCCATGCGTCCCCTCAGTATCGTAGCAATAGGAATGAAATTTCTCTGTAGTTGGAAGAAACTTTTCTGAATTAGGTTCAGACCTCCAAGTGATCCTCAATTGAGCACTGGCCATGGGAAAGTTGACAATTCTCAGCTCATTCGGAATTGTTGTACGTTGATTTTTCACATTTGCACTGTTTTCCTTATAAGTAGTCACCTACTTTTGATTGGCATGTTTTTTGCCACGAAAATGGTACCACAATATGGCTTCCACAAAAAGCATTTTCAAAGTTTACGTTTTGGACTTTTTTAAGGGCTTTTTTTAAGGGCTTTTTTTTTTGTTAGACAATATTAACGAGAACTAAGAGACAAAGATGCCAAGGAAAGTATACGGGGTATTATTGGAAGTAATTGTTATGTAATTGTGAAGAAAGGAAAGTGGACGAAAAGATAACTCGCCATGGGCAGGGACCAAACTTGCGAGGCTGCGACCTTTGAATAACATGTCCGATGCTCTAGCTACTGAGCCACCATTAGACTTGTGATTTGTGGTAAAATCATTGAGCGAAGAAAACACAGTGCATATAGAAACCTTGGAGTCAAGATAGCCGTTTTTCTGTGCTCACGTGTCCAGCTGCGTTTACTACCAAAGCAAGCTGGGTTCCATTCTCATCGGCGCTCTGTAAAATTGAAACTGTGACGGTGCGCTATAAAAATTGTCGCTAAATAATTAACCATGGCACGCTTGGGCAAACTCTGTCATGAGCAGGTCATTAGCTACTTATTGCATCAGAAAAAAAATAAGACGTGCAATTCGTGTGTCAGTACTCCTTTAAACTACCGAGCCAAGTAGTATGCTGCGATACCACTTTGTGCCTTTCTGCAGTTGACAGCCGATTTTGATGGCTCTCAATTTTTTTCACCCCTGGAAAGTGTAGTGTTTAGTTTTGGACCAACTGTGACGGTTTGCTGCTCTTCTACTTGTCCGCGCCTCGCTATGCCTATCCGAGTGTAACACAATTGCGTCAGTATTCTCAATTTTTTTTTCGCCTGCTTATATATACGACCGTGGAGCGTATTTGGCCTATTGTAATCTACCCATCTCCTCCCGCTCTTTCAATCGATGCGCGAATTTTTCAAGAGCCCCGCCGCGGTGGTCTAGTGGCTAAGGCACTCGGCTGCTGACCCGCAGGGCGCGGGTTCGAATCCCGGCTGCGGCGGCTGCATTCCCGATGGAGGCGGAAATGTTGTAGGCCCGTGTGCTCAGATCGGGGTGCACGTTAAAGAACCCCAGGTGGTCTAAATTTCCGGAGCCCTCCACTACGGCGTCTCTCATAATCATATAGTGGTTTTGGGACGTTAAACCCCACATATCAATCAATCAATTTTTCAAGATAGGATCGAGTAGCGCCGTGTAACGTCCGCGCCAAACTCAATAGGGTGTTTTAGAATACCGTTGGCAAGCGCTGCGGGCATTGCGGGTGTAGCTGGCGCCGTACGAGTTTTAGAACAGCGTTTGCCCCTACTAGAGAACAGTTTAGTTTTAGAATAGCATTTTCCCTTACAAGAGAACAATCTAGGGCCTTCAGCTGCCCCGCAAGCTCAAATGCACGGAAACTATACATAGCCTCGACACCAGTACCTCGCGGGCCGCGATCGCCGCACGCTATTTCGGATTTTTTGCGGGCGGGCCGCGAACGTGAACGGCGGCTCGCGTACGACGCATGCGCAGGGACAGCGACCGCACCGCAAGGGTTCGCAGTGCGCTATTCTAAAACTCCCTAATGGCTTTGCGCCCGATAAGGCAGGTGTGTGCTATAGCAGCGCCTAGCGCGGCATAGCTGCCTCGCCGCGGTGGTCTAGTGGCTAAGATACTCGGCTGCTGACCCGCAGGTCGTGGGATCGAATCCCGGCTGCGGCGGCTGCATTTCCGATGCAGGCGGAAGTGTTGTGGGCCCGTGTGCTCAGATTTGGCTGCACGCTTAAAAAAAAAAACCCAGGTGGTCGAAATTTCCGGAGCCCTCCACTATAAGGCGTCTCTAATAATCGTGTGGTGGTTTTGGGACGTTGAACCCCACATATCAAAGCATGGCATATCTGTTGAGATAAGATATCGATTAGCGGCACATCGGGCTCAATGGTTGTGCGGCTGTTGTCGCGTCGTTTCGGTGCCTCTGAAGCTTTTCGCTCATTCACACGTTTTAAGGATATGGCGCGTCTGCACATTCACAATTGAGCCGATCGTGTGCCACATGTTGTGGCAAAACGAACTGTTGTCGCGAAACCACGCGATGACTTGGCGTGCTACGCTCCGCGCATGGTCTTATCGAGCTTTTGCGAAGCGTTGTCTTGTGTATCTGCCTCGTCAGTGCTTAGTTTTTTTCATGAGTAGAGATGCCGCGGCATATGCTGAGGTTAGCGCTATACATATACGGCGTTTCACGCCATTTATAAGCTGCACTTTTTGCCGTCCACTGCGGCCCATCTTTTAAAACGTTGTAGCGCACGCTGGCCACCGATAATTGAGCTTGTGCTGTAGACGGTGTCATGCCTTCACGTCGCAGGCGTCGTCGAGCGCCCAAAAGGTTCGTTCATTTTACGCATAAGAATGCTGCTCGTCAATTCGCGCTGCGGAAAATTAACGCTAAGGCACGTTTAGCCCGCGGTCGGCGGTGCCGCTAGCGCGCGCATTGAAGCGCTCCTCGCACGTTTTCATTACGAAGCTGCTGCAGTAGCGCATTGGCAAAAAACCACGGTGCGTAAGAACAGTCACGGGGACGCCGAAATAACGTTAAAACGCACCCGCGTGTCTGTTCTTGAAATTTGCTCGGGGCCGTTCCGCGCGCTTCCCGCACAGCCGCAACGCACGTGCCGGGACCCCTACCGCAAGCAAGTGGTGGTGGTAGTGGTTGGAATGAAGAGGAAAAAGGCACCTAATTTCTGTCTGCCTTCAGGCGACACGGCGCAGTGCCTTATAGGGGTGGGGAAAGGAGGGATAACAAGAATAGAAGGAAAATAGACGGAGAAGACAGCCAAGCGAGAGGAAAAAGGAGATAGGAAAGTGGGGATCCGGTCGAAGTAGTCAAAGGGCGGGGCGCCACAATGCGAGAGCTGCACGGCATCAGGAGACCGCGGAGGGCGAACCAGTCGGCGGGAGCTACGCTGATGTCGGAGATCGCGAGGGCACAACCGTCCAGCTTGAAATCCTGCGAGCGAATCCACAAGCAAGTTGTTGTAGTGGTTCATGAGAAAGAGGAAAAAGGCACCTAATTTCTGTCTGCCTTCAGGCGACACGGCGCAGTGCCTTATAGGGGTGGGGGGAAGGAGGGATAAAAAGAATAGAAGGAAAATAGAAGGAGAAGAAGACAGCCAACGAGAGGAAAAAAGAAGGAGATAGGAAAGTGGGGATCCGGTCGAAGCAGTCCAAGGGCGGGGCACCACAATGCGAGAGCTGCACGGCATCAGGAGACCGCGGAGGGCGAACCAGTCGGCGGGAGCTACGCTGATGTCGGAGATCGCGAGGGCACAACCGTCCAGCTTGAAATCCTGCGAGCGAATCCACAAGCAAGTGGGGGACAAATAAGCCACTTGGCGACGACGCTCTTTCACCCTCCGCTTGGATGCGGCAGGTGTGCCGGCACGTGCGTTGCGGCTGTGCGGCGAGCCAACACCCTCTAGAAAGGCAAGCGCGCCTTTCGCGGACACAGTTGTGGCGGTTAAGCCTTCCGTCTGTGGGGTTGTGATGCGTGGAATTATTTCAACGCGCACGTTTGTTTTCGCTACTCGTGTATGCGCGTTTTACGGTTATTTGATAGCTATTAATTGTTATTATAGTAACATTTAATAGCTATCGAATACGATGGGCCATTAGCTGCTGTAAGTTGGCCCGATGCCTACCATAGGCGGATTTTCGTGTTCTCAAAGAATTTTTTTTTTTTACGGGCTAGGCAGCTGGTATTCATGTAGGGCTCTTTTTTGGAATGACATCCTGACAGTTCTCATTCTCGTAATTCCAGCGTGGCATGCTCGTACTTTTCACTGGTCAGGGGTGCAACATCTGCGCCAAATTGATACAATTCCCCATTTTTTTTTGCGTCAAATCCATGATGTTTACCGAAATTGCGTCAAAATGCCCGACCAGCCTTGAAATTTTCGCAGTTTCGCAAATTTCAGCGAGAAATGAAGGCCACGTGTGTTGCCCATTTACAGTTCGAGTTATCAATCAATTCAAGCGCGCAGACCTTGAACCGTGGTAAGCTAACCACGCGAGACGTGATCAACAAGATAAAGTAACAAAGCCGTGTGCCCATCGGTCCGCTGACCGCAACGGGTACCTATAAGCGGGACGACGCAAGAAAAAAAAAAAATGGCCCCGTATCTGCATGTTACAATACAAATGTTGTTGAAAGAGCGTCTGGGAAGAGTGAACAAAACGTTTATTTGATGTTCTGCGCAAGAAGATCGGGGAATGGTATTCTGGAGGCGATGCGTTAGAGTGCCTCGAGCGTGCAGCGGAGGCGAACGAGCGCATCAAGTCGCGTCACACGTGAGACATGAGCGCTATCTCGCGGTTGTCTTGGAAAACGAAGCGCGCGGCATGCGCGCCCGCCTCGGAGGCGATAATTTGTAGAACGCAAGGCGACGGGTAGGTGCCACCACCGCGTCGTCTCAGCAAAGCGTTGCATTGTCAGCGCAGCGTAATAAGGGCTACGCTCCTTCGAGTTACTTATGCATGCCTTTTCTAGTAAAAATACACGCATACAAAAGATTGACGTGTTCTTACGGGGCCTCAGATATCTTCAACAATTGTTTTTTTTTAATTGACAGTCGCACACGTATGAACGCTATACCTTATTGGTTTATTGTGGTGGCAATATTGGTGGGCGCTGCGGATGGGGTCGGCCGTTTGGGGTATCGCTTGGTGCCGTTTAGGGCATCGTTAAGGGCGGACAAACAGACAAGTGTACAGACACAGACCGAAGCGTCGCAAGTACCCCCCCCCCCCAAAAAAAAAAAAGAAAAAAACTATCGTCTTTGAAATGCGTTGCCGTAGCCACGAACGCTTCGCGGGAAATATGAACTTCTTTCAGCGAAAGGGGCTATGGCATGTTAGCAACTAGAGCTGGGAGCGTATACCGCGTTTTCCGCGCGCGAACGGAGTCGACGGGCTGCGAACGCCGGCGTTGCCGGCGACCACGTTGGCTGCCATAGCAACGGCACATGAACCATTTTTCTGTCTTGCAGTTGCGTTAGTTGCGTCGTCCCGGCGATAGATATCCGATGCTGTCGCCGGATCAATGGGCATGCGCCGCTGTTACTTTATCTGGTAAGACGCGCCTTGCAAGCGAGCCGAGATGTGCCCTAAACTTAACCCTCATCGTAATGAAAAAAAAAAGTGAGTGGGGGGAGGTAGTGTAATAGTGTTCGAAAATGTATTGGCCTTGTTCTAGCCCGTGCGGAACGTTGCTTAAACCACTTTCGCCGCAATACACCGGTGCCCTGCGGAAAAGCGGATTATGATTCATAAAGGGTTGTTAGCATTTTTCGTGGGACAGCAAATTTCGTTCGATTACTCATGCGTGTATAGTACCACATAACTGTGAGCACTAGTATGATCGCTGACGTCTAAATAAGTTACTGGCAATCATTTGAAGCAGTGTATGACACTTAAGGTTTTTTTTTGCCCCCCCCCCCCCCCACCTATTTCTCAGTCTCAGAAATTCCTTGAATTTCGAGGTCGCCAGCCTGATAGATCTGCATTTAAAGTCACGGATTCTGTCAACGAATTTGGCAGACCCAGCAAGTGCTAATGTGGACTTTATCATTGTTTGTTTGCTCAGTGGGGTAGATTAAAATACTAGTTATATTGAAACAGCATTGCTCTTATTTACTCTGCATGATTTAGGCTTGAACATACTTTTTTTTTCTAAATGTAAGCCTTATTTGCTCCAAGCTTAGTTTTGTGTGATAAAAATAGATGTTTGATTTACCATAACCTGCTCCAAATTCGCGTTTTAGTGTAATATTCTGCTGCTTCAAAAATTGCTCCAAATTCCATTTCTGCAGTGAAGCACGCCTGACGTGTGCTTCACTGCACATCTTGTGCACTGCAGTGAAGCCAACACATTGCATTAGGCTATGTCGAAGAGCGCCAGTGATGTAACTATAGGTCTTATTTATTTGAAATAGAGCGAAATTTTCCGCCCACACAGTAATGGGGATCTGCACTAAATAGTTGCACACCTACTATTATACCACTCATAGTGATCCGCGACACCATGTTTCCTTCTTGGAAACTGCTCCAAATCCTAAACTGGCTTGACCGCTACTGCTCTTCTGCCTCGGTTATCATCATCAAAAAGCACCTCTTGAGGGTTTAAAAGGAAAGGAGTCAAAAAAGAATTGCATCAAAGTGAGGCATTTTTACTGCTTAGTGCAGCCTGCCTTAAAGGCAGATCATGTTTTAGCTTTAGCTGCTCTTGTGTTCTACGCTCCTGTACAGAACACAAGTCGAAAATCGAACATCGGAACTAGACTTCCATTTGTAAGTGGAGATGACACCAGGCATTGATATGTTTGTCGGCAGTATTGCCAAGAAGAGCACAGCTGGCACCCTTGCGCTGACAATGCCACGGAAGAATAGAGGCCTCGTGCTAGGTGTCATTCATTCAGTTGCATCATTTATCATGCATGTGCTACCTTTCTTTCATTGTGCGGACTGCACTGTTTTCAAGTTGTAGAGCAGTGTTATGCAGTGTGCATGCGTGCTCGTGTATATGCAGCACTTGAAGTGCACTTGCACCTTGAGGTTTTGAGCATGTATTATAAACTTAAGTTGCTTCCTGTGACCTTAGTTTTTTTTCTTTATTTGTCTGTTAGCATCTTCTAGGTTTGGTTGTATTCTATTATGTTTTTTTGTTTTGTTTTGCTTCATAGGGTGATGGGAAGTGGCGATATTGACCATACATATTACCGGTGAGCTTTTTATTTTTTTGTTTTATTTGTACCTGCATGGCACTAGCAAAACTGCACAACACTGCATCATGGGCACATGAGCTTGTGCAGTCGTGTTACTTTTTCATCTTGTGTGAATTGCAGAAGCCGGGCTTGCTACGTGATGAATACAGTGCTTATACATTTTGCCTGGTGGTATTGTTCCTTGGAAAATCATTCATTACTATCATATGTGTTGCCATTTTGAAACATTTTCATGTCTGTTTCATTGTTTTTGAGTAGGACGCACTAGTGCGGATGCTGCTTCACTTATGGCCCTATGTGCTGCAACTGTAGTGCTGTTTTAGTGGCATGTTTGTGGATGCTTTAATGAGACACCAGAGTAACAACGAAAAGTATTCTTCAAAGGGTCATGACACCCAATTTTCAATCATAATCTGTGCTATGTGGGTTAATCCTTGGGCATTCACACATAGCTGGCGAAATTTCAGCACATTTTGTTGAGCACTTCATTTACTATTAAATATTTCTTTATACACGCGAGTGGCCTGGTAGTCGGGCAACACTGGTGCACTCACGAGCCGTGGCGTAATGAGCAGGTGGCTGTGCTAGTGTCAGCATTGCAGCGAACTATATATTGTTCCATGGTCAGCTGCACAGGAAATCGAGACATTTAAGCTTTCTATGGCTTGGCATTAAAGGGACACTAAAGGCAACTATAAAGCCGGATGTTTATTGTTTAAATGGTAGTACAGAAACCCTGTAGTGTTTCTTTTGTGCCAAGAAAGGGCTTATTTTGAAATGAAATCGCGTTCTGCATCGGGTTAGCCCACTTCAAATTACCCGCCCACGTGGAATGTCTCGCGTTACTGTTGCCGTGAAAAATGTTGCCCGACTTTACTGCGTGGCCACCGACGCTATCAGCAGCAGAAAAAAAGCAGCGGGTGCCATAGCAGCAACAACGGCAATTCAACAATTTCCTGTCATTCACTCGCGAGATGGCAGACATTATTGGTTCAACTGGGCCACGCTAGATGGCACCATCTGTCGAGTTTAGCAGATATATATAGATATATATAGCCCTATAGTTCAGGATGATGGCGCAGAGTTTTTCAAAGCAGTTGGGTTTAGGGACAGGGAGGGCAAAATAGACTTTAAGCTGGTAGAATTAACTAGAAGGAGGTTATCTGATTAGTGGCTAAAGTCAAGGCACGAGTGGAAATTAAACCCTGCACTGCAAAGTACGAATCCTCAACCTCACTTTTTAAAAGGAAAAAAATATAAATCTAGTTTTTGGTTCATTAAGTATGACGGCTTGGTGGCCCTAGCCATGGCCCGATCTAATGGGTACAGCCATATCCATCCATCCATCCAGCCAGGCGAAAATTGAACTTTTGAACCGCTCACGCTATTCCCTGTAGTAATACCCGGGTACTCTTTTCCATGAACCAAACAGAAAGGAACAAGCAGTGCTTTATTACGTCTCTTGACGCAAGGAAGTTCTTTATTTTGTGCAGCTAGTTTTATTACCAGTGATTAATTGTAGGCGATCACCCAGACATCATTGGTATCACTTTGCTAGTGTCCGATCGTAGCGCATGTGTTCTGGTGCATTTACCTTAGTTTTTCGGTAAATAGTGCACTGCTGTTGATAATATTGTTGTGTTAGGCATTGTCATACATTGAGCTTTCACTGACTTAAATTGTTATTTGACTTTAATGTCCCTTTATTTAAAACTGAATGGTTTGTAGTGGCTGAAACTGTGGTAAAAGACCATTGCACTGCTCTTCACTGCACATGACATCAATGGTGCCATGGCAAAATGGCAGTCGCCGGCGGTGGGCGGGATTTACTGCCAGGGTTTACTGTATCTGTATAAGCATAAGACATTCTACATCTAGTTTTAGCTGAAAAATCACAAATTGTTGGGTGACCGTGTTATGGCCCCCTTTAAATGATGGTAATTGGGTGCTAGGACATACTACTGTAGACCTGCCACCAAGTGAATGGCTCTGTGGGCTGGGTTCTTATATGTGCAGCACAAAGGCATAGCCAGAAGTATTTGAGGGGGAGGGGGGGGGTCAGCCATTATTCACGTACATTTGTGCATACATTTGTATGTGTGCATGTATATATAAACATGCAAAATTGAACACTTTCATCGGGGCATTGAGCACCCCCTCTCTAGCCAGTGACGTGGTACTACAGAAATGATACTAGCTTTACAGAAGCTGAGTGGTCGGTAAACATACGTATGCAGCAATGTTGGAAGAATGCGTGTATATAGAGACAGTAGTGAGGTACACATTCTGGGTGGGTCTAAGACAAGAGAAGTGAAGTGCGAGAACAGACATATCTCTGACATTTGTTTTGTCTGCCTAGTGTAACCAAGTATCAGTATATATAAAATAAGTTTCGGAAAAAATTACAACTAGTAAACTTGTTGTCTTTAGTTGGTTTCAGCAAAAAATCAGTCTTGCCAGAGACATTCTAGATATATTCATACCCTTCAAAAACATTTTTTTTGCCAATGCACATGCCTGCTTGCATATTACAGTGAAAGCTGTAACCAATATTGCAAGAAATAAGAAATAAAAAAATGCCAAGGATTTAAACCCGGGTCTGTTGCGTGCCAGCCCAGTATTACTGAGCCACGGCGGCCCTTGAAACTCGCTACAAAACTGGCCTTAGGCTAGCTTAATGTCGGGAAAGGAATCGTGCTAATATGAGTAATAAAGCATTTTAGAATATCAAAGGAACAACCAGGCGTCGCACAATGCGAGTTGAGTAAAGAGTGGGTCGTCCAATGATCCAACTCGTTACAAAAGCTTGTTCTTGTTCACCTATTAGCTGTGACGCATACCCACTTCAGGCATAATTCTTCATCGTCATCAGTGACTGCATAAAAAAATATTGTACAATATTCACATAAAGTGTGTAGCGAATACCAGGCTTCTCCGAAGAATGATGAAGTATAGCATAGCGAATGCCATCCTTCTTCGCAAAAATTATCATTATTTATGGTGCAGCGGGTACCCAGCAAGTGTGCTGGTAGCAGTTGCTCAATGAGTGTTAAGAAAAGGCTCTGAAAGGCCACCCAATATTCGAGCTTTCACTGTGACAGTGCTGTGCACTCTGTGCCAGCCTGGTGTTCTTTTCTGTTCGCTTTATTCGAATTGCCATTAGATGTGGGGACACCACAGTACGAATCCATGTTATTGACATAATATTGTGATGCCAGTGCCTTTGTTTAGTTAACTTACCAGCAGTATCTTTGTTGGCTGTCCCGTGTGTTGAACGATGCTTTAAAGTTTCAACGTCCATACAAAGCAAGGCCTTTGCCATCAATAACATTCATACAGCGTGGCGACTGTATCATGCCTTGTTTGAAATAATGCACACAAAATTAATCACAGCATTCTGTATTTATGGTACAAATTGCCTGTAGAAAATTCCAAGGCATGAATCTTTAACCCGAGGCTTCGGATTGATCACATTTTGCTACATTTTCATTTTATACCATAGATATTCACTAATTTTCCATGCTGTTTCAGCTATATAAAGAAGTTGCATATTATTTTTTTGCTGCTGCTGATAGTAACGTCTTTCAGACCTGCTATTCTATTTATTATTACTATTATTATTAATATTAATATTAATATTATTAATATTATTTAGGAGTTGCACATACCATCTAAGGTGCATCTAAGACTCTTTCAATTTTTTAAAATTTTAAAAAAGTTGCTGTTCAGGTGGGTTGGTCCATAACTGCAGCGTGAATGTAGTCCCCTTGCTCTATTAATGTGCATCATGTTTCTTCTTCTACATGTCACAAATTTATGCCGTGGATTTGAAAAGAAGCCAACTCTCTGCTAGCGCTATTTCAATGAGACCTTTAACTGACTTGCAATTGTATTAGAAAAAATTCCACCAATTTATTTTTGTGCACACCGAGTCTTATCGTTGCCTTTCAGCCAAAGAAAAGCAAATCCTGGCATTTTGTCAATTTGAACCTAGATCAGTGTATCACAATCCAATATCTGAAAGCTTCTAAACAGCTTTTGTTTCTTCCTGCTTCTATGACAGTTGATGCTATCCAGTGGTGGTGATAATACAGTCTTCCCAGACTGTTGTAGTGAAGTAGCTTTTTTTTTTGCATAGTGTGCCTTCAAACCAGTGAAGCGTCATCACTCAATTCAACTTTTGATGCAAAAATGAAGGTGGTACTGTCACTGTTGCTCCAAATTAAAAAAAAAAAGCCAATCTCAATGTGTTAAATGTTAACTAGCCCAAGTAGATTCAATAGCAAAAAGAGAGTAGTGACACCCAATATTTCATTGGTGTCTCCATGAGCTTCAATTATTGTTTCAATAATGGTGGACAGTATTGCATCTTAAAAGGACCAGACACTCGGAATGTTAGAGATACTGGTGTTAATGGTTCTCGTGAAAGATTAAAAATGAAAGTTTGGCCTTCATTTATTAAATTAACCAGCCAATTTCCACTGTACTAGTAATATTAATTACTGATTATTGTGAAAAGTTATGTCATCAGTCAAAATGATCTAGCATTGACCACTTTGTTTTAAAAGCATTTTAAGAATGAAAGCAAGGGTTTTAGAGACCAGAGTTATCTTAGAGAAGTGTTACACCAGTGAAATTTTGCGCGAGTATGTCACCTCCAAATTTTCATTCGCAACAGTGGTGTCGCTACCAGTCAGCCTCGTGAGGGTAGTGCTTTGGTGAACTTCTTTTAGGAAATTCTGGATAGGAGTGTGAAAATGCAAGCAGGCAGTGGTTGTATGGTAAGTGTGCATAGTCTGTCCCACAGGGAGCTGAGCCCGGGTGGGGAAGAAGGCAGCCGTCCTGCATCAGTTGATTCTGTGCTTACGCAGCCTACGCGCCTCGAGTCTGGTGAGTGCCTGCTGTGTCAATAGGACACTTGCATTGCTAATTGCGTGCCTGCTGTGTCAATAGGACACTTGCATTGCTAATTGCATTGTTTTGTTGATGTACTTGTGATTGCTCTTTCATAAATTCACATTTGACCACTATTTGTTTTCAACACGAAAGTGTTTTATGCTAGAGTGCACAACGGATATGACATTGTAAAATGTCTATACTAACAAATTGTAAAGAAAAACACGAGAAGGAAAAGTTCCGCAACGGAGGGTCTAATCAGCGACCTCGCGTTCCTGAGCGTGCGATACTACACACTATGCCACAAAGCAAACCTTCTCCGTCTTGTTAATGGCAAGCAATTTACTATATACACTAAGTACTGCTGGCGGTCCTCGGAGTTCGGTAACTTCAGCGTGTTTTCGTCATCAGTAGCGAGATGGCACGACGGGCGCAAGCGCACTGAACGTCGCTGCGTTGCGCCACCCCATGCTATGCGCACGTGCCTCCGCATGGCGTGCTTAAAGCGCGTATAGATGTTCTCTAGCGTGGTGGCTCACTCGCTCACTTGCGCTAGTGCGCTTATTGCATGATTTGAGAGCTTTGTACCTCTTGTGCTTCCACCGCAAGTTTGCTTTGACGTTACAGTTGTTAAAGAGAGCTCCAACATCACTTTGTTAGCGCTGCAGTTGCACTTACGAAAGAAGCGTGCCGCTCACACACAAAGTAAGATTCGTTACAGTTTGCGCTCGTCCTGTGTATACCTGTGTGTTCGTTTCATTCGTTTTGTGTCGAGCTGTGACAGTTGTTTGTCCGCGCTCTTCTTGTGTATGCTTATTTCGTGCGTGCTTTCTGCCCGAGGTGTGTGCTGCATGTTTAGAGCTGCTTGCTGTTCTTTGCGTGACATTGCAATTTGTTGCGATAGCATTCATAGCTTCACCCTTGTGACGTAACAATGCACAATGAAAGCTCAGCTGCACGTTTCACTTTTGTGTATTACGCATTCCTAGTAAGGGAGATCAACCATGTTTTTTTTTTTTCTTTTTGGTGCACATTTGTTTTTGTTAGTGCTCTTTGCTCTTAATGCAAATTTTCAGCCTCAATATATTGTATTCATTTCTTCTCTTGTCACCAATCAGACCTAGATTGTTGCCTTGAAGTTTTTGAAGTTGTGTAATTGTCTTGTTTATTAAAACTACTCCTAATGTTTCTTTTTTGAAGTCGCAAATATTTGTTTGTTTCACCGCTATGATAATCTCTGGGACGTGAAATGTAACCTCCATGGCTGTGATCGAACCAGTGACATTTGGGTTGGTAACTGAGCACTGTAACCAGCGTAAAAGCAATATTTGTTTGAAATAATTTTTTTTTAAATTACTGGACTTCATGAAAAATAGTCTCCTTGTTATTTGAGAACTATTTTAATTGTACTTGAACTGTATTCATATTTAATTTGGTTTCATCACTATTTGATTGGTATTCGATTCGGGTAGAAAATTCAGTATTCACAGACCTCTGAAATTAAGGTGTACAAACAGTCTTCTTTTTTTTCCGATTAATATAGTTTTGTTTGTTGATCACTGTATGAAACCTTCTAGTAGGATGCTCGAGAAAGCAAACACTAAAAACGGGGCTAGGTTGCATGATGCAAGTTATCAAACTGGTAATCTTGAAAAGGAGCTGTAAAATGAGGCTCATGTTTTATGTTTTTTTATTGTGAACTTCATTTCTAAAACAATAATTTTATTTGCAATTTTTTTATTGCCACAGCAGCTAAAATGAAGGTAGGTAGAATTTTCAGGGACGTGCCATGCCATTTGTTATGTGTATGCCTGTCAACTGCGGTGCCTGAATGACCTTGCAAACAAATCGAGCTTTAGATGTTTTTCTGTTATCTTTTTCCTTTGTCATTGTCAACTTTTTTAACACTGATTTTGATTTTTTTGTGGGCTTGCTTTAATTGCCACAGCTGCTAAAATGAAGTTAGGTGGAAACATGCTGCTCAAGACACATGGCTCGCGAACACGGACACAAAAAGACCCCTGTGGACTTCTCTTGTGTCCGTGTTTGCGAGCCTTGTCTCTTTAACATGAATACTTAGCTCTGTTTTCTATCATCCTATAGTGGTGTAGAATGGCTGTATATCGGCTGTCAGTCAACTGCGGCGGCTTAACAACCTTGTGAACAAATTTAGTGTCGCATTCGCGGTCCCCAGCTGAAAACAGAGACAGCAAAAAGGATAGTATCCCAGTGATTGGCTAGTTTGAAAAAGTACATTTCAGCGTTGTGAAGGGTGTCTATTTTTTTTTTCTATCTTCACTACTAGTAGTGCCAAGAACACATTTATCATTCCTAATTTGCAACTGCTTCAGTGCTGGGTTTCACCGATTCCCAGCAGCCCTCCAAAACGACAACTTAAATAATCTTCTGCTATGCTGACCTGTGCATGCACAGTGCTCGAGTGGTTTGTGCTGAGTTTACACCATAGCTTCATTCAAACGAGACTGCAGCTACATTCTTTCATGTTTCTTTCGTTCTTTCTTTTTCTCTCTTTTTGTAGTTTTCTTTTTCTTTTTTTATTTGAAGGCTGGAAACTTTTTGTAGCTTCTCTGTTTGTGTGCTGTGTCGACCACTTCTGTATTATGTTTTATGACACATGCAGACGATGCCACCTTGGAGTCGAGTAATATTCAAGGCAAGATGCTGCAGCCATCCGAGGACCATGAGGACAAAAGCGGTAGGAATGTTTTTGACTGCAATGCTAAGACAGCAGCACCCTGATATGCTGCACGAGAGCAGACCATTCTTTCTAATGTTAATAATCAACATTTGCTGGCATTTAATGGGGTCATTCTATAGCAAACTTATATTGGGAATGTCCCTCAGTAGCCTGCATTGCGGTCATTCATATTTAGTCATGTAGCATATACCTGTGCTGTGCAAGGCATAGCACAGGTATATGCTATATGTTAATATAGATTTGGCTTTAAATGCTTTAACTTACTACGCGAAATTTCTGGGTCACATGGGCATAATTAATGACTACAAAGCCTTAGGTCATTTCTGGTGGAATGCGTGGTCCTGCTTTCGGTGCTATCATCCACAACTTGTGGAACATACATTTCTGGAGTGAAGTGGAAGAACTTGAGATAAGCGATGCCTATTGTAGTTTTTATTGTAGTTTGTAGTTTTATTGCCTCTTGTGTTACCTCTTCAACTCTTGCCTCCTGAATGGCATTGTTGTGATACTAATTTATCTGTCAAACTGTGTACCTGCATTCACTGCAGTTGTTATCAGCAAGTTCAGACCAGAGATTCGTTTGGAGTTTTTTTTTTCTTTTCCTTGGAGTGGAGAGTTTACAGTGCAGTTCATCAGAGCAGGTTTATGTTTGTAATGGAAATGCGCTTAGGTTTGGGCCAAGGATCCATCAATAAAATGACACAGCAGTTGGGGCCTTCAACATGCAATGCATACGACTTTATCTACAACACTACAGGCTTCACAATATCTACGGAGAGTATATACGGTTCTAGAACTATCCATTTTGCAATGTGCCTACCACTCATGCAATTCCCTCCTTAAAGGGCTGTCATCGTGGTAACCGTGGCAGTTCTAATCAATGCGATATCGCTGTGTTGTCTGACGACGGTTGGAATGACTCGTAGTCACGTATGGTGCACTTGTCTCTGCATCTGCTCTGGTTGTGAGGGGACTAGCGGGGCTGGTTGACCCTCGGGCTGGTACTGTGCTAGTGGCTAGCCAGCCGTCAACGTGTTTAGATACTGTCAGTTGGAAAAGTCCGCTCCGTAGGCGGCACTAACTAGTATCCGCTCCGAGGGGCGGCGCTGGCGTAGCGTTGAGATTGAGCTGCTGCCGTTTCCCACGGCAGCGTCGAATATTTTTGTTGGTGCACCACTGCAGGGGGAGCTTGAAGGTTAGATTTCGGTCATCGCAAATTCTATTTCACATGTGACTTGACAATCAAGAATGCTTGAGAGAATCTGCAGTTTAACATAGTAAACATGCGGACCTACAGCACATCGAGTTGTCGAAGTGGCAATGCCTCTGAGGAAAACACTTGCGATCCATGGCACTTCTTCAAACCCCCAAAATACGCTGCAGTTCTCAAGGCCTGAATATCTACTACTCCACGAAAAGCCTTCCAGGTGGCAGTCAAGACCTACATTTCTGACTTGCATTTTGAATCTGAGTACCTAATCACTTGCTACAACACATCGTAGTCAGGAACGTCAAAATTCCATGTGGAAGGTGGACACCTAAACTCGGTGCTGTTCTTCGAGTTTTCCCGAATATTCCTGCACTCTTAGCAACTTGGTTCCCTGCATTACAAGACGGAACAAAGTTCCAAACCTGGAATGTCAAGCTTATCCAAAAAGGCTTTTTTTTTTTTTTCATGCTGCGCTGTAACCTTCAAAAGCGAAGTCATCCAGAGGCTAGCACTATGAAATGGAGTGGCTGATTACTTTGAGAAGCGTATGATGGGGGGGATTGTTGGCTGATTACTTGCCTGCTTTTTAAAATATCGAGTCCTGCTGCTTGTGGACTGATGTCAAAAGTAAACATACTGGCTCTGGGTGCATCGTCACGCCTTAAACAAATTATCAAGGGAACGCCTTGCGAATTTGAGTTCAATAAGACTTCGCTCAGCAGCATCGGCGTCTCGGAGGAAGGCCGGTCATGAGTTCATCCACTTGACTTGTAGAACTATTTGAAAGCGGTGCTCTCATTTTCATAATGTCGTTCTTCGCTTTTTCTCGAAAAAGCCATGGCCCTAATAACCATTTTTATTAGTTTTTTAGTAGATGAGCGTAATTTTTGGCGATGGCTCGTAAGTATCGTAGATTCTTTTTTTTTTCTACCGTGCTCGCCGATTTTTTCTTGTGCTCTTGCATGGTGGGCATAAGTTTTCTCGGGGCAGCTCGAAAGTGCTCCTCCACACGTCCCGGATCTTCAGGGCTGATGTTGCGGTCAAAATGGAAAAAAATAAGCTGCTATGACAGCTCATGCATATCTTTAGGTGATCAACATAACTTAGAAAAGCTGATACCATCCTCAAGCTCATGATTTTCAGCTGGCTTTCCAAACCATGTTCGCTGTGTGCGCACGTGAGGACAAGCTTCCCTCTAGAACTGAGGACAAAGGTGAAGTTTTTTGTTACGTCCACTGTCTTGTCGATTTCGACAATACCTTTGTTTTGAACCACGTTGGAAAAAAAAAAAAAAAACTTCTTCCTAGATAAGCTAACATTCCAGGATTGGAACTTTCTTCGGTCTTGGAATGCAGGCAACCAAGTTTCTACCTCTGGAAATAACTCTGGATCGGAGGGGACGCCAGTAGTT
Organism: Rhipicephalus annulatus; assembly: GCA_013436015.1. Classification (NCBI taxonomy): domain Eukaryota; kingdom Metazoa; phylum Arthropoda; class Arachnida; order Ixodida; family Ixodidae; genus Rhipicephalus; species Rhipicephalus annulatus. The sequence goes on along the minus strand of WOVY01002521.1, from coordinate 304,164 downwards.
TTATCAACATCGCTGCCATCTATGTTAACGTCGGACACATAGCGACCACTTGCCGACACACGGCCCTTGAATTTCGCGGTTTCTATAAGTTTTGGGGGTTCTCTTTTCCACCTAGTGTGCAGGAATATTCGGGGTAATTCGAGGAACAGCACTCAGCTTAAGTGTCCACTTACCACATGGAATTTTGACTTTTCCACCTACGATGTGCTCGCAGCGAGAGATTAGATTCTCAAATTTGAAATGTAGGTTTTGACTGTGAGCTGAAAAGCTTCTCGTGGATTAGCAACTGTTGAGGCGTTTAGAACTGCAGGGTCATTTTGGGGTTTGAAGAAGTGCCGCCGATCGCAAGTATTTTTTCCTCAAAGGCATAGCCACTACGACAATCCGGCGCACTGCAGGTCGCCACGTTTACTACCTTAAACTGCTAATTCACACAAGCTTGCTCCATCGTCGTGTCACATGTGAAATAGAATTTGCGAAAGAGCTTTTCCAGGTAAAAGTTATTATACATACTGGCTGTATGTCATCTACTGCACTGAATTCTATTTTTTTTTCTTAAATTATTCTTCCATCACTTTGGAATGCCTTCTTAACTCCTCGGATAATTTTAGCAACAATCCAAGGCGTTCGTGTATGAAAATCTTCTTCACATGAAAATTATACCATTTATGTCAGTTGTGCCAGCTATGAGGTGCGCAAGCTCATCGGTATAAAGCATACAACGGGATAGGCCCAGTGTGCCACCTGCTAGCTACGCCACTGATTGCAGGCAAAGAAGTGATCATACATATCTTAGGTACAGGCGTGGCCCTTTATTTATCGCTAAGTAACTAAGTAGTATTCATTCGGCCCTTATCCAGCTGCTTTAGCTAAAATCCACGTATTTGAAAACAAATGTCTCGCTGTTTCACATGCAGAGGTAGCAGACTACGTTCCTTCGCCAATCCCAAAGTGACAGCGGCGCTGCCGCTGCGCGGCATATGGGAAGGGGCCGCTGTCACAAAACGAGCGCTAAAAATGGGCGCGCCGCCAAATTCTTGCGGTAACGCGCGGAAGAGACGCCGGGAGGTCAAAAGAAAAAAAAAGAAAACAAACATCCAAGGCTCCCCGGGCGCGCGCTCTCCCCGCGGAAGCGTGGCTTCACCGACGAACCTCCTCACCCCACAACGGCGGCCGCAACGGCAAGCACTCGATTTTTCCAGAATGAAGGGGGCGTGGTCATACCGAGTTGACTCATCGGCCGCGGAGGGCTTTCCAACCGTCTCGCCCTCTTCCCAGCCTTCGCTGCGTATCGCGCCGACGAAATGACGAGAACAGTCTGGAATGTCGCGCGCAAGGTATTTAACCGAGCAGCCGAGATGAGAGATCAGGAGGAGACGGAAGTGAGCGCCAGAGCGCGTAGGGATTCCGCCGTGTAGTCGGCGAAGGTTTTGGTCCATAGGGACGAAGCCGGAGATGAAGAGGATTTCCACCTGAGGGGTGAAGGCTCGGGCTACAGGCAAGAGCGTGTGTTTACCGCTATCGAGCGAAGACCCGTGGCAACAGCTGCGTGTGTGAAGCCGACGTGTTTCGGCGAAGAAGTTGAAGTTTGAAGAGTGGCCAATTGAAGACGGGAGGTTTCCTGGAAGAGAAACTTCGAGGGCTGCGGAACGACAACAACGCTGGACTTTGAGTGAGTGATTCTCGGAAGAGTATCATCTCGACTTTGGTTCTAAGAACTTTGGACTGAATAGGTTTTCTATCTCTTTAGTCTTTAAGTGTCTTGGTTGTTCAATGCATGCGACTGCATTGTAGCTCGTATTGTTGTCCGTGTCCGTTGTTTCAAGTGGGGCTGATTGTATTGTGTAGTACGTTGATTGATTGGTTTGATTGGTGACATCTTGTATGCAACTATTGTGGAGTGTGCATTTTTGTGTATTGTTTTCGATCTGCCATTATTGAGAATATAATTTGTTTGTTTATCAACTCTCGGCTCTGACTTGTTCTTTGGGCCACAGCCGGCGTCCAGCTGGCGCGCCAAAAAGGACCACTTCTAAATTGTCCACGCTTTCGTGGTGCGGTTCGGGGGGCCGATACTTCGGCTCTTGGAATTAGCCCGGCGATCGCCTCCCTAATAAACGGGACATGTGTGACAGCCGCTCTTTGCTGCTACTTGCCGCTGCGACCGCACGCGCTTTCCCAACGAACAGTATCTAAAAACTTTGAGAGCCGCTTCCAGCTGAGACTTCTCCTGCTGCTGGTCCCTCAGGAACACTCGCCATAGGCCGCTAGTGCAGCAGTCTGCTGGCACACCGAGGAGCCAAGAACGGGACCTCGGTGCTGGTTCACGCGTTATTGGAACCCCAGTCGCCCACACTTGAGCACTTGAACTAGACGAAGTGCTGTTTGAGACGTCTGCCCACTTTCATTTCACTCGTTCTCCTATACTCTTGAGGCTTTTTTTTCTTTGCATTGTATGTTCTTTCACTGCCACAATCATCATCACTATCTTCGGTTGTGGTGACACATCGTTTAACACAAGCTGCCTCCTTGTGGTGTTACGGCCACGTGTCTCAATCCACATCATCACAAGGTTTCATTTTTAATATCCTTGGCCAAAAAGAGATAAAACAGAGACACATTGATGCTATGAAAATGATAGAGCAAAGTGACATGGTTGTCATTAAACAGCGTTTCTTTTACTTATCTTTGTCTACAAAAGGGCGAGTGTCATCAGCTATGCCTCCAGAAGGCTGGGCATCGGCTTGTCAAGTGGGGCCACCCCGCGTCAGCTTGCCTCGGAGTCCCGCATGGCCCGAATCGGCCGCTGTACCAAGGTCAGTGAGGGCACCGACCTCAACCCAGTTCATTAGTCATATTTGTGGACAGGACTAGCCAGTCAGTGAATTGACACTATGGTCTGGTTTGACACTACTCTTCAGAAGTCAGTAGAATTTCTTTCTCAAAGGAAGATCAATTAATTATTTAGAAGTCTAAAAGTGTGTTTCGAAACTTTTAAACATCATATTTTACCAGGCTTGTAAGAATATTTTAATGCTTCGAATATTCAAACAAATAGTGCAGTATTCAAATTCACTTTGAAACAAATTTTAATTATTGGAAATTTTGTATTATATAAAACAAACAGTCTGCAAGTAACACCCTGTAAAGGTGTCCTCAATGCAAAAGAGGGATTCTAAGTCTTGAAAGAACTTATCTAGGTGTATATAAGTTCGCATGTAGCCTCCCTGGTAAAAATGGTTTCACTGTAGTGAAGTGCTTCTAAGCCGTGAAAACACGTACTCGTGGTAAGTTTACACTGCCGCGAAGTCTCACTTCAACATTAAATAAAAATATGAACCTCACTTCGATCCATATTTTGAAGTTTAAAAGCTTGTTATAGTGACTTATATGCTCTAAGCATAGCAAATTTTAAAATGTAACATATTTTACAGGCTATCACTTGCAGTCTACCAAAAGTCAAATCGTGCTACTATTCAAGGTTTCCCCTTCCTTTGATGCCAAAAACAAACAAAGTTGTATTTGTACAGAACTTGTCTCAATTTTGAAACTGTACTGTGCAGGTTAGTTACGTCATGGCAAGTATGCCCTTTTTTTATAATGTGTGCTATATAGTATACTATTCAAATTCAATTCGAAATTATTCAACCAAAATCACTATTCACTCCTAATTAACTTCGAACCTATAATTCACTATTCACAGAAGCCTATATTTCACTGCTTGAAGCTTGCAACCTGCTACAATTCAAATGCTGCTTCTTTTCCCATTCAAATCAAAATCATCCCATATGGCCATGTGCAAGCTTACAAATCAGTACAATGAAATCCAAACAACACATCTAAATTTGTGTTCTAAGGATGTGTGATGTAGCGTGCAAGATATTTCAAAAGGGCCGGGTTATTAACAATTGTTGAGGGTCTGGACGTCGTAGCCTTCTTAAACTAAAAGTGTAGTGCGAAAAGACTGGACACAGGAGACAAGTGGGCAGGATGGGCATATACTTCTTCTTGCGCTTTACTTTCAGTGGAAGACACTTCGCGAACTCGTCCAGCAACGCATTTTATCGAGATATCCTTCTTCATTTTAAGATGTTGCATCAACTGTTGAAGCAGAACTTTTTGAAAAGGGGATGAAACACGAAAGTTTTATAGACTTGGGTATTCAAATTACACCATCAATATGATGTGCTTATCTGAAATTTGGGTTATGGTGAGGCAATGGTGATCCTTGTCAAGATTTTTCATTTAGTTGTTTAGTTAATAATAAAGTGCATTGCTAATTGCTGATTTGAGAAGAAGCGTGTTGAGGTTAGGATGACGCAATGCTGCGTACGATTTTATCGACACTTATGTGCGTTTGTTTGCAGCTTGATTCCGCAGACCCTGGAGCAGCTGCTTGAACGTCAGTGGGACCAGGGCTCTGGCTTTCTCATGAGGCAGGCCCAGCACTTTGACAGTGAGTGAAGCTCATATGCTGTGCACGGTTTGGTTCTTCTTACTTCCAGGATTATTTTCAGTTCATCTTTTCGGATTATTTCGTGGTCTCTAGGTACTCCGTGAAATCAGACATTGACTGTATTGCAACAGTGACATTTCGCTCAGTTTAACTTCGCTCGGATTGCATCATATGCGGGTTCCACAGCGATGTCTCTTTCAGTAGGAAAACCGAAAGTTTTGTTTTTGAAAGTCTGAAAATACCATTTGGCGCAGGTTTGGCACAGACTCTCCAAATTTTGAGGAAATGTAGCTGCATGTAGCAGCCAGGGAACTTTAGCGCAGTTTGGCGCAATCAGCGCAGTAGTAGCATCACTATTGCATGTGAGAGCGTTACTTCTTGCCGATTTATGTCTCAAAGTTAAGTGTGGTGGTGCATGTGATATTGTAGAATCGCCAGTTCTTTTTATTGTGATCGTTAAAGTGTTGGCAAGTTGTTCCTCTGCAGCTTTCTGTGTTGGCTACACAATCTGTTGCCGTGCTTCTGGTGAACTTTGTTCTAGTAAGTAAAGCTCAGCTAGTACCTGTACGATTTAATCGCAGAATAGCAGCAGTATCGTAGGTTTAGCCTGTGTCTCTGTCTTTTTTGCACTGATCTACTATCATGAAACATTGTTTCACTGCAATGGCTCGCTTCTCATGTTTCGCTGCATTGCAAATTTGTATGTAATGGCACAATACTTACCGCAAATAAGCAGTGTGGCAAATGTTGCTTGTCATTATTGAAGGAACTTCACAGGCTATTTGTGTATTGGTTGTAAGCTGTGTTCACGTGTTGCAGTTGCATCGTTGCTGTCATGTCTGCATCAACTGCGCTCGGAGAACATGGAGTTGGAGTCTCGAATCAGTGGCCTGCAAGCACGCCGGGACCAACTGCTGGCTGTCAGCGCACGACTGATGGGCCCTCTTCGAGAAGCGCCCATGTCCAACTCTCCCATGCCTCTCGCGTCCCATGCTTCTGCTGCAGAAGCCAATGCGGCGGCAGCCATGAGCATCGGCACGAGGGCAAACTTGCCCACATCTTCTGCGGTGCATGCCATTTTTTGCTTGATTTTGTGTTCCTTGTTTTTAACAGGTGTCTCATTATAGGTGCACCATGTTGTTTTTTTCGGGTGCACTACCACTTAAAACATGAACTCGTTATGAGGAGCCTGCTTAAGAGAAGGAAAAAGTAGTTCGAACGATAATCTTGGTGTAATAATAAACCGCTCGGTGTTCTCTGAACTGACGTCGAAGTGCTACAGTTACTAGTGAACAGGACCCAGAGTTCAGGGGGGTTCTCATGCTGCGCCAGCACTCTAAGAAATGTCTCTGCATCGACGGGCTTACAAATAGCCCAGTATAAACGTAGGAAAGCACACAGTGGGAAGAAAGCAGCAAAACAATTTCCTGCAGCCCGGTGCTCTCATTTCTGAAGTTTGCGCATCTGCAGTAGAGCTAAGGCTGCATAACCTCCAGTCTGGTTGCAGCAATGCATGATTAAAACGAAAGCAGCACTACCCCATTGCATCCATTTGTGACCCCCCCTCATTCATAATCTGTTGCTAACCTTGAAGGTCATTGGGATGAACTCGCAATAATACATACACTAGCATTTTTTTTAAGCACTAGGGCTCCAGCTTGTCACACTCAAAATCGAATGGTCATTGCAAGCCTGTAACAAGGCTGTCGTTACTCAAAACCAGGTTAAAATAAATGAACATGCTCTAAAATAATATAAATTACCATTTTCATTTTATTCTGCCGTGCCCTTGATTATAATGCGCACCCGTGTCTCGCGACCAAAAAAAAAAATTATAGCACCAAATTATAATGCACAACCGCTTTTCGTGACAGAAAAGAAAAAGTCATTAGGAAGCAACCTTCCCATGTTAAGAAGAACAAGTATTTGCTTTCAATGCATTATAGTTACAAAAAATGAACAACACAGCGTATCTTGCTGCTAAGACCGCAGTCACTACGCCTATACAAGTTGCATGATGATTTTGCCGCTCGCTGCGAATACACGTATGGTGAGCAGCTCTTTGATTTCAGGGAACTGGCACTTTTTTGGTTCACTGAAACTTTTTTGCGGTGTTTCGCGGTCAAAAATTTTTTACTTCTGTTTCCGCCAGTGCCGCATGTACGTTTCGAGAACTCCAGACGACCACGATGCAGCCAGATTTTCGTCCGTCTCTGGGCACGTAATAACTCTTCTTTCGAATGCAGCATCAACGTGCGCTCCTTTGAATCTTTGGAGTCTGCGCTTTCATGCCGTTGACTTGAATGCAAAATGGCACACGTACGAACTGCAGAAAATAGAAGAAACAATGGCAGAGATGGCACCCACATAGCCAGGCCCGATGCGCGTTCGAGGCGGCCAGTGTTGAAATGCCGATGGCAATGCGATAACCAATGGTTTTTTTTTTTTTTTTAATCTTACGCGATTTTACCTCGCATACGATTTTTGGACTCATTTTAATGAAAAAAAAAGGTGCACGTTAGATTCGAGTACATACGGTAAGAAAAAATAACCAAGAAGTAATCATACGTATTAATAGCAGCCGCGTGCTATCAAAGTTACAGAATCAACTGAACTCCTTGCGGTGGCTCCACTTAAGGCAAGGGATGCATATCGTTAATGAAAATGAGGTTGGCACGTGTAGCACTCGAATGGTGGTTCGCGATTTGATTGCGACATCTTGAAATTGGGTGCGCTCCCCTGAAATCGAAGGATCGGCATCTTTCATCAAGTGAAATTGCAGACGTGATTCGACATAGTCTGTGCTATGTGCATAATCAAGCCAGTCTCGGAAGTAGTTGGCGAATTTATGCAATGGTGCTTTCTTTTGTTAGACCCGTCCTCCCTTTTCCTTGCGTTCATTTTGTTACCAACGAATCTTTCGATGTCAATTTTTTTGTACACTATGAAATTTAAATGATGGTATGCACCACGCGTCGCAAGTTTTGATTCTAAAACACACGAGGCTGCGTGCTCAATATGTTTGGCGCAAGTGTGGCCCTTGAAACAAGCTTTTTTAGTTGGAATGCATTACCGTTTAGAGTGCGTATATTCGCAACTCCTGCACGTAAGTTATAAGCGGTCTATACTGTATTCGGAAGTCTACTCTGCGAATTGGGGAGGGGGGTGTAAAAAACAGGTCGGAGCCTGTTCACTGGCCTTTCAAGGTATTACTTGAGATGAGTGCTCACAGTGACATGTGGTTGACCTGTTGCTTGGAGAGTATACTGAAACATTAATGCTGAGGCATAGTCCTCACAGGGTGATGCCATCCGTTTTTATCACTGGTACAATACAGGGTAGCAGAGGTTCAATTTTTATCTTTTTTTGTCATAATTTAATAAACATTCTTTAGTTTTGCTTTCCGTATCCGCACTATATTTCACATTTAGCATTACCTTGTTTTCATGGTTTACGTAGTGTTTGTAAAACATGGCAGATACTTCGAACACCCGCTTTGAACTGGAATTGGTGTTGCTGTTGAAGGATTCGATTCATACTCTAGAAATAACCATGTTAATGGCTTCGCTTGCCTTCGGGCAGCTGCAATGGCTGAGTATTACAGATAACTTTGCAGAGTTTTTTAGATCACTTCCCATTTCGGACATTCCTAGGCCTAAGAAGATCTGTGTAAACACATCTGCGACATATAATTTTTCGCTTTTAGTGCATGGTTAACTTCTACTGACTTATATTATTACTAAAAAAGTTGTGATATTGCTGTATGCAGAGATTGAGGCAAGCATTTTCTAGTCTATTTTTTTGCTCTCTTAGTGCTCTTATTCTCGGCTAGATGGTGCCATGGTCACAGCTTCGGCACGCAAACACCATCTCGTTTAACTAAAACGTGCTGTCTGTGGCGAACGTCTGCTTCACGGTAACACTACTCCCTTTGACACTGCTGTCACGGTAATGCTAGACTATAACTGTCTATTGACAACAAACAGGCCATCAAGTGAGGGAAAGTAATGGGGATGTTACTCGTGATAATTTTTACATAAATGTCAAGAAAGCGAAGTCAATAAAAAGGCCACTTGACGCCGGCTGGCACCGGACCTGCAATCTTCAAATAAAGCGTCTGATGATGACCAATTGAGCTACGGCAGCAGTCGTCTTTCTGTACACTTTACCGGGTATAGTATCTGTGTATTTAGGCCTGGAAATGTTAGTCAGCGCTGCTCCTATGCATGACAGTGAATGTGGAAAACTCTTAATACTTTTTTGTTGGTGTTGCATAGCCCATGTCACAAGGAACATGAAAATTGTGTCATTGTGTTATTGCAGTGGCAACCAAAATGCACCTTTGCTAGTCTGAATGTGCCTGATTCTAAGCGTACTAGGGTAATGTTGACTGTCGAAGTCCATTTTGCAGTATTTCTTCTTAATGCCGTCTCATTTCACAGCAGCCAAGTTCTTGCTAAAGCCAATTGCTTTCACTTCGTCTATTAGTACCATTGTTGCGGAGCTCAGTAGTATGTATGTGCTAGCAACATGTGTAGGTGCTGATACTGCCTTTGCATGAAATATGTGTAGGGCTCTTCTATGGACAAGCACCCTGGTGTGCCACTTGGCTTCCCCCTTGGCTTTCCCTCCTCGGCGCAGCCAGCCACCGACCACCAACCACACCAGGCAAGCGCATTAGAAGCCGAGCAAGCTGTGTCCAATGAGAACATGAAGCAGAGCACTAAAGGAAACCATGATTCCAAGCTGTTCTTCTAGATTATCGATTTGACAGCGACGAACAAGTAGCAGAGCAGTAGCATACCATATTGTGGCATTCACACGTGCAATTGATAGAGGTTGCTTGAAATTGTAGGTTGTAGGATGATTGTCGCGAATAGTCGCTTAGTCGTAACACACCGTTTTAGTGATTTGCGCACCGACCGACTAAGTAGCCAGTGTCGAAACTGCAGAATCAAAAAGCAGGGCGGGACATCGGAATACAATGCTGGTTATTTCTTCACAAGAAATAGACAAGCCTGTCAGAAAAGCTTATGAATAGTAACGGTTGCTGCGTGGCTATGAGCAAACTGCATTCTCTGGTGTGAACATTAGTCGTAGTGAGTAGCTGCTTCACAGTCACTGGTTGCAGACTTGTGTTAGTTGCCAGTGTGAATGCCGCCTTAGACAATGTAATAAAGTTTGTGATTTTAGTGTTGTATGCAGGTTATAGACCATATGTATCATAAGCTCGTTGATGTGAGCAAAAGGGGGGAAAGAAGTTACTTGTCAGATTCTATGTGAAAGAAAATTAAGCTTTGTGTCTCTGTGTTTATCGTGAGGACATTCGAAAACGTCCATGCAACACTTAGGTTTGGATTTGCATTAGGAAACCCCTGGGTGTCAAAATTAATCTGGAGTCTCGCACAACAATATGCCTCAGTCACAATTTGTTATTGCAGTGTAAAAAATCTCAGGATAGCTGCATTACAAAACTCCTAATGAAAGCTGCAGTGCATGGCACTTGCACCATGAACGTGTTGTTCTCATTGTGTTTGAATATGTACATAAAACAAGCCTTGCATGTGAGAAAATGTGCTAACAGACGAGTTAACTTTGGCAGCATTTGCTGTCGCTGAATCTGTAACATTCACTTTAGTGGAAGCATTTTGTTCTACATTTGCAGAATATACACAGTACATTCCAGAGTCACAGGATGTACCATATTTACTCAAATCTAGGCTGACCCCGGTTCCAAGCCAACCTCCAAAAATCCGAAGCCCGGAAAAAAATAAAACTTGCCTCAAATGTAGGCCGAACGAAACAGCGAAGAGAGCACTCACAAAATAAAAGCATTAATTGAACATGAAGATAAAACAAAGTATTGGTTCATGATGAAAATAACTCGAGAAACATACAGCCGCTAGTCCTGTTGTGTGCGTTTATTGTTTTTTTTTTTCTCGCACCGCTTGTAGTTACTTGCATTATAACGATGCTGCGCTTGCTGATGCTGCGCTCATTCTAAGACGTCGTCGCTGACTTATTTTGTCGCTGTCTTCAAACAGTGCGCAATCCTCGGTGCCACCCAGTACATTGAATATGCCGCACTTCTTAAAAGAGTGCACAATCAGAGTTCCTGGGATGTCGTCTCGCACTGCAGCCCCTTCAGCGACGCGCATTCTTTTCGTCCTCTCCTAAGTTCTGCCTGGCTTGAACGTTGCACAATGAAATCGCGGCTAGGACAACTTTCTTTTTATAAGTGGCACTATAATGGCACCGTCTGTTTGGCGCCATTGAGCTATGCCGCACACAGACCACTCAATGCGTGACTCGAAATGACAAATGGCTCACCCATGGGCGAGCCTCAACACTCCCCACGAAGATCAAAATGGCGGCCTCACCTGTGTACTCATTGGGTTTCCTGCATATACACTAGAGGGAACTCTAGCGCTAGTATCTATAGGAGCTGCAACGTATCCCGCTTCAGCAAGTATGGGAATTTTGGGTAGTACATGGATTTGCCTAGTCTTTCTACTTTACTTTTCTTTTGGCTTCGCATGGCTTGGAGCTGCTTTGTTACGAAACGAAATTCGGCAAATGTTCAGCAGTTGCGCTTCACCACCTTAATCATTTAGGCTCACTATTTCAAGTGAAGTTACGAAGTTGAAAAGGGTTCGTTCTTTCCTTCGAAACAAAACCGAAACACAGCAATAAACTAAGCCACAAGTGTAATTCGCTTAGGCAAATCCGTCTACTACCCATCATTCCTATGATCTAACAATCGCAGCACCAGAGTCTCTTCGAGATAATTTTATGAAACTTCATGTGTAAAGCCAGATTTTGGCTCGGCTACTAACAGCTACAACACCGTCTAGGTGGCACCAGTTGTGCACTTTTTTCAAAAAATGACGCATTTTTCAAAATCCTCGAATCTAAGTCTGTCGGCCTAGACTTGAATAAGTACGGTATTTAGGAAGTTAGTACTAGGTACGTTGGAAAGGATTAGAGCTCGGTTTTGACACAAAGGCCCTTCTGTAAAAGTGTGCCAAAGGCATGAAGTTATGTTGATGAATTCAGCCCCGCCGCGGTGGTCTAGTGGCTAAGGTACTCGGCTGCTGACCCGCAGGTCGCGGGTTCGATTCCCGGCTGCGGCAGCTGTATTTCCGATGGAGGCGGAAATGTTGTAGGCCCGTGTGCTCAGATTTGGGTGCACGTTAAAGAACCCCAGGTGGTCGAAATCTCCGGAGCCCTCCACTACGGCGTCTCTCATAATCATATGGTGGTTTTGGGACGTTAAACCCCACAAATCAATCAATCAATTATGTTGATGAATTCAAGCTATGGATCATCCGAGTGCCAACTCATTGTTACCATTAAGAGTGGGCCATACAGCACATCACTACTCTCTTACCCCATTTTGTGCTCCTGTTGCAGGCGGAACTTGCGAGATGCACTGTTCTACTTTGTTTTTTGCTTGCAGCTATAAAAAAAAATGCTACCTTGATGAAATTATTTTTTATTTACTAGTTAACATAATTATTTTCATTTTTGTGTTGTGCTGTGCGAGGACAAAAAGGAAAAGAAAGACCGGACACACATGTGCGCAAACTGTTTATTGATTGCAATGTACGTCGGATACATATACGGAGCGATCAAGACATTCAAGACATACTGTGCTGCATTTGATTTTTATTTTTTTTAGTATATTGTTCATATCTTTTAGTAAAGACGTTAAAATTGTGTTCATTGTTTGTTTTTGATGTAGAACTGGTGTTTCTGCTGTTCTTGTTGTCCCATCTTTATTTATCAAGAAGTTGTCTCTGAATAGTTGTGCCACACAGCCATTGCCCACTGCAGGTAGGGTGCGGTGATTACAGAGATGGCAAATATGACCAAGTTGCAGCTTGTTTCAAGTTAAGGGGGGACACTGGTCTTAGAAGGCCAAAAATCGCAAAAAAATCAACTTTTTGAAGCTGACATTTTCGAAATGTGCGCCTATTTTTGCACTTATCTGAGAAGTTTCTAGCTTCTCGTGTCATTATTTCTGGCGCAAAATCAATTTATCACATCCTTTTGAGATGAATGTGAGCGCAAATTGACACTAATATCGCGCTTTTTCCGCGCCAAACTGCTCCCGTTGCACACGAGCTATCGTGTTCATCTTGGTCTTGTTTGGAAGGGTCGTTCTTCATCTTCAATTTCCTGCCACCGCTGGCTCACCTTGCTCATTGGTTTTTTAGCAAAAACGCGTCATCGAGAAGCACTAGCGCGCAATTCAATTGGCTGCTTGGGGCACGTGACCAAATTTAGGCATCCGGTTGGCCAAGGGGCGCTTTCGGCGTCTGCTTCACCATCGTGACGCGCACGGACATGCGCCATTTTGTCATGGTGCTACTGACTGCTTGCGGCAGTAAAGAAGTTCCGTGCTACAGTAATTTGTGAAGCGGGGGTGGCGGTGGTTCGTTCGCTGTGAACTTCAGAAAGATCCCCGCTATGGCTCAGGACAACGAGGATAACGAACTCGACGCGGTCAACGGCGGTCGCTGAGTCACCAGTGTAGGCCTAACTCACGTACGAGCCCGTTGGTTGCCGTCAACGTTACTGAGAACGGCTGTGTTTTGCAGCCTCATCAGTTAGAGGACGACAAGTAAAAAGCAGAAGTGAAGCTACCAGAGATATCAATCATTGTAGTGACGGAAGAGAAGTGCAGTCTTATCGCTAAACCCGCCGATATTGTGGTTCCCCCCTCCTGACGAAAGGACCTTGAACTGCGCGACGGGTCGTCAGAGTGGAGTATGCCGCGTGTCGACCAACAACAGAAAGTCAATCCGTTCGCAGTGAACGTGCTCGCGGCCCTCGCAATTTAGGCTTCTGGCCACAGGTAGACTGCTTTTAACGACGTGTTCGCAATGTTGTCGCGATCTCCGCTCGAAAATGTGGCAGTCTTACGTGAAAAAGAAACTAACACCTCGGCACTCGTGTAGCCTCGAAATTGATGAGCGAGGGCGCGACTTTGGTTCGCAACACAGACAAGCCGGAAAATATCTCCTCGTTATTCGACGGATCGTGGATGACGCACGCACATTTGTCGCACATCGCCGTCAGTACAGTCGCCAAACTGATAAGCGGCCTCGCGGCAGACGAACACACGGCGACAACTTGCTACAGGACTAGAAGAAACGACACGCTCGCACAAACAAACAGTCCTATTACATTCCCGGTGCATATTAACTGACTAAAAGTATGTGTGCCGTGATATTTTTCTCTCGGAACGGCGAAATTAGGTTTTAACAGCATTATTCTTGAAGCACAGATTTTGTCCACTTTCTTTTGCTTTTTCGGTAAAAGTGGACCTAGGACAGCTAGAGTTGTAATTGTTTTTGCACAATGTAGCTAAATGTGCACAAAAAACAATGCTGGGAGCCTATTTTTAATGGGCAGCTTCACTTTTTTCTTTTAATACAAAAATTTCTGTATTTGGTTACTTGCAATGAATTTTATTGGGCTGTAATTCAAGAAGTACTCGTTCAATTTTCGATCAGCTTGCAGCATTGCACTCCTTAGGCTTTCTAGCATTCATCTATATGTCAATGGCTATGTAATTATAAGTGTATACATTTTTACAGTTAAAGATGTTAGAATTCCTTGTTTTCTTCATTTTCTCAAAATGGCAATTTTGTACACACTGCATGAAAATTACTGCAATATATCTGAAACTATTACAGATAGCAGAATATTTTATTTTGCAGCATGAAGCTATATGTTTGGAGCACACAACATAAGAAGCAGATTTTGATTTCTCTTGATGCAAGTTTTTCAAACTAGTCTTTTGTGTGACCACACAATGGCCACATTCAGGGCTGTGAAGTTTAGTGTACTGGAAAGTAAGAAATAATGACCCATTCAAAAAAGTGCTTTTTATGTTGCATGTCTTATGCTTTCTACTGTCAGTCTCTATGTTATTTATAAATTTTTGACAGGTGGTTATTTTTCTATTATGGTAAGAACAATAGAAATTATTATCTTGATTATTTAATTAACTAATGAAGCTACAGAAAAAATAACTACATTTTTAGAATCCGGAGAACAAATAAGCAAGCATGCCAAATTCTGTCAGACTTGGTTCAAAAATAAATGAGAGAGCCCTAAGAACCATGTCCCCCCTTAATCGCATTATCAGTTTATAGAGACAGGCTGCACCAACAAAGGAAAGTGAAGTGGAAATTCACAAAATTACTCACTTACTTCAGAAAAGGCAAGGCATGCGCAAAATTTCTGCTAGTCGCAGCTATTTTGAAAGTTTTCCTGAAGAGATTTCAACTCTGTATAAAAGCAGAAAGTGAATCTTTTGGAACTAAAGTAACAGTTCTTTTACAGAATGAAGTTACCTTGGAAACAAAATACAGTCAACTGCCGATTTTTCGGACCCTCTAGGGAGCGAAAAACTGTCCGAAAATTTGGGCAGTACGAAAAAGTGAATGCAAGCAAAAAAAAAAAACGCGCCATTTTGCTAATATTTCTCAATGCAAGCAAAAAACGCACCATTTCATTGATATTTCTCGGATCAAGAGGGTCAAGGTCGAAGTACCAGACATCTGGAACTCTGCCAAAGCATCAGTGGGGTGGCTCTGAAAATAGCCGTTAAAAAAAAATTCATGCAGCCGACAGCAGGTGCCATCAGGGCAACCGGTGTTAGAGCTGCAGTGGCTTGCAAAACTTGTTGATCCCTGTTTGAAAGGCGTTTCGCTTGCTTGTGATCGCATTTGCCTCGATCTGAAAAAGGGTCATGTCATCACTGTATACCGATGACAGCGTCATCGGTGTGCAGTGATGAACACCTTGGCGGCATTCATATTTTGGGCACCAGACGGTTCTTCAGCCGCTTCCAAGATCTTGTCTTTGTTCCTCGGGAAATCTAAAACTGTTTGCTCGGAAATGCCGAACTCCTTGCTCACGTCAGCCTGCGATCGGCTACTCTTCACTAACTTAATAATGGTGGCTTTCTTCTCCATCGTTAACCGACGGTACTGTTTTTCGCGCTTCGATGCCATCGGCGAGGACGACGAAGGCGGAGTGGGGGCCATCGCAGGCAAGCGAAATCCTCACGATGTGAACAAAGGAGTTTGCTGATGAGCGTCGAAGCACCTAGGCTTAGCGTTGCAGAGCACACTTCACACGATCGCATAGGTTAGCCAAACACAATGTGGGCTGCGTAAGCAAAACGGCGCGACGGCAGGCGACGTTGCCTCGGGTACTCCGGAGGTGGCGCTGATAAACATTCAAGATAGCCAGCATGGCCAGACCAAATCGGTGTGTGATGTTTAGTTCTAGTTCGAAGTGGTGAAACGCTTTGCGAAAACGCTGCGCGGCAAGCCAGAGTGGCTCGCACGAGCACAAGCGCTAAAGCGAAAGGAACTTCATTGGCGCCAAAAAGTTTCCGGGTGGATAGTTTCGATTGTCAGCAAAGCACGCTTGCACAATAAACACGGCCAGTGTTAGGAATTTCGGAGGCCGTATGTGTTTCTCCGCTAGCGATCGAGTCCAAGCAACAGATGCCGCCACAGTAGAATGGTGCGCTCATATATGCGATCGTGATATCGTGTGACGCAGTTGTGGTGATTTCCACTGGAGGTCAGTGGTGGTTTCCGACCTTCCGTCGCGTCACAAAGTTCGGAAAATTGGACTCCGGGGGATTCGAGCGTCTGAAATTTCAGACTTCCTTATACATTAATTCTATGGGGCTCGTGGCGGTGCCGCGAATATGTCCGAAAATTTGGGTGTCCGAAAAATCGGCAGTTGACTGTAAAGCGTTCTATGTTTTGTTCATTTGTTATAAAGTTGTGGCTGCCTTTTCGCGTTGCAGTATTTTGCGGTCACCCTACATGCGCAACTGGGAGGATGGTGATAAAAATGATGAGAAGAAATAAAAGTTACCTGCAGAAACCCAAGATTCAAAGTGGCACATGTTGGTTAATGTGGTGCTCGTCTATGAAATTTTAAGCTGGATTTCCCAGTGCAACAGAACAAGAGCTAATGTGGCTTGGCTGATAATTTTTCGAACCTCTTGGACTTGTAGTCCATGCTTGGACTTGTATCAACGTAACACTTTAGCATAGCTAAACACAGATTCTAAACCACTCGATGGGCGGTAGATCGTTTTTCAGCGAAAGCTGTTACGAGATCACAACAAGGGTCACGTGCGCCGTAGTTGTCTGCCACCGCTGCGGCCGGTGTCCGTAACCAGTATCACACGAAATAAGAGAAAAATCTAAGTAAATAAAAGAAATGACAGCGTATCCGCGGGGTGAATGAAGGAGAGTAGGGCGAAGCTGGGTCCGCGCACCGCTTTGGCCTCCCATTGTTATACTGCAGAGTCCTCGCTGCGCAATCGTCGCTCTGCGCGCAAGCTGCTCAGCAGCCTTGTCCATACTCCGTCGTCGAGCCTCTGAACGGCACTTTTATTGTACTGTAGAGTGCCCCCTGGCGTATGGCGCTGTCGAAGAACACACGATCGTCTCTCTCTCGTTTCGTACATGTGACGTCAATTTTTCTTTTCTACAAGTAACACCCTCTAGTGTCGTACCATTTGCATTTTTCAGTGTATAGTACAAGTACCGCCCTCTATGGCCGGTGCAAGAATAATGAGGGGCGGGTATGTACCACCCGCGATTACAACTGGGACGCTCAGGTTACACTATAAGGAGCTTCGCCCCTAAAACACGCGATCGCTGTTGCACGATCATCTCCCTTCTCTCTCTCCTTCCGTACGTGTGATGCAAATCCCGTTTTCATAAAACTCGCCTTTTATTATCTTTTCTACAAGTAATGCCCTCTAGTGCCAGACAATTTGCATTTTTAGTAGCACCCTATATGTAGTAGCACCCTGTATGGCCGGTTCAAGAACTAAGGAGAGGTGGTTCAAGAACTAAGGAGGGATGATCGGGTGACGCCTTAAGGAGCTTCACCCCGAAAAACATTGACACAATGGGATTTGAACCCAAGTCACCTGCGTGCCAGCCCAGTATTTAACCACTGAGCCATGCCAGTGCTTGAAGCTCTGTTGCAGACTTGCATGTCTGGAAAGAAATTATGTTAATATGAGTAATAAAGTGTTTAGAACAGCAAAAGAGCATCTAGGTGTTTCACAATGCGAATCGCATATCGAGTGAGCCGTCGAATGCTCCAACCCAATGCAAAAGCTTGAGGTATAGTTCTTCGTTGTCAGCCAAGGCATAAAAAAGCACAATTCTTTGCTAGTGTGTAGCGGGAACCACACTTCTCTGAAAAGTGGTTGGAGACTGCAGAAAAGTCGAGTTCTTTCGTTTCCGTCGCGTCACTTAGTGTGTGAACAAGTTGGTTTACAGTGTTTCGAAGGATTTCATAGTGAATGCCTTCCACCTACACAAAAATTATGATGATTAACGGCATAGTGTGTACTTTGCTAGTTTGCTTGTAGTAGTTACCAAAAGAGTGTTTAAAGAAGGCTCTGAAAGGCCGCTCTTCCAGCTTTCGCTGTGATTGTATTGCGAATTCTGCACAGGCCTGGCGTTTTTTTTTTTTTTTGTTCTTTTGTAACACTGTAATCCAACAAAATAATGATGCATGCCAACTAGCCCTCATCGAAGCCTTGTTCAATTATCTTCAGAAGCAATGCAGAGTACTATTAGACCAAGTATTATCTGTTAGATATGTGTACTTTTTTTGTCCTCTTCTTCCTTTTCTACTTGGCTTCCAAAGCACATGCGCAAAGTTTTCTGGCCTTTAGTCAAGGGCTCAGAGAAAGCGAAAGAGATGGAAAGAAAAGGAAACCTTGGCTAAGTTTCTTGTGAGGTGGCGGGATCCAAAGGCTCAGCTCTCCAGGTATGCTGACAGAACCCTTGTACAGTATAGTAAGGGAAGCGAGGGTGAGATGTGAGGAGGAAAAAGGGGAGAGAGAGTAAAGCATTATTATTAGAGTGTACATTGAAATGGGAAACAGAAAAATATACACAGATGAAGGCAAAATTGATATACACTTGAATAATAAAACAGCATATATAGAAAGAAAAAACAGAGGGAAAGAAATGCAGAAAGAGGGAAAGAAACGAAGAAACTGGAAGAAAAAGATTGAGACAAAAAGAAATGTGTAGCTGGAAAGAAAAATAAACAGACAAAAAGGACGAATAAGCAGTGTGAAAAAGAGAAAAATAAAGAGAAAAAAAAAGGCCACTCAGCTTTATAATCACATAAGGCTTCACAACAGCACTAACTAGGGGGGAGTTGAGGGGTTTTTAACACCCCAGAAATTTTTTCATGCTTGTCATCAACTGCCTTTTGCTAAGGTTAGCTGTTCTGTAGACAAGCATCCCCCTCTCCCCTACCAAAAAATAATAAATCCTCAGTATGGTCCTACTTGACACCACCTGCGCAAGGCTGCCTATGAGCTCCACTGTATCTTTAGCCTTGCGCCTCCAATGCAAGTTATAGTCTTCATTTGATGTCCTGTCGTGATTTTCTTGCAACCCTTTCAATGGCTCATTTCGTTAAACCAGTGCAACTTGTTACATGTGCAGGGGAACGAGTTGAGTGCAACATCACAGCATGGCTTCCCTGGCCGGCCAGCGATGGGGCACCCTGAAGGAGTTCCCTCCGCCGAGAACTCATCGCATCGAGGCTCCACTCTGTCAACCTCTCGCCAGTCGAGCAATAGCTAGGAGCCACCAGCACGAATAACCTCAGCGCTGTCTGTACAGGATACATTTTCATGATGTTGCGCATCAAGGAAGCATTGTCAATTGTTCGCACTTGGGACAGGCCCTGCCCACCCCCACGATCCTAGGGCAGGCTTTGTAGCCGAACAGACTGCAGGGAAAGTCATTGATAATATAATTTTATTGTTTTATACTTCATTGCTACTCAGAGATTAGCCACATGTTTTCTCTTCCAACCCAACCCTTCCCAGGTCGGGGTATCTGCATTTGATCTCTACACTTGGTAGAGACGGTTTTACATGTCTTTTACTCTCATTATTGTCTCCCTCTGTCAAAACAAAGGAACAGAGGGGGTCATGTGGCAAAGGACGAGCGCAGCTCTGTACGAGTGTTTGCCTCGTGCACCTCAGCATACCTCGGCTTCTTCCCTTGCCCATTTTTTTCACTGTTGTGTTCAGTACAGAGTCAGTGTTAATGTCTTGGCAGCTGCTGTCATATTGGTCACGTGTTTCGGTTCATGCGTGCCAGCAGTCGAAGGCATAAAAATTCATCACACACAATGCTACACAAAACAAAGCAACTTTCCCAGAGGAGACGATCTTTCATTTTAATTATTGCTATGTCTTGTAAATTTGTATATTTACTTGTGAAGTGAGGGTCTTGCTCCTATTAACTTATGGCATGCCACCGAGTGAGCAGGAACTTTACAGCCACTGGTGTTAGCTGCGAGGTAGATGCAGGCGTTCCCTGGCACAACCTGTACTAGTGCCGTTCGACCCGACACACACACCAGTCCTCTGTGTTCCTCAGTTAACTGAGTTGCTGTCTGGTGTTTTATGGTCGCCTTTGAAGTAACCCGTCATCTAGTTGCCTGGCCTTCCTTCATTTGGGCAGTTCAGCCAGGTCCCTTTATCAAAACTCTTTATTTTTTTGGCAGATGTCCTCCAATGATGCCATTACACTGTACAAAAGTTCATGTTCAAGTTGTTTTTGTTTGTATAACCTGTACAAAAAGGACAATGAATCGCGTTGAGATCTTTTAAGTAGCATAAGTGTTCATTTCTGTTAATTTTGACAATATGTGTTGTTTGTGCAGTATTTTTTTTTCTTCGTACTGCATGTCTTGTAAATAGTAAATAAACGTCTGCATTTTTACGTGGCTTCCTTCTAGTTGTAGAAAAACTTGCGTCGCAAGAAGCTGATGATTGAAATCGCCACCAAGCTCAGCAGCAGCTCAGCCCCGGGACGAAGGCTGTTGATGGCAACCAGGGTCAACATCGGCATGCTTGGGAAGATAATGCACAGGATCACCATCTTGCGGAGGGATCTTCTGAGGACAATTAATACTGTTGCCACGATGAAGGCAGTCACAGCGACTGTGTCGTTGTTTACCGACATGAAGCAGTGCACCCCTACAAGGGTAATGAAGGTTATTACTACGGTGTCAATTGCTCTTAAGATCAACTGTTCACTTTAGCTAGACTTCACGATAGCTGCACTTCATGCGAATGATATATAAAGTGCAGCGTCAAATAAACATCGCCTTACTACCCAGTCAGACTTTCGAGTTACAGTAACAGAACATAAATATTGTGCCACAAGAGAATGCTGAATGCGTTGTTCTAGCTCAAGTGAACGTTGTTTATTGAAAGCTGCAGCTCATAAGAGTTTAAAATGAATCGGGACACCTAGTGATCAAGAGATACGAACTGTTGACAGATATTTGCCAGCATATAACTGGGTTGTTTCTTTTTTTTTTTTTTTGTTCGAAACGACTCTGGCTCGGCATATTAAGTCGAGGAGGCCATGGGGGCAAGGCCCCCTTTCCATTCTTCAAAGAGAGGCTCGTTTCCCCTAACCAAGTCAATTGCAGCACTGCGGCAAAAGCACTGAAGTTCAATTATATGTGCCGGCGCCCTATGAGCCCCCTTTTCTCCAATTAATGCAGTAATGCTGCAGTTAAGTCCTGTTAATGCGGTATTTGCGTTTCTCGTAGTGGGCATCGACGTTTCTAGAACGAGTTCAAGAAACGTTAGTGGGCATTGCCTGGGGGCTGTCTTGGGCGCGCATGGAATAGCTAAGTTATCGCTCCCCTAGCTCCTGATCTCATTGTTAATGCGTGTGGAGCATCAAAAAAAAAAAGGTAAGGCAGAATCGTTACTCTGCATTACGCCGCTCGGTTGACAGACCTCGCAGCGAACCCAGCTCAACAAGAGCGTACGTATCGCCATCGGCATCGCGATGTTGCGTCGGTTTACGCGTTAAATCTGATCTCGAAGAACAATGCGGTAGTTGTACGAACATCAATCACCTGATTAACACAACTACGTGTTAACGTTGATTTCATCTGTGAACTCATTCACACTCGCAGCGTTTGCCGCTATTCGGTGCGTCCAATTGCAAAACATTGTGTCGTGAACACAAATCATTCGGCACTTGCCAGTCTGCCGGTAAGTAACGTCAGCGTAATGTCAGTTTACTGCCGAGGTTGGTGAAGCATCGAGTTTAGAAATGGTGTGCAGTGCAGCCTTACCTTTCGGGGGTCCGCATTTTAGGTGAATTTCGGTTGTAGAAATGGCGCGGCGCCCAGGAGCCGGCAGCCGACAGTAAGCATGATGCCGTGGCACCAGGGCGCCGGCTTTGATGTCAGTACGTGCTTCGTCTTTTTCTTCTTTAGCTGCTGTGTAAGTAACTATTTGAAGCTGGCTTTTTTTTTTTAACGACGCAGCGGTAGCGGGAAAAGGCGACATTGTTATGATGTATGCATCGGAGAGTATTTGTTGGTTTCTATTTCTGGGGCTATTTACTGGGTTTGAACGTTGCCATTCACAGCAACAACCAAAGTTTTTAAAAGTACGTCACTGCTTTTCCAGGCTCGGATGTAGCCTAATCTCGAACGGTGCTTAAAAACTTGATAGTGATTTAAATGAAAAACCATTGATAATTGACGTACCGAAATGCTAATAGATGAGCTTAAAACAAGCGAGAATGTGTTGTGGTGTGACCTTTGCGGTCACCGTAATATTCGCTCGGTTAATGGGTCTTTTTGGTTCTAAGATGAACTCTTAATAAAAACATTTAATAAGTGTGGAAGCAAATAATGATTTCGAACATATACAGAAATGTCTAAAATGCCAATTTATTTGCAGAACGGCAGCTCTGTACTCTTTTTCAAACTCCTACCTAATACAAGGTACTCGGCTGACATCCACAGTCATCATATTTTGCAGCCTGTGCTATTGGCAGTCTTTGCTAATAAAATATTGCTTTTGTTCAGTGGTTCAGTGACTTACATGAGTGATTCTGCTCCAGCAAAACTACCACTATGACATTGGTACAACTTGCCTTATTCAGATTTTTCATTTTGCTATAACTGTTTATGAGGCACCAGAGTCCTGCCATCACAGCACACGGTGATGAACAAAGACACATGCAAGTACACACTCACACCAATTGTTTTGCAGCACATGAGGAAAAAAGTAAATCTGAAGAAAGGAATAGGAGGGAACAGTGCTCAATCAAATTGAAGTCAGAAGAGTCAGTCCGGTGCATGATGATGTAATGGTAGTTTAGAGTTTCTTGTAACTGCCACATTTGGTCATTCCCATGTAGAAAAGATAATAAGTGTTGTGGCTACAGGCAGCTGCCAAAGACATCTTGCAAAGAAGGCAAACAATGTAGGCAGTGTAATATAAATGACAAGTATCGTGATCACATATGGAGGAAATTGGTTTTTGAAGAAGTGCACAGTTGAAACTTGCCGTGAACCAAGCAGAGGAAGCTAAGCATGCTGAACAGGAGAGCAATTTTCCAGAGAAAAAGTGGGAGGGCTGTCTTCTTGAAGCATTGACGCAATGCCCTCGTGATGTTGCATTTCTTCCATGGAAAAAGAAATGTAATCGAACACCCTACACACGTCGCAAGAACTGGACAAAATCATCCATGTCCACAGGAGCATTTGTCATAAATCTTGAAGTGATTGATGAGAAGTTGAACAAACAATGTTGATCACTTTTCAACTCTTCAAACATCTATCTTCCTGTTATTTTGCATATTGTTTTAATTAAGACCGCCTTTACCCAAAATGTGAAAAACATGCTTACATTTCATGTCATGCTTTCTGGCCATATGGCATGTCACACATGTCTCAATATAATATCTTCTTGTGCGCAGTAAACATCTTATGTCCTCCTTTGTGCTTTATTATCATAGCTCTGTAGTTTTTTTACGATGAAATATCAGCTAGCCCAGTTATCATTCTACAAAGGTAGTATTCATGTTTACAAATAAGGCTTGGGAAGGCAAAGAAGCTGTAGAATACATATATACTGCCATATATTGAAAATTTAACTTAAAATCACTTAGCTAATAAGCTTGGAAAATGTGCAAGGACCATGTCACATTGTTACTAGCGTGATGGAAAAAAAGCTATGTTGCTACATGTGTAATTAAGACTTCTTAAAATATCTTGCATGTACTTGCTGCAAGGAAATACTGCAGGAAAATAAATTAAGTTGTTGAGGCTCTAGCTTAATTTGAAACATCATTTCACTTTTCATATAGACTGTTAACCACACACCTAACCAACCATGGTGTTTTTACTAATAAATTAGTGTTGTGTGCCAGTAAAAGTGACAAGTAGCTATTATTTGTGGTCATGCGATTTCGTTTAAGTGGCATAAAACATTTATTAGTAGTATAATTTCTTTAGATAAACATGCTACTAATTTCAAAGTGTTGTGTCGGCTGTTCTGCATATAGTCAAGATTTATGGACATTTCCTTATAACATTAGTTGCCAGTCTGGTATTCCTCCCTCTAGTGCTTGGTTTCTTTTAAAGCGAGGTAATGTAACTTGCACTTGTCACAACTTCGGATGTAGTTGAATTCTTCAGCCTGAAGACTGTAGGTTAGGAAGACTGTAGGGAAGACTGTAGGAAGACTGCAGAGTTAGGGAGATGCAACCTGCCCTGCTTTCCTTAATTTGCGGTTGGTATGTACATGTGTGCATGTGTACTTGCAAAACAAATTTGCATAGATATAGACAACTCGATCATATACCCCTACATTCCAAATACAATGCTGGCCATGCTATTTTTAATACAGGAGCCCCTAAATATGATTTTAAGCCTGTAATAGCTTTTTTGGCCAATTCACACAATGAGATGCGGCCATAGAATAACAGTGCAGAAATTCGTCTTTGCTGTGGAGCCCATTGCCTGTCTACTTTGGTCCCCCATAGTGCCAGATAGGCTCTTACTGACACGCCTTTTCTTTTCTTTTTTTTTTTGACAAAGCAGCAACATGTATCTTTGCAGATTTCCCGTGCTACCTGGGAGAGTTCATGCCCTTACCATTCCCATCAATGACGAGGCCTGGTGCTGACACTTCCCTGACAAATATGGCCGGGGATGTTTTCACCAATGGCAGCGCTTACGAGGAAATTGCCCAAATTGGTACAGGTGCGTTTGGCACTGTGTACAAGGCGCGAGACCGTCAGAATGAAGGACGTTTTGTTGCCCTGAAGAAAGTCCGTGTGTCGCTCAACGAGGAAGGCATCCCGACCGGTACACTGCGTGAAATCGGTCTCCTCCGTCAGCTGGATGCTGCACAGCACCCAAATGTGGTGCGTCTGCTGGACATCTGTCACGGCAACCGGCTAGAGCGAGAGCTGGTCCTCTTTCTCGTGTTTGAGCACATTGACCAGGACTTGGCGGGATTCTTAGAGCGTTGCCCTGAGCCGGGCCTTGAGCCTGATCTCATTGCCTCGCTCCTCAAGCAGCTGCTGACGGGAGTGGAGTTCTTGCACTCACATCGCATTGTTCATCGTGACCTGAAACCTCAGAATGTCCTGGTCACTGCTCAGCGGCAGCTCAAGCTTGCCGACTTTGGATTGGCTCGTCTCTACGAGCGGGAAATGTCACTGACACCAGTTGTGGTGACGCTCTGGTATCGTCCGCCCGAGGTATGTAACACAAGAAAGATGCATGCTCAGGCACTACATATATGTGCCCACATTTGGGATCGTATACGTGCTTGTGTGCTCTGCTTTGTAATTACACGGTGTTTACAAGGGCCTTGCAACACGTTTTTCAGCATGGTCAGAAAACACTGTCAATCAATAGTCTATTCTCCGGAGAACATGTGAGCCAAACATTATGGCACACCACATGGCCTGGAATTTTCAATTAATTCTTTGAGTCGGCTAGAAATCGTTGCCTCTTCTCTCAACAAATAATGCCATAAATCTAAATGACTTCGCCCCAAAGCCCGAGTCTATGGCCAATAGGTGACTTGAAAGTCGTTAGCTGCATGTTTACCATGGTTACTGTGAACTGCCGCTATGTACTTGTGCGTGTGTGATCACAATGAAATTAAGCTGTGCATTTAAAAAGAAAAGAAAATGCT
The DNA here is from genome assembly GCA_013436015.1 of Rhipicephalus annulatus. Lineage (NCBI taxonomy): Eukaryota > Metazoa > Arthropoda > Arachnida > Ixodida > Ixodidae > Rhipicephalus > Rhipicephalus annulatus. The sequence goes on along the minus strand of WOVY01002521.1, from coordinate 278,632 downwards.
CAAGGCCACGAGAAAAAAGGGACTCTTTTTCTTTACCCCAGTCACCCCCTGCTAGTTTGGCTCCCAGCATGCTTGTTAGTAAGTAGGGAGAGAGAAAGGCCTTTAAGAATGTGACAAGTCCTTGTTTGCTTATACTTGACAAGTTTGAAAAGTTTTGTGGCCGTCAGAAGGTGTGGCATGGAATATGTTTAATAAACCATAATGTAACTGTGCAAAAATCTTACAAAAACACAAAAGGAGAGAAAAGGACAGACAAGTGCAGTCATGTAACTGCGCTTGTCTGTTACAGTCCCAAGTATTGTTGTCTTCCTCAGTACTGCTCTTTGATCGTTTGTATGAGATATTGTAACGCAGAAACATCATCCCTGATGTGCACAAATCAGTATAAGACACTGCATCAAACACAAAAGATTTGCATGGGAGAATAATTGTGTTTGAATATTAGGTATGGGGGTAGCAGGGATACTTTCCACAATGCCTACATAAAATTTCAAATCATTTAGTGTTAATGGGAAGTGAAATTGCTTTTACTGCATGTTAGTACTAATCTATGAAAAAGAAATTTATAATTACCAGTTTGTAGCACGAAGCCTCAAGGAAATCCACTCAGATTTTTCGGAAATAAAGCTTTCTAACTTTCCGAGACAGTCACTTGTGCTATATGCTGGCAGTTGTCAATTTCTCTTTCTTAACCTTACAGGATTCTGCAGAACTGATTTGCAATAAGTACAAATCTGTTGAATTCTCGGTGCGATAAGTTGCTCAATTTCAAGTTATTACACTCATATAGCTTTCTGGACTGAGAACCTGCGAGGTTGGGCTAGTTGGTAAGGCGGTAGTTTTGGGTACAGCACGAGACCAATGAAGACTGAAGACAGAAGGGACACAGACTAGCGCTGACTCGCAACTGAAAGTTTTATTTGGAGAACAAACCTTGCTATAAGTGCAATTGCATGCCCACAACAGGCCATTAAAACCCTTGCAGGTTCTCCTTCAAGCAAACTACGGCTCGCCAGTGGATCTGTGGAGCTGCGGTTGTATCTTGGCTGAAATGGCACGCCGCAAGCCTCTCTTTGGCGGTCGTTCCGAGGCGGACCAACTGACCAGGATCTTGGACATCATGGGGCTTCCACCTGCAGATGAGTGGCCGGCAGACGCTGCTGTTTCGAGGCAGACATTCTCAAACTTCAGCTCTTGTGGAACTTCTTTGGAGCAAGCTGTGCCGCAGCTCGAAGGTCCCTTCATGGATTTGCTGCGCCAGATGCTGCGTTTCTGCCCCCACCGCCGCATCACGGCAAAGGCTGCTCTAGCACACCCATGCTTGGCAGACGTTATCACCGTGTCCTGATAACGGACTATGCAACACAACTGCATTTGAGAGACATCTGCAGTATCGCATGAACAGCGACTGTGGAAAGGTGATCTTAAAATTCTTCACATTGCAACTTTTCAGTCATAATAAGTTTCGTCCTTTCGGTTGCTTTTGTGAATTTCACGTGGCAGCCTCTTCTAGATGCCACATGTTGCTTTTGATAAGTTTCAAGCACTGATTATTTAGTGTTACCCTCCTTTGTTTCTTTTAATTCTAGCACGTAAGCTAGTTACAGCTTTGGTATATTTGTAGTGCCTTGAATAAGAGTATACCACCATTTTATGACAAATATTGAAGATGTGTAAACTTGGCATATGTTCACTATCAGCATTTGTGTTAATCCCATAACCATGGCTTAATGAATATAGGTAGCTCATATTCATCTCCATTTTGTATTTCACTAGTGCCAAGCTTTTATGAAAACGAGGTGAATCTCTTTGCATCATCACTCAAGCCAGTTTTACATGACACAATGTGTGTATTTGAGTTTCAGCATTGAGAAAAGATTCACCTTGATAGGATGCTTCTCACTCAGAAAGTGCAGATACTGTTCTTTAAGTGAGCCCTGTATTATACCTTGTATAGGCACTGATGGAAGACAACTCTACCTCCAAGGACAACTTAAGGTTCAGCTGCAGTCCTTGAGTCTAATTTTTTTCTTATTCACTTGTGCCTTAAATAAGTATTGATATGCAATGGCACAGACAACAATAGCAGTGTCTGGCCTCAATATACTTTTAACATACTTTGAAACATCAAGGTAGCTCATATTAGTTTGGCTTTGCAGTTCTGTTTGAATTAGCCACCTCAGAAATTTCTTTGATACGTCAGACCAGCACTTTATTGCTGTTTTGCTTAAATGTTTAGCTGCCAAAGTGCAATATCGTCATCTGTCAGAAGCACATTGAAGTGTGATGCAACTCGCGGTATAATGAAAGGCCGCCATTAATTATTACATATGCTCTTGTAATGTGGTATTATCTCTTGATGACTCCCTTTTCTGGCTTTGCAGCTCAGTTTCTCGTCATCAGTAGGCATTCAATGTGATAAAAATGGCCTGTGCTAGCTGGAGCAACAAGGGACGTTCGAGCTCAAATATTTTTCGAATGTATGTGTTGGAGAATGCTACTTGTGCAACCTGCTTGGCTTCGCATTGCAACTTTTCAGTCATAATATAGTCCTTACTTTCGGTTGCTTTCGTGAATTTCATGTGGCAGCTTCTTCTAGATACCACATGTTGCTTTTGATGAATTTCAAGCACTGATTATTTAGTGTTATGGGTAGCATAGGAAATTCCAGTTCCAGTCAATGAGAAGTCTCAATAGCACTGTAAAGCATCCTGCATATGTTGGGAAGCACACATATGTATGACGGAATCTTTTGCATGACCTACTGAGTTACCGTATTGTGACTGAAAAGTTGTAATGTGAAGCCATGCAGGTTGCATATGAGCTACCTATATTTCTATGCTACCCAATCAGAACAGCATTTTCTTTTGCGAGCCAACGGGCGTCAATTTAAAGGGACGCTGCAACACTTTTTGAGCAGGGTCAGAAAATGCTGCCGATCGGTAGTAAAGGCTCCTGACAACACGCGAGCCAAATGTTATAGCACAGCACGCGGCCTGGAATTCACAATAAACGATTAAAGTCAGCTAAAAATTGCTTTCTCTTCTCTCGACAAATCACGTTATATGCCCAAAAATCACACGTCAATGACCCATCTATTAGCCATTGGCTGAATTGAACATGGCACGCTCGCTCAATACAGAGGTCGCCGCAAGAGGCCGCTACTTGTCCACGCGTGCGCGCGTGATCACACTGAACAAGCGTAGCATTTGAAGGAAAAAAAAAGTGCTCAAGGTCGTGAGGCTCGCGTGACGTTTGTCTGTGGTCCTGCCATTCCTTCCTGCTTAGCTTACAGCGCTTTCATCGAGACAAAAAAAGAGAGAATGCATTTGCAGCAGGCAACAAACCTTTGTAACTCCACTCGGACTGGACAGATTCTTGAGGCCATATTGAATTCGTGAGGCAATAAGCTTTTCCAGTGCATTAATTTCATGGTTACTTGAAAAAGTGTTTCAGGACCCCTATAAAAGTATTTAACACCAGAGTGATGGGCAGGCAACAGTTTTTGCAGTGTTGTACCAATTTATTGAATGATATTTTTATGCATGATGTATGAATATAACACACTGCTTTTTCTGTAACTTGCGTCCCAAACATGCGCTTATTCTCCATCTGGAATGAAGCTGAATATGTGATACAAACAAGAGTAGTAATATTTTGTGGACATAATATTGTCAATTAAACTATAGTGCTGAAGTTTTATTCCTTTTGAAGAGATGCTGAATGTCATTGGGCCGACCTTTTTGAGTATATTGAACTGCATGGCAAGTTTGCGAAAGTGCATGCGGAAGTGGTCAGATATGAAGGGCGAAAAAATAGAGCTGTGTTTCACAGCTTGACGGGCCCCATTACCCATGAAACTAAACTAAAAGACATAAGTACGAGCCGCAGGAAACAACATTATGTAAGAACCCAGCAATGTCATAAAAGAGAACAGGTGACACTGGCAACCTTGTGGTGTTCTTGTGAAACATGAGGGGATTGTTGTTGCTTCTTTTTTTTCCACTGCATCCACCGTACGATCGAGCACATGGGTAATGAAAGAAGCTAACTCATTAGGTCATGCAAAAGATTCAGTCATACATATGTGTGCTTCCCAACACATGCAGGATGCTTTACAGTGCTACTGAGACTTCTCATTGACTGGAACTGGAATTTTCTGTGCTACTCACTGTCAGTTGAGAAGGGCTGAAACAGGAATGGTTTACAGGCACATCTTTACACGCATCTTTTTCATCGTTTGTGTGTGTCAGCCACCAGCTCCTTGCTGGGACAGCCACAGGCGTCTGTAATTATCACTTTTCAAAGATGTATATTCCGACAAAAAGATTGATGCCTGATGTGCGCTGTTCTCTTGTGTTTGTACAAGTATGGTCATTTAAAATTTTGTGGTGCTGTCCTTAATCTTTTGCTGGCCCGAGGGGCTCATACTGTTTGTTGCAGTAATTTGTATTGCTCATTGGTGACCGGTGCTGTTTCTGTATTGTTACTGAATGAGTACACTACTCACACTGTTGTGCCTTAATTACATTGTGTTCTCATGCACTCTCTCAAGCAGCACACATTTTGCATGTTACGAGTTCATTATTATGTTGGCCTATTCCAAACATAATCTCACCTTTATTGCAGTGTAGGAAATCCAAAATCTTGATGGGAGCCGACAGATGGAAACAACGTAGTGGGATAATCATAACATGAACAGGTGAAGTGCCTCAGACTGGCCGGCCGACGTTTTGATAGAAGGACCTATCTTTTTCGAAGGCAGGCCTTAGAAAATGATATTTTTCTCCTATTGAAACGTCGGCCAGCCAGTCTGAGGCACTTCACCTGTTCATCTTATGATTATCCCACTAGTTTATTGCGGTGTAGTTATATGCAACTTTTCTTTACCACTGTCCTGTCCTCTTTTTTTGCATATTTTTCTCATAATGGTGGGGCAGATATACACGTGTGCTGGTCCAGTTGGTACCTTCACTGCCAGTGCAAGCCCTCATGTGAGCATATCTCGGGCACTAAAATGTGCTCCTGTTTGTCCAGTCAAATTTTGTGTGTGTAAGGTACAGGTGCGTCATCATTTGCTGATAAACACCATCGTTTCTCATAGCTACTTAGTGATGCAGCAGTGAATATCCACCTCGCTCGCCTATTTCATGGTTTGTCATGACACTAAATCTGAGAAATCCATCATATCACTGCCACCGAGCACTTTACAGCACTGGCACAGGTAATGAGAGGTAAACGATTCACTTCCCAGCTCAATGCACAAGACAGTATTTTGAGCTTTGTTACCTGCGATGAACAGTTCTTGCTAGTGCTTGGCTGAAATTTGAGTTGGTATGGTAGATTTGCATGGTTGCAGTCAACCATGACATTGCTTTCTTCAGTGATCAGCTATGCTCATCATTTTTCAGTAACAAGTCATACATGTCTACTATGAATTTACCATTCATATCTCAAGAAGTGTCTACTTTTGGTGCAGTGGTCTAAGCAGTGCGCATTTATTAGAATATTATGCTGCCAACCACCATCAATCGACCCCTCACAGTCCCTCCCTTAGTTACTTTTGAAAACATATTATTCGTAATGTTCATAATATGCCATCTCTGAAAACAGAACAGCTACCATTTGTGGCTACTCTGGCTGCTGTCTTATTTTCTGTGCTGAGTTATCTTCACTTTGGTCATGCAAAGGAAGTGTACATATTCAGAGGATATTTTTTACATGTGCCATATTCAGCTAATACTTGTGCCTTCTTGCATGTTTGTGTGTTTTCAATGACCATATGACTCAACTATTTTTTATACAACATATCGAAATTCTGCTATATATTGCCCCTTTATGTGTATGTGACTGCTTTTCCTGTACTGAATTGATTGATATGTGGGGTTCGACGTCCCAAAACAGCGATATGATTATGAGAAACGCCGTAGTGGAGGGCTCGGGAAATTTCGACCACCTGGGCTTCTTTAACGTGCACCCAAGTCTGAGCACATGGTTCTACAGCATTTTGGCCTCCATTGAAAATGCAGTTGCTGCTGCCGGGATTCAATCCCGCGAATTACGGGTCAGCAGCCAAGTGCCTTAGCCACTAGACCAGCGCAGCGGGGCTTTTGTGTGCTGGAGACGTCGGTTGAGCACTCATGGTAGTGACACATATTAAGGCTGCCTTCAACCAGATGCAGTATATGATGGAATGAACCCCCCCCCCCCCCCCCTTAAAAAAAACAAAAACAATTTTCACAGAGCCTGTCATGCAGAATGAAATGTAGTTTCAAAGTAGTTTTCCTTTGCTTGTCACCTACTGAATCCGTGTTGCGGGCTTATTATGTACAAGTCTATCCGAAGTGCCATAGCTCAGACCTTGAACTGTTTGTAGTAAAGAACGGTTATCTCAGAGACTTTTCAAAGCACCATGTCATGGGGTCAATTCCCAGCTGTGTTTAATTCATGGTGAAACCTATTTTTCATCCATGTGCATCAGGTTTTGAGAGGTCATTTTTTATAGGGCTCTAGGCAGTCAAAATTAAGCCAGCGAGTGTGTTTTTTCTTAGGACACCCCATCCATGACTTATATATTCAGTGATGGTCTAGTGCATGGATGGAGTACCAAAAGACTGGTAAACAGACATGTTCAAGATTCCCTTTAAAATTCTTTGTGGTATTGCTATCATGAAGGATGCCAGAGTGAGGTGGGTTGTGCCTTCACGAATTTTCCACCCACAATAGATGTGTGATAATGCAAGCTCTTCCATTTTCAATCTAAAAACACTAAAAGCAGGAGTGTTATCTCAGGCTAAAAATAGTTCTAAATATTAACAACAGTGCTCGTAGAGCAATTTTTTTTCTCCCCATTGTAGCAACCAGACAATGCTTAATGCATGCCTGCTTGTTCCAGGACCAAAGCTCAGGCAAACACAGCTGTATTTGATTTTAATTTTTCAAATCTGTTTTGTCAATAGAGTAGGCCATTGAAGCCATAACGCTGCAAACAAGAGGGACCAACTGCTGTTTTCTTGAAACAATATTTTTCTCACGGCTCCAGTTGTGCAAGTTTAAAACTGCACCGTTCACTTAATACAGGCCAGGAGTAAAAGCTGCTTCTTCAGAACATTCCAGAATGGTCTATGAGGACCTGTAATTGCAGCAAATCTCATTTGACATTAAGAAAGAAAAAACAAACTTTCACAGTAAACGAATTCCTATGCTATACAAGACCACCTTGAATTCTCATCAGTCTACTGTATCTATTTCCTATGGACGTCAGGCTTCATACGTTTGCAGGACCACACAATGCTTCTTTGTCGAAACACATCTGTCCCGCCCCTCATTTGTACAACATAGAAGTACACCTGTTGTCATTCTGCTTGTTAATATGAAAATAAAATCTTTAAACATGTACAGTCTGCTTCACATTAATGTTGGCATCATGAATCACTGGAGACAGTAAGTTAATCCAGAAAGCACACTAGACTCCTGGCACATTGTTTGTGTAGCCATACCCAATGAAGATCTGTCATAGCAAATTTTCTGTACACAGGCCATTTTATTGTTAAACGGAGGCCAACAAACAAACAAAAAAGACACCACACATACACACACTGAAGCACATTGTGCGTGTACGTAGCTGCATGTGTTTGCTTTGTGGGGACGGTTAGAGAGAGCGGTGATTAACCACGACTAGTGCAAACGCTACAGATACGTGGACGAGATTCATACTTTGCCGGGAGCAGGGTACATGCGCGAGCGCGTTTGTAACGCCTGAATGTTGGGACCGCGGTCTGCAAGCCTGAAAAGTAGATGTTGGAAGATGTACAGTAGAGTGCTGCATCCTCTTCATGTTGGACACGTTCTGTTGTATTTTGCGTATTTTGCCATGCCTAGTCATGACGAGATGCACTCTCGTGAAGCACAGGATACCTGCTTGTGGCTCAGTATAGTGGTGCAAGGCTTTGAAAGCTGACGCTTTCTTTGTTACCCTGTCGGTGGCCAAATGCACGATTCTGCAGCTGTACAATAGTTCATTATTGGCACTTGTCTGTGCAGACGGCTAGCCACGAAAGCTGTGACTGCATATCTATGACAGACAACAAAGCAAGTACATCACATGAAAATCCATCATATTGGAGTAACCATTGAGCTGTCGAAATTTCAAAGCACATGCATGCTTTGGTGAGATGCAATCTGTTCGATCAGCAACTCCAGAATGAATCATGAATGACATGCTCAGATAGGCAATATGACATCAGTGGCCCTTGCATTTCCACGCTGGTTCTTACTGGAATATAAATGCTTCTCTAGCACTGCTTGTCATCTTCTCTTGAGAGTTAATAAGCTGTTGATCTGCTAGAGAGAAGCCACAGATAAGAGCAGCCAGGCCTTGTGCTATTCAGATGGTCAAGGCAATGTCTTAATCGGCTCACCAATATGCGAGACAAACAGTGTTCAGCCGTCAGAGACAAAGCCAAGGTGAGGCACATGCAGGGGATCCATTCTATTTGTCAAATGGGATGGCCTAAGCACTGGCTTGAACCAATAGCACAAGTGCACACAATATCCCATTGTATTTCTGGCCAGCCAGTCTAGGAAACACCTATGGACGACTTACTGTACATTATCATCATCATGACTGGGTTTAAAAACGACGCCTCCGAAATTTTCAGTGTGACTCATGGTTGCCAAGACAATTTGGGAAGCGTGGTGCACAATTCCACTGATGCGCACTCTTCTGTACATCTTTACTGCACAGTCGCTGCCATTGCTACACTGCCCATGGGATTGCAGCGCAGACAGTCTTTATGATTGGGCGGCAAGCGATCACGACACTTGGCAAGCAGCGGGTCCCTGAGCGATGGCCGGACGGACGGGCCTCCCCCGCGGAGCATCGTGCGATTTGGCGAACGACTCGAACAGAGCTTCCTATTTTGGTACCTTTACCAAGTGATGCACGTTATTGTATATTAAAACAGATTTCCAAGTAAGAAAGTGCAAGACATGCACAATGCACAGATCACAATACAGGCCCAAGAGAATCCGTAGATTTCATGTACCCCTACTCCTTTCTCATCTACCGATCCAGTCTCCACGCCTCAAAAAAGCAATTGCCAACGTTCCCATTGGGTTTCATCTAGATAGATGCTTCGTGAGCAATGCTGGGCAATAGCGGCATTAGCTAAAGTGAGTGATTTCTTTTTGGCGATTCACTTGTTTTATTCGAGTCGAAAGCCAAAGATAATGTTTAGTTGCAACGATTAAAAACACGGACCCTTTCCAATATTACAAGAAATGCTATTATGTCCTTGGAAGCATCTCGGATCGCACCGCACGCTCTGAGAGGATTGAATAGGTCATCATCACTTTCCTCATGAACGTAATGAGCGAGCGACTCAAATCTCATATATTTCAATCCCAATTGACTACGTCAACCTAGCAATTGAGCGAGTTGGGGCCGATTCATTACAAACAGTAAGAGCAGATATTTGCTATCAGGTGAAGGGTTTTTCAGGCATAATTGGTAGTCATATAACGAGCAAATTTGCTTTTGTAAGAATGGCGCGGAGCCTTCCTGACGCGACATACTCAGACAAGATCAGACAACAATAGGACATGTACTGCCCATCCAATTGAAAAGTTCCGGATATCTTTTTCCTTATTTTTTTTCTTTCCTTTATGTGTTGTTATGTCTTATGCGAACATGCAAGCTATACTGAACGATTATCAGTTTGGTGGGCACATCTGCACGTGTCCGCATCATTTTTGCTTTTTGCGCCAAGTTTGTCTTCGCATGACATGCCACTGGCATGGCATATTGACGTACTCGTCACGTCTTTATCACGTGCTGACGTATATAGCACGAACTCATTGTAGATGTGCCTGTTACGCAATGTGGTTGCAGTGCGGTGCCTTATGCATGTTTCACGCAACGAAGCAGTAAATGAATGTGGGTCGCGCCATAGAGAATTCTGGTGCCACCTCCTTTTCCTGAACTATTTTGGCTGTCGATATTGGTAGGGCAGTTTAAGGTGACGTGTTTCTACAAAACATAATCCACTCGCGTTTTTTGAACAGCTATGTGCAAATTCAGGAATACAGTATACAACTGTTGTAGGAAATACTAATTTATTGCAAATCAAAGCCTGCGGTGTTAATTGCACCGCTGCGACCTTTTCACCACGTTCAAGCTGTGGGGTTTCACGTTTCTACGAAGTTATTAGACTTTTAGTGGAGCGTGTAGTCGAGATCCTTGATGTTCATAAATGCACTTGTACGTTTGCTCCCTTCAGCGCACTCATGTCACACATGATGGAGTATTTGAGGGGTCTACAAATAAAAAAAATATATGCGCAGCTTCAAGTGACCTAATGTTGCGAAGGCTGATTAACAACTGAGCTGATCGCTTCAGCGGGCCTTTTCCTCCTTTCGCCAACGCTCGGCGCGCACTTCCTCTACTTTAACTAGCACCACCTGTGATTGAGCGCGTGTTTCCTTGCTTGACTTGATTCATCGGCACAGCTAATCGCGCTCCTGCTTTCTCTTCCTCTCCCCATCACCTGCTCTGCTCCTACCATAATTTCATGTTTGCTCTCCTTTCCACCCAGCTTCACCCTCTCGACGTCTCACTCTCTACCAGGCTTAACTCGCTGCTTAAGGTCTCCCTCTCAACCACTTGGCTTTGCCCTTGCTTTTGCTCTCATCAGACTCTGCCCTCACAGCTGGGCTGGAAAGTGCAGAAGACAGATTCCCAGTAATCCACCTCGACATTAAATAGTGCGCTGTTAAAAAAAAACAATGCCGAATTGAACCTGCAACCACATTGCGTATACATGACACATACCGATTCCTTGAGTCGTTGACGGCCATGTGATTTGACGGACACGTGATCAGTGTGAAGAAGAATTTACACTCTTGGCATCTCTTCTGGTAGCAGCGGTAGCCCCGGCTGGGACTGAATAGTTTGTCTGCGTGGCTTCGCACGCATCAACAGCGATGGCATCGTCTTGTGGGCGGTCGGCCTGTCCGGCTCAGCGGATGATGAGCGGAGCATGCAGGCCAGCCGAAGCGGCAGACAACCACTCGGGATTCGCCTCAGAAACGCTGCCATCCGGGTTCAGCCAGGATTTGTCTGGGTCTTCGCTGGGGAAAAGCCAAAATGCACTCAGGACAGGTCCTCCAGAAATTCATTGTGTCATATCAATAGAAGCACTGGATCAGACTGAATCACGTGCTGCTTTGAAGCAGACGGGTTCAATGCGGTACAGTCACCACAAAAATTAAGCATTAAAAGCTGAACAAAGGAACATGTTCAAGGACCAACAGGGCGTAAGGTTTTCGCAGTCGAAAAGATAACAGATGTCTGTGGTTAAAAGTAAGACCACTGCTAGAACTAAGGAAACTCATGATTCAACAAAAAGAAAAACTTCAGCCTTATAGAAACGGGCGTGCACTCACCCTCCATTCGTCTAATCTGCGGGAGGCGCTTAGTCTATACCTTTAATCAGTCGGACCTGTCTCTTTGAAAGCATGGGTGAGCGCTGGGTTCTAATGGGGGAGGGACTCGTTTCGCCCTCTTCCTGGCTCACTCCAACTGAGGCCGGCCTGCCAGACCCCTCGCCACTGCTGCATGCATACATGCTGGATTACACTTTATTTTTCATGAAAATTGTGACGAAGGGTGCCTGGTGTTACATTCCAAGAACCATTGTTCCTTTGCACCTTTTACCCTCGTAAAGCCCGTGAGCAGTGGATCATCACTTGAGTTTTTATTTTTTCATGCATTGCGAAGCCAATTTTTTTCTTCTGACTTGACCAGTGAGAAGACGAAAAGCGGGGAGAAGGTCTGCGGCAAAACAAAGCCTGGGCACGCCTGTGTATGACTGTAGATAGATAAAGTTGGGGTGTATCTGACTCGAAGATTCTTGTTTTGAACAGGCGAAATCTGAGCCAGTTAGTTCATGTTACTACAAGAAAATCCGGAAAAATCACAGGGCACGAGAAAGAAGCGGCATTTTGTGTGTCTGTTTCTTTCTCATGCCCCATTATTTTGCTGGATTGTTCATCAAAGAGTCAATCGGGCGTGCAGTAAAGTCAATGTTTTAGCAAGTGAGGTATGCCTTCAGTGAATGAGCCTCGTTCTTTTGCTGAGCTGTACACCAGCACCAAAAGGGAAAGATTGCACACACATATGTGCTCAAATGTGTGTCGGGCCTTAACGTTCCTTGTCCTGCTGTAAAAGTATGGCGGAGCAAAAGAATGGTGGTATCACTCAGTCGCCTGAACTCGCTGTTATGCTGAGAACCACGTGCGGATATAAGTGGTGGAGAGTGGGATGAGCAGGAAAGATGGGAAAACTGGCCGTACAGCGTGCGCTGCTTGAGCTGGGCGCAGGATCGTCCGAGGCGTCGCACGCAGCCTCGGTAGCTCTGGTGCACACGGCAGTGGCACACGCTCACCACAGCCAGCACGATGAGGCAGGCGCCTGCCAAAGTAGCTGCCGCGATGTAGATGTTATGCAGCTGGTCAGTAGGATGACCTGCGAAAGAACGCAGCTTCTCTGCACAAGGTCGTCTTGCTTACGTACGTGGCCACGATAGGCATGTTACGTACTCACTGGTATACAAACATTTAAGGGGCCCTGCAACTCTTTTCTAAGTAACCATGGAATGGATTTACCAGAGAAGTTTATTGCCTCATGAATTCATGACTGCAAAAATTTTCAGTATCCATCTAGTACGAGCGGAGTTACAAATACTTGTCGCACCCTGCCATTGCATTCCCTCCTCTGGTCCCGACGAAACCACTGAAAGCTAAACATAGAGGGATGGCATAGAGAAAGCAAATGCATCACGCGCGCCACGTTGAGCACTTTCTCTTCCCCCCTCTTCTTTTTCTTTGGATGCGTAGCCCTTCAGTGCGATCCCGCACGCATGCGGGGGCAAATCGCAGCCTTCTGTTGCGGTTCCAGTTGTGAAAGAGCGCGCCATGCACAAACCAGCCAATGGCTGATATTTTTCCCGAGACATAGTGATTTTTGAAGCGGTAGTTGCATCTGTCGGAAGAAGAGAAAGTGATTTTTTGCTTTTTTGAGAATTTATTGTGAATTCCAGCTCACGTGCTGCGCTATAATATTTGACACGCTTGTTTTCAATAGCCTCGACTACCAATCGGCAGCATTTTCTGACCATGCTGAAAAAGTGTTGCAGGGCCATTTTAAAACATTAGATAACTAAAAAGCCTGGTTTCCAGCGTTGAGACGAGGCAGCGGCAACATTAGTTATCAGTTGAAGGGACCCTGCTGCACCTTTGAGCTTGGTCAGAAAATGCTGCCGCTCGGTACACGGAGCTCCTGAGAACATGTGAGCGAAACATCATCGCGCGCAGCACGTGGCCTGCAATTTACAATTCTCAAAGCCCCCAATCGCTCCCTACTATCTCGATAAATGATGCCATGGATTAAAATGACCGTGCCATAAACCTAAAGTACACGGTCATTGGCCTAGTTGAGCATTGTGAGCTACATAATTACCGCGGCCACCGCGAGATGCCGCAACGTGTGCCCGCTTGCGATCTCACTGAACATAAGCCACGGGTTCTAATGAAAAAAAAAAAAAATTGGGGGACTCTTAAGCTTTGCCTTTAAGAGTCGAACACGATAGCGATATCCTGTCCCGTGCGTACTTCAAACACTTAGCGCATGAAATCTTTTCGAACTTGCTCTGCACCCATTACGTGGCCTCAAGGCAATAGGCACAGTAACGTGTGTGCCTTTTGTAGTGGGTGGCTGGCTTTAAAGCATGAAGTCATTATGAAAATCACATGTTCTGAAGACCGATGGTAATGTACACTAGCCACACGTATGATTACTGCAATGTTTCATGTTGTAAGGAATGTATCGAGGAAGGGTGTGTTTGTAAAGCATGAAAGTTAGTTTCACTCTATTTCCAGGCAAAGGAAGTTATTTTCACTGTGTTCACTAGAAGACTATGTGTGCCACCCTTTTTTATAGTAGTGCTTCAAAACCATCTGTGTTACCACTTTGCTTTTATTTATGTCACAATAGGCATTGCAAAGGAATTGCAGTTGTGGGGATTCTTAAAAGAAATGCTTGATACTGTCAATTTTTCAAAATCCATATTCAGTTTAGAGTATTTGTATAATATTGACGGAACAACGTTAACTGCTGCACTTGTGAATAACCTTTTCCCCAAACCTATTTATCGACTGCGATATTCACTTCTGTCTGGTCGCAATGTATTATTCAGTGTCCGTACAATGTGGATATCTCCTGCAGCGAAAGCATTTTTCTTTAAATTGCACACTTCAACTCTACCAGTTAAGATACAGCACAATGAAAAATTGTATATGTGCCCTGGACAGTAAATTGTAGACTCTGCAACCAACCTGATTCGATAGAGCATTGTTTCATTCGTTCTTTTGACGAACTTTCTTTTTGGCACATCCTAAATAGAACAATCAGAAAAGAACTTTCATTCACATCTTACAGTATCTGGTTCCTCCCTTTCAAAAAGAGTCCTACCAATTATACTCCGTGTGGTCTGTTTATGGTATTGGGACTTAATTCACTGTGGAAAAGTCGCGTGATTGATAGACATGCCGAGCCACCACGGTTGGCGAGATCCGTCTTCCGAGAAGCAGCTGCTCAAGTGCGCACCTGTTGTTGATACTTTCGACCCCGTTCCGTTCCGCAGTGGCTTCCCTTTCTGGATGCTTGTGGGTGTTTACCTGGCTTTTGATGAATTATGTTATGCGTAGTTCACAATTGCTGGTGTTGATTCCATGTGTTAAAGGAAAAAAGAAAAAAAAAAGACACACTGCTTTGTGGTGGAACACCTGCTTGCCACGTGGAAACGACCCGCGTTCGATCCCCGCTCAGAATTATGTTTTTTATTATTTATTTTTTGCATGTTTTCCGATTTTTTTTTTGCTCACAACCAAACCAATGACGCCGGAATTTCTGCAAAACAAGCTATTTGGTGGAGTCCCTATTCTGGGTCTCGATGGGTAACAACTGCTAGCTTACCCCTCCAGACAAAGGCCCTTTTGGCCTGCAACATAGGATAGGTCTATAATCTATAAGCACTACATAACAATAATTTTTCGATATTACTGCTCATCGATGCAGTGCTGCTGAGTAGTAAGCACGATTGAATACTATACGCTTGTTTCGCCAATCACATTGGTCAGGCATTGGTCAGCTAAACGTGAGCACGAGAAGTCGGTGCTCATGTTTACCGGCTACGTCTGTTTGATGCACGACGAAAAAAAAAAAAAACTCGGGTGATCCTACCTTGGTAATCAAAATCAATCTGCACTGCCCTGTTAAGGCATGCCTCATTATCTCTTGGCACCTTGTGAAGGCAGAGCCAGTGCTTGTGTCTTCTATTTTTTGTGGTCCATCTTGGTTTGTGCTAAACTTTACACATTAATTTAACCTTGTAATAATTCTTTTACTTGAAGCGACCCTGCAACATATTTCCACGTAATCATAGAAGAACTTTATTAAACTAGTTCATTGCCACACAAATGGACTGCCGCATTTTTTTCTTTTTTTTTATCTGTCAAGTACGAGCGGAGCTGCAGGGATTTGTCACACGCTCTCTCCTTTCGTACCAACGAGCGCGCTAAAGGCTAAGCACGGGTATGAGGCGACAATAAGACGAGAAGCTACGTCGGTTCTCCAGCACGCGTCGTGAACATAAGGCTTATGTGATTTTTGAAGAGAAAAGGAGAGAAAAGTGAGCCCCGTAACTGTCTGCATCAGAGTTCGACACATCAGCAATAGCTCACAAGGGATGGGGTAAGGAGGGATTAAAAGGATAGGAATAAAGGTATAGAGATAGAGAGAGGAAGGAGAGAGCGAGGCACAGGGACAGCGAACGACAGAAAACGACGGAAGTAAAGAGGAGATAGGAAAGATGGACATGGTTGCAGGAGTCCAAGGACGGGGCACCACTCAGCGAGAGCTCTTGTCGGCAGCAGGAGATGGCGTAGGACTCGCTCGCTGGATTTCGTGCCGACCGGTTTTGCGCCCGCGCGCTCGCGACCTTCGGCGTCATCGTAGCTCTGGCCGACTGGGCTGGCCCTACGTCACCTCCTGTCGCCGACGGTCTTCGACGACAGCGCAGCTCTGACCTACTGGACCTGCTCTACGCCATCTACTGACGCCGACAACATCTCTCGCAAGTGTACCCCGTCCTCGGACTCCAGTGACCGTGTTTCCATCTTTCCTGTCTCTCCTATCCCCTCAGTTTGTTGTTGCTTCTTCTTCCTCTTTTCTATACCTTTACTTCTACTCTTTTTATCCCTCCTCATCCCCATCCCTTGTGAGCTCTGTGGCGGTGTCGCTCCTGAAGCAGACAATAACGGGGCTCACTTTTCTCTTCCTTTTCTCTATCTTAAGAACCACTCCGCAGGAGATGGCGTAGGGCGAGCCAGTCGGCCAGAGCTGCGCTGTCGTCGGAGATAGGGGGGGCACAACCGGTCGGCATCTCTCTCTTGTTTTGAAATGTTTTCAATCTACTGAGGCGCTTGTACTGACGTCGCGGTGCGTAGGCTCAGGTTCCGCCACTCCCCCGATGCGCTGTGCTCGGAGGCAGCTTTGCAGCTGCTGTGCCAGCTGTCACGTGCTCACAGAGGGTGGTGGCGAACTTTGGACTGGGCGGAGCCTCAAGCGCCTCTGTATGTCGACAGCTAGAGGGGTAGGTGTTCTGTGGAGTTACTGTATATGTTCCATGCTACCTAAAGCTAGCATATATAGCATATACAGTATCTCTATCCATGGCAACATACCTACCGCTGTTTACACACATGGAAACGCAAGAACTTGAGACAACTTGACGAGGGAGGACACTTACCCTGCGTCCTGGCCATGGCGTCGGCGGGTGCGGACGACGGCAGCCGCGAGCCGCCGTCTGACGCGTTGAGCTCGCACGTGTCGCCGGTAAAACCCCGGCCGCAGGAGCAGTAGAAAGAGTCCAAGCTGGGCCAGCACGAGCCACCGTTCTGACAAGGGTTCGGGAAGCAGGGGTCGTATCGCTGCGTGCAGCCCGGACCTGCAACGGTTGTGGTTCGCATTTGAGGCGTGACTCTTCCATACACATATATTCACTCCACATTTTTATATTTAATCAACTATTCGCTGGTCGCTGGGTGAACTGGAAAGCGCTAAGTTTGAAAGATCGATTTTTTTTTGTACTTGGAAGCCTGTTTATTAAATACCCCTTTGTTCATTAGAAGCATTTGTTCTGCCTGATAAAGACGGTAGTTAAAGGGACACTAAAGAGCAAAACAATTTTTCGCCGATTAGTAAAGTACATTTTCACAATGCCGAAAACATCACTTTCACAGTGATGCGACGCTTAGTAAAAGCCAGAAAACACACAAAAGAAAATGCCTGTGGCAACACCACCTTGAGGTTCCCGCGCTAGACCGTTTTTTCGGTGAACGTGACGTAAGAAATTTTGAAGACGTCTACTGGATCATACATAGCTTAGAATAAATGAAGTACATTGTAATAATATGTGGGCGCCACAGACTTAGCATACGATGTTTTAGAAAGTTTCATTGAGCCAGCGCCACGAAAATACAGAAAATACGTTTTAGCGGAGGAGCTTGTTATGGCGAGACCTGGCCGGTGTTCGAGCAGCGTCGACCAGTTGTGCCTCCCTTCTCATGCACTAGAAAGCACTGTGCCATAGAGATGCATGCAGACTGCAGTTGGGTGACGATATACTAGACGGCGCTGTACGTCTTCCATTTCTCGTCTTGTTTCCGAGAGGGTGTTGTCCCATATAGACATGCGTACAATATGGCGGTTGGGTGAAGGTATGCTAGATGGCGCTGGCGGAGCAGCTGCTCTCTTATTGGCTGCTGCGCGGGGACCATAGCACGAGTGTGCTTGCCAGGTCGTGCTGTTTGGTAGACCATGCACGACGAAGAGCGCTGGTTGCGGAAGGCCGCTGCGGCTCGTGCTCGTCGCAGGATCCCGAGGCGTGGACGAACGGGCGCACGGACAGACGCATGGACGCTTCGCCCCACTCATAGTGATTCACTTTGTAGATATGCTGTATTTTTTAAAAGTTTCTTACGTCACGCGCTGAAATTCTGGCGCGCAATTTAAAAATGAAACTTCAACCTTGATTTTCCCCGCTAATAATGAACTTATGATAATGAAACATAGCATTAGAGTTCTCAGAGTGTAGTTTTTCAATCTAAACCAAGTCATTGGTTGGTTATTGACTAGTTATTGCTTGAATGTATTGTTTGTATCCCACTCCTGCATGGGCCCGGGCCGGGCCTGCAGTATCTGTAAATAAAAAAATAAAAAAATTGTTCCTCATTAGTGCCCCTTTAAGCTCGAGCTTATCGGTAGCATGAAGTGAATTGAACAACAGTAAAATTTAGTCACCGCCAGCAGCTGAGTGCTTGCTCTCAGCTGCACGACCGGCAGATCGCCAGCTACAAGTACACGTTGACGGCCGGAGTTCACTTTACGCGGGCCCTGTACACAACATTTGCTACAATGACCTTTTGTTTTGTTTTTTCCTTATCCCTTGACCCCTCCATGGGATTTCCGCTTTAGGTACAGCGTTTTGCACTCTTGTCTATATAAAGATTATGTATGCATGTCTGTCGTATGCCAGTTGTTTCGGTAAAAAAAGAAAAGAAAGGAGAGAGAAAGGCGGGTGGACAGAGGGCCCTTAAACATGTTCGCAAGGGCTGAAATGAATCTCTCGTCTCGTATACGAAAGGTTTGTTTCGTATGGAAATGTTTATTTATATATTAACTCCTAGTGTTAGATCAACAATGACAGTTGTGTTTTTTTTTTGGGGGGGGGGGGGCGGGGCAAAAAGAGGAATTAAGGAACACTTCCACGCAGTAAAATTGCGTTTGAAATCTGTGGCACGTGTTCCCACGCTCGTTTCGCACTGTTTACATGAGTACGAGTTTGTTTTTGGAAGAACTTGGGAGAAAACCGGTGGCCCCCGCGAGCACCGCCGAACCTATATCGTTTCCGGGCGCATATCGGCGGCATGCCACCACACTCGTTGCGTCCGCCCTCGAAAAGGAATCGCGCCGGCCTCCCCTTTTTCGCCAAGCTGGGTCAAGAACGGAATACGCCGCCAGTGCGCCCGCTCGTGACGACATCGCTTTGCGACTCACCGCCGTATTCTAGAACGTCCCTTCACTCAACGCTTCACCTTCACTTGAGAAAACCGATGGGAGCGCCATCTGTAGGCACGGCAAGTCACTGCATATTAGCGATAATCTGCTGCGATTGTCCAGTAGCGCAGCCTCATTCTCAGCCGAGCAGCGGCGCAGTGCTCAATTCTGTCAAGTGAAGGATGAAAGTCGAGTCGAGTAGCGTTTGTGAATACGGGGGTAATTCACTCTCGCACAGATATCTGTGCCGAAACGAGACGTGGTCTCCGAACGCCTCCTAACGAAGCTGCCAACGCTTTAGGTGAAGTTGTGTGCAAAAAAAAAAAAAAAAACACGTTGGAGCTTTGGAGGAAACGCGCTCGTGGCGGGCGGCGTGAAATGAACCAACTCATGCCTTCTCTAACGTTACCGACAGTTTTTCCGGCAACCAAGTTACTCGGAAGGGGAGGGGGAAGAATAATGGTAAAACAATTGCATGTCATGAGCGATGCTTCCGACTTTCCAGACGCATTAACAGCGGCGTGTCTGTTTATTATAATTAGTAATTTCGATAACGCTTCGAGCCATGCCGCACACTCCAACTGACAAACGGGACATAACACGCTGGTAATCTGAACGTAGTCCTTCGCACAACGAGCTCCAACGCGGGTGTTCAACCTTATTCGACTATTATTTGTAATGTAGTGATATGAACGTGACGTACATTGAATTGCTAGAGACGCCTTTCCGTTTGAGCATTCAGTTTAATAAACACTTTTTGCGCTGCGTTCAGTCGCAATGACATTTAAAAGTGTCCGAGCTCGTATTGATCATGATTGTACATTTGAGAAGGTGTGCCGACTCCAGTTCTTGCATATATATTCAAATGACTTATGGGCGAGTGTTCTGCCCCACTTACCCCATTTGTAACACATTGGAAATCTGTGGAAAAGGCAAAGAACTTGACGTCCACGCACGTTGCTCTATGAAGCAGTCGTGGTTATTTCTTGGCGAGCATAACAATATCGAAGAGAGTCGAACGTCTTTTCTGGCATGACAGAAGATGACATTGCTATCCCTCAAACAGTGCTCTTGCGAATAGCTTACAGCGCTTCCAAAATGGCAAATTTCGTGAAAGAAAATTGAATGTAATACGTGCTACAGAAAGGGGCCCCTGAGCCAAATTCGAAATGTATTTAGTTCTTAAGGGCTTTTTCATTGGCTGGCCGCCCCGGCCAACTATATGTCCACGAGTATCAGATCTCATAGCGAATTTCTATTATACGAACAGTGCTAGTGCGGAATGCGCTAGAAAATGCTGCTATTTATCCGAACCGGCTCGGTGATCCAACTCTTCGATTGATTGATATGCGGGGTTTAACGTCCTAAAACCACCTTATGATTATGAGAGACGCCGTAGTGGAGGGCTCCGGAAATTTCGACCACCTGGGTTTTTTTTTAACGTGCACCCAAATCTGAGCACACGGGCCTACAGCATTTCCGCCTCCATCAAAAATGCAGCTGCCGCAGCTGGGATTCGATCCTTCGACCTGCGGGTCAGCAGCCGAGTACCTTGTAGCCACTAGACCACCGCGGTTGGGCGTGATTTACCGAGACATATGTATGGCTGATAAATGCAAGAACTATGTTCTACAGACACTGCGGAACATACGGGAATGTCGAGAGATGACACACGGTATACTGGGGATGCAGCCTCTAGATATATCGCCTCCGCGCGCGCTGGGAGACTTTGTTGCACAACTCTGTCCTTGACTGAGACCAACTTTAGGATGTCTGCAGCAGGCCGAAGAAGCTGCCACAATGTACTCAATAATATCTAGCCTTCACCCAGTTGGTCCCTTTCAACGGTCCCAAGGCTCGCAGGGCCTTTAACTGAAGTTTTTTTGTGCGAAATTGTTTCTATATTTCCCCGATGTGGATAAAGACCATGCGGGCCATCGATCGGCCCCACTCACCGTCGTGCCTGCACAGGCAGGAGTAGTTGTTCCCGCGGTCCAGGCATTGTGCGGGCGGCGGGCACGGGTTGGGCCGGCACAGGTCCACCTTGATCTCGCAGCGGCGCCCCGCGTAGCCTGGCCCGCAGTGGCAGCGGAAGCCGGCCACCAGGTCCTCGCACTGGGCGCCGTGCGCGCACGGTCCGGAGTCGCACTCGTCGTACTCGAACTCGCACAGGTCGCCCCCGTAGCCCGGCAGGCAGTAGCACCGGAAGCCTCCGCTCCCGGCCGGCAGGTCTTCGCACTTGCCGTGCACGCACGGGCGGGCACCGCACGCGCTGCCGCCGCTCTGGTTCCTCGTCGGCTCTGTAGCCGTGGGCGCCGGTGGCGCTGCGCTAGTAACGACCGTCGTTGTGTTGTTGCTCTCTTGTTGATCTAGCACTTGCTCCTGCGGCTCTTGAACTTGCACAAGCTGGCTTGGTTGCCTGTCGTCGTGTTGCTCCGGTGGTCGGTCCGTCAGTTGCTCGGACTTGTCAGTTTGTTCGGTCCCCGGTTGTTGTGTCTGCTCTTTCCCTTGGTCTTGTTCCTGCGTGTGAGCTTCAGCGACTTGTTGCTGTTGCCCCGGCTGATTCGTTTGCTTCCCTATAGGCTGTTCTGTCTTCGCTGGTTGTTCGGTCGGCGTCGTTTCTTCCTGAAGTTGCTTGTGGTCGGGCTGTTGCAATTGCGGTCGCTGCGTGTCTTGCAGTGCTTGCTGAGTTTTCCACTGATCGGGTTGCTGCGTGGGTTGCAGCTTCGGTTGCGCCGGCTCTTGCTGCTGCGTTGTCTCCTGCTCATTTCTCGGCTGTTGTTGCAGCTGCGCATGTCCTGGCTGCTGGTGTACCGTGGTGGGTGGACTTGTCGATGTGTCTGCGAAACGAAATTAGTAACATTGCGCTTGGTTGCATCACGGCACATGGCGTGCGAAATCTCGCGAAGTACGTCCACAGACCGTGGTGAACAGTCTAAAATAGTTTGTCAGAGCTTGGCGAACATGAACCTGCCGGTGCAGTAACGTAGCGAAGTGTACGGTCAACGCTGGCGCTCCGTATGTAGTCAGGTATTGTCTGCGCATGAACTCTGATTCCAAAGTACGCGGTCACAACACTCATGTTTAGGAGTAAGAAGAAGGTTTTTAATGAGAGGAAGGAGGAGAGGTCGTCTTGAAAGCACATTTCTGGCCTGCTAAGGGGAAAAGGGAAAGAAAAAGGAGGGTATGATGAGGAGTGATTGTGGTATAGCACAATGAGTCGCTGCACACAATGTCTCGTTCGGTGTAGTACACGCACAAAAGTATCTACATTATCAGATTCTCTAAAGAAGGAAATCTAAACCTATCTTGCTTAGAAATGCGAGCAGACCCTTTAATCTGCGTTGGGCGTGATCCACACGTTCCCAAGCACCCAAAAGTTTCTCTTCCGAAAAGTGTCGGCAGTCTAGGTCAACTGTAAAGGGCTTAAGAGATTTTCTTTCAACTGCGTATAAAGGGCACACACACAGGACGTGATTAATAGTATCTGGCGTTTAGGAGTAACTGCGCTTGCAATTGGAGGATGTGCGACCTATATACAGCCTGAATACTTGTGATGCAGTGAAGGGAAATTATATGCGTTGCTTCGCTGGAGAAAAAAAAAAAAGACGTGCCACGTTCTGACTAAGAAGATTGCTCTACAATATTATTTTGTGATAGCTCTGGTTGCTGCTGCGTGCGTGAACCGATAATGATTATTTCTGGAGTTCTACGTCCTGAAATCACAATGTGATTATAAAGGACGCCGTAGCGGAGGGCTCTAAAAACTTTGACATTCTGGTATTTTTTCATAACATGCACGAACATTGCAGAGTACACAGGCTTGTAGCTTTTTGCCTCCACTGAAATGCGACCACCGGTATCGAACCCGCCACCTTCTGGCCAGCAGCTGAGCACCGTAACCAGGGTAGGGTGGGCTAAAATGCGACAAAATTTGAAAATTGCGAATATTTAATTTTTATTTAACTCTTTGCCAATAAATGTCAATGCAGAAACTATTTTTGGTAAAAGGTATGTGCTGCAAAAACGACCGTGTTGTCACAATTCAAAGGGGTGTTTTAAAAATAGAGGAAAAAAAACAAGATGTCTCATTTTGTCCTAACCAGCGGGGCAAAACGAGATACAGCGTGGTACAAAACGAGACAGTGTGAAATAATTTAATGCTTTCAGACTTTGCGGCAGGAGCATCTGAAATTCACTCCGTGGGCCCCCACGCAGTATTCATATGAGCCCACTCCTTGCACTCCACGCAATGAATGCAGACAGAACCCGGCGCTGCGTTGCTCCAAAACTCCTAGCAGATCAAGCAACCCCAGTCCTTCTTTGTGTCAATGGTGTCTTTTGTTGAGTGCTTGCACTTCGTTAGATTATCCAATGATTGTAAGCTGTATATATGTTTTGACACATCTTCTTGCCTATTTTCGTCGTTTTGATGCAGAACTGCACGGGCATTGCGCGGCTTTCAACTTCGTCAGCCGGGCTTTGTGAGGCGATGAATTTCGGTTGCTCTATCGCTTTTTTATTTTTAAAATCTCGCTATAAAAAAAACCTTATTAAAACTCGATTACAAGACATTTTTTGTGAATGGCTTGACTTACAGACACTTTCAATTTCTTAATGCGCATCTTGAGAGCATCCTTTGGAACGCGGAGCAGCCTCAATATAGCGTGCATGGAGTGAGTCATGTCCTCAACAGCAGTCAGTGTTCTTTTTCGTCGTTTTCTACCCACGAAGCTCTATACCTCATTTTATTGTAACTCCTAACTCTCCGAAACAAAAATATATAATATTTAATTAGTATGAGTATAATAAGTATTTTGATGCCTTTTTGTCGCGTTTCGCCCCTCCCACATGCCCAAAATTAAAAAAAAACGCTCGGCACAGTGCACCAACTGAGCCAAACTTTTGGTGCTATGTAGCTAGAAGTGTAAAGTAACAAAATAAATTCGTAAGTTGTTATACTGACGTCGGAGCAGCTTCAGGCACCGATCCGCAAATTTGGCCCAGCAGGATTTCGTCCCCTTTTTGACAGTCACGAACACACCGACACCAGCCGCGTAATTTTTCCTACGCGAGCGCTATGAGCAATGCCAACCGTTTAGACATAAAAAGGTAGACAACTGCCGGAACCTATCGCTGAAGTATAGAGAAGCAAAGAAAAGTACTTTTTCAATTCGCTATTCACCTTTTCATAAACGCCTCCCTGGGCGCCGCCATAGCCCTCCTTGGGCTGTGCAAATGAGCGCGTCCCCTCGAAAATGCACTGACAACGCTGCGCCCTTAGTCTTTGTACTCCCGCGCACAGCCCATCATGGCGGTGTTTTTTTTTCCTTCCTGTGAAAATGTGTATACAGAAGTCGGCAACGTCTAAATGTCGCGTTTTGCCCCGCGTCTCATTTTACCCGCACCCTACCGTATACAAAGGTGTGCAAGCATTGGACGCTCGTCTCGCGTGCGTGCTGTTTGAAATCAACGGTATGCCTTGGGACTCGCTCGCTGGATTCCGTGCCGACCGGTTGTGCCTTCGCGATCTCCGACGACAGTGCAGCTCTGGCCGACTGGGTTGGTCCTACGCCGCCTCCTGCCACCGGTCCCCGACGACGACGACAGCGTAGCTCTGGCCGACGACTGGATTAACCCTATATGCCATCTCCTGTTGCCGACAAGAGCGCTCGCCAGTGGTGCCCCGTTCTCGGGCTCTTGTGACCGTGTTTCATCTTTCCTATCTTCTCTTTGCTTTACTTCCGTCGTCGCTCGCTGTGCCTGCGCATCTCTCTCTCTCTCTCTCTCTCTCTCTCTCTCTATATATATATATATATATATATATATATATATATATATATATATATATATATATATATATATATATATCGCTCTCTTTCTCTCTCGCTCTCTACCTTTAATCCTATCTTTTTACTCACTCCTTAGCCCCGTCCCTTGTGAGCTACTGTTGAGGTGTCGCACCAGATGCAGACAGTTACGGGGCTCACTTTTCTCTTCTTTTCCCTTTTATAACCACTTAAGTGACGCCAAAACGCGACTATTTTGCAAACAAATTGGTGAAAATCGAGCTCCGAATGACACACTGCTCTATCCAGCATGCCACGTACCTGCTACGCAGCTGCGGTTAGTGGCCTCGTCAGGTGTCTGCACGCAGTGGGTGCCCTGCGGGCAAGGGTGAAGCTCGCACGCACTTAGTGGTTCTTCGCAGCGCCTGCCGCGGAAGCCTGCAAGAATAATGTAGAATGTGGTCACCATAAGTGCGTCACACCGGCTGCGCGTTCACATTGTTCTGTAGTAAGAAAAAAAAAGTGCCGCCATATCCACGAAGTGAATGATGACGAGTGGACGAAGCTCCGGAGGTAAACCTGGTAAACCATGAATCCTCTGTACATTTTGCCCACTCGATTTTATTACAACGCTCCCCCTAGCGTACGTCGCCGCACTAAATTGAACGATTGCCTTCCACCAATGACACGCGCCATATGTGACATCATTCATATTTTACAACATTTCGCATCGTTCGTCATCAACTACAAGTACCGCTGTCTATTTTATAACATCTCGCATTTTTTCGTCACCAGCTACAAGTACCGCCATCTAGTGAACACTGCAAGAACTAAACGAGAGGTGGCTACGTACAGGGGACGCACAGCCCACACCTAAAGAAGCTTCGCCCCCTAAAAAGAGTGGTAGTCCCGATGTCTTCATTATTCCGTGTTCATAGAGCGAGAAAAATTTTGTTGTAATCAACGCGCACGTGTGTTGATTTGATGCGAATACCGCTGATAACATGTTGTCTATAGTTAGTCTGTGGTTTACGGCTTTGTAAGGATGATGTAAGTTTCACGGGATACCAAGCTTGCGGACCCGCAGGTCGCGGGATTGAATCCCGGCTGCGACGACTGCATTTTCGATGGTAGCGAAAATGCTGTAGGCCCGCGTGCTCAGATTAGGGTGCACGTTAAAGAACACCAGGTGGTCGAAATTTCCGGAGTCCTTCACTATACGCCGTCTCCCATAATCATAGGGTGGTTTTCGGACGTTAAACCACACATATAAATCATATTGCCACGTTCCATTTCCCAAGTTTTTGTTATCGTCCGAAAAACACCGCATGATTCTCAGCGCAAACCGCGCCTGCAGTTTTCTAGAAGGTTCCGGACTGTAGTAGATCATTTCGATAAGATCACGCCCACTGTGCGAACGGTACAGATTGTTCTGGAACCTACGCTAACGCCAGCGATAACACTAGAACATTCGACGGCAAGAGTATAAATGCCGACGCGCTTCGCCGCTTGTCAGTTGTTGATCGAAGGCCGACGCTCCGTTCGCCGCTATCAGTCCGAGACTGCTATCTGTGCGAGACTGCTGCTGTAATTGGACTTTCAGTTTACCGGGCACAGGTTCGCCCAAATAAACAGTTCAATTCCAACACGAAGTCTCCTGTCTTCAGCCACGTCACGACCCCGTGACATCTGGTGGAGGTGCTGCTTCGTTCATGTACCGGACGCCCCCGTCAAGCCGTGAACCCAGCCCACGTCGCGGAGAAGACACCGACGCCAACCAGGAGCAGCGAACAAGCCGCCGACAGCAAGGGCTACCACCGGAGTACGGGCTTCTACCAGACAAGGCGCGGAAGACGAAGGCCATGACCGCGACTGCAGCGACAATGACAACCGCAGCGTCCCAGCCCACGATGGTCATGCATCAACCCAGAGAACCACCAATTTTCCATGGGTCATCGTTCGAAGACCCGGAGTCCTGGCTGGAGACATACGACCGTGTGGCCGCCCTCAACCACTGGGACCATGACGAAAAACTGCGTCGTGCGTTCTTCTATTTGGAAGACACCGCAAGGACTTGGCTTGAAAATCGGGAGTCCACGCTCCGAACGTGGGATGTTTTCTGCGGCGCATTCCTGCAAACGTTCGCGAGCGTCGCTCGCAAAGAGAGGGCCGCTGCCTTATTAGAGACTCGGGTTCAACTACCAAATGAAAATGTCACCATTTTCACAGAAGAAATGACCCGACTATTCCGTCACGCTGACCCAGACATGCCTGAGGAGAAAAAAAGTTCGTTTCCTTATGCGAGGGATCAAACAAGAGCTCTTCGCGGGACTGATGAGAAACCCGCCGAAAACCGTCCAAGAATTTGTAGCCGAAGCGACCATGATCGAAAAGACACTGGACATGCGCACTAGACAGTATAATCGTCGCCTGACTGCAGACTGCGCTGCTGCTCAAGCCAGTAACTCCGGAGACCTGCGTGAAACGATCCGAGCGATCGTGAGGGAAGAGCTGCGCAAGCTGTTGCCTTCGGCGCAGCCTCAAGTGGATTCAATCGCCGATATTGTGCGAGAAGAAGTTCGGCAATCGCTTCAACTTCCCCACGCACCGCTGCCCGAGCCGGAAGCTATGAGCTACGCCGCTGCACTGCGCCACAACGCTCCTCCCCGTCTACGCCAAAACGCCGCCCCGTCGCACTTCCGTCGACAGACGCCACCGCCGCCACCACCGCCACCGACGTCATACCGTTCGCCAGCAGCCCAGCGCAGTGCACCGAGGAAGACTGACGTCTGGCGCACCCCTGACCATCGCCCGCTCTGCTACCACTGCGGCGAGGCCGGACACACATACCGCCGTTGCCAGTACCGACAAATGGGACTGCGTGGCTTCGCCGTCAATGCACCGCGTCCACAGCCAGGAGAACGACCACGTGACATCGCCGACTACCTGACAGGAACTTGGTGGACACCACGAAGCCTTTCGCGTTCCCCGTCGCCCAGCCGCCGCACGTCACCGCACCACCGGCAGTACTCTGGCCCAACGCGGGGCCGGTCTCCTAGCCCGTATCCGGGAAACTAAGGGCAGCAACCGGTGGAGGTGCGGTTGCTGTGCGACGAACTACCGAAGATCCTCCGACGACGACGACGCCGCGACGGAGCTTTCCGAACACAACGCCAACCAGGCAAAGCCCTGACGGCGAAAGCTCACTTACCGAAGGTGGCCTGACGACGCAACATGGAAGCAGCAGAACCAGCCGATGCAGCCGTGACCCGACGCCACGCCCTAACTGTAATGCGAGACGGCGAACCAGCGACCTCGACGTTCTTATCGACGGCCACAGTGTGACCGCTCTCGTCGATACTGGAGCCGACTATTCTGTCATCAGTGGGTCGTTCGCCGCGAAGTTAAAGAAAGTTAGGACAGCTTGGAAAGGCCCTGAAATCCGCACAGCCGGAGGTCATCTCGTAACGCCTGCAGGAATCTGCACAGCGAGAGTCACCATTAACGGCCGTATTTATCCTACAGACTTCGTAGTCCTACAGCGTTGCTCGAGAGATGTCATCCTTGGCATGGACTTCTTATGCCTCCATGGTGCTGTCATCAACCTAAAAACGAAGTCGATAACGTTATCCACAGAAGAAGCACTACCGCCGCGCACGCCGTCAGGACACCATGCCTTGAATGTGCTGGAAGAACAAGTCACCATTCCGCCTCGCTCAAGCGTCATTATTTCAGTCGGCGCTCCTAAATCACCTGACTTGGAAGGCGTCGTTGAAGGCAGTCAGCATCTGTTGGTCACCCGAAATATTTGCGTCGCAAGAGGAATTGCAGAGCTGCGGGGAGGCAAAGCAACGGTTTTGCTCACGAATTTCAGCAATGAGTACAAACATGTGAACAAAGGAACAACGGTCGCATTTATCGAAGAAATTGTCGAAGCCACCAGTGCTTTCGCCCTCGCCAATTCTGCGGAACCTGCTCAGTTGAACCAAGCCCCTCCCATAGCTTTCGACGTCAATCCCAGACTTCCCAATGATAAGCAAGAACAGCTCAAGGCCCTGCTCCTGCAATACGAAGATTGCTTTTCGTCGTCATCGAAAATTCGGCAGACCCCAATCACGAAACATTGCATCATAACCGAAGAAAATGCCAGACCACTCCGTCAGAGTCCGTACAGGGTTTCGACGCGAGAACGTGAGGCCATGAAGAGACAAGTTGATGAAATGCTGCGGGATGACATCATCCAGCCGTCCAAGAGTCCATGGGCATCCCCCGTGGTGTTAGTGAAGAAAAAGGATGGGACCCTACGTTTCTGCGTCGATTATCGTCGCCTGAACAAAATCACAAGAAAGGACGTGTATCCCCTCCCACGAATAGACGACGCACTTGATCGGCTCCATAGCGCCAAGTACTTTTCGTCAATGGACCTCAAGACTGGCTATTGGCAAATCGAAGTCGACGAAAGAGACCGAGAGAAGACGGCGTTTATAACACCGGACGGCCTCTTTGAGTTTAAGGTGATGCCCTTCGGCCTTTGCTCAGCGCCTGCAACGTTTCAGCGCGTTATGGATACAGTACTGGCAGACTTGCCTTGTGTACTTGGACGATGTCGTCGTGTTTTCCTCGAGTTTCGACGAGCATCTTCGGCGCCTTGAAGCTGTACTTCAAGCCATCAAGACTTCCGGACTCACACTGAAGCCAGAAAAGTGCAGATTTGCGTATGAGGAGCTCTTGTTTCTGGGGCACGTTATCAGCAAGTCTGGAGTTCGTCCCGATCCACGGAAAACAGCCGCCATCGCCGACTTCCCGCCGCCCACTGACAAGAAAGCCGTGCGCCGATTTCTGGGCCTGTGTGCCTATTATAGGTGGTTCGTGAAAAACTTCGCCCGCATCGCCGATCCTCTCACTAACCTTACCAAGGCCGACGTGGAGTTTAAGTGGGAAACGCCGCAGGAACACGCTTTCCAGGAGCTTAAACATCGCCTCCAGACGCCTCCGTTACTTGCCCATTTCGACGAATTCGCCGAGACAGAAATACATACTGACGCAAGCAGCGTAGGTCTTGGCGCCGTTCTTGTGCAGCGGGCTGACGGATTTGAAAGGGTTATTAGTTACGCCAGCCGATCGCTATCCAAAGCAGAAGCAAATTATTCCACAACAGAAAAGGAGTGCCTCGCCATCATCTGGGCTACGTCGAAATTTCGCCCCTACCTCTACGGCAGGCCCTTCAAAGTTGTGAGCGACCACCACGCATTGTGTTGGCTAGCCACCTTGAAGGACCCCTCAGGTCGCCTCGCACGATGGAGCCTGAGACTTCAAGAATATGACATTACTGTCATTTACAAGTCCGGCAAAAAACACTCCGACGCCGACTGTCTCTCTCGTGCGCCTGTCGACCAACCGCTACCCGACGACCCGGATGACGACTACTTCTTAGGAACGATAACTACCGACGACTTCGCTGAACGACAGAGGGCCGACCCGGAACTTAAGGCCCTAATAGAATACCTCGAAGGCAGGACCGCCGAAGTCCCGAAGGTATTCAAGCGCGCACTTGCGTCGTTCTTGCTACGAAACGGTCTTCTACAAAAGAAAAACTTTTCACCGCTTCGAGCTAAGTACCTTCTTGTGGTGCCTTCAGCTCTGCGACCAGAACTCCTGCAGGCCCTTCACGACGATCCGACGGCAGGGCACCTCGGTGTTTCTCGCACGCTCGCGAGGATACAAGAAAGGTACTACTGGCCACGTCTTACCACCGACGTCACTCGTTATGTGCGAACATGCCGGGACTGTCAGCGACGCAAGACACCGCCGACAAGGCCAGCGGGACTTCTGCAGCCAATTGATCCACCTTGCCGACCTTTCCAGCAGATTGGTATGGACCTACTGGGGCCGTTCCCGACGTCGGCTTTCGGAAACAAGTGGATTGTGGTAGCTACCGACTACCTCACCCGCTACGCCGAGACAAAAGCCCTGCCAAAAGGCAGTGCATCCGAGGTAGCTAAATTCTTCGTCGAAAATATCGTCCTACGTCATGGCGCCCCAGAGGTCCTTATCACCGACAGAGGAACGGCATTCACTGCCGACTTAACTCAAGCAATCTTGGCATACAGCCAAACAAACCACCGCCGGACGACAGCGTACCACCCACAGACCAACGGCCTCACCGAGCGGCTTAACAAGACGATCGCCGACATGCTGTCAATGTACGTCGATGTCGAACACAAGACGTGGGACGCCATTCTTCCGTATGTGACCTTCGCATACAACACGGCGGTGCAGGAGACGACGCAGATATCTCCATACAAATTGGTCTACGGAAGGAGCCCGGCAACGACGCTCGATGCCATGTTACCCAACGTCACCGACGAAGAAAACCTCGATGTGAGCGAGTACCTTCAACGC
This sequence comes from Rhipicephalus annulatus, assembly GCA_013436015.1. Classification (NCBI taxonomy): domain Eukaryota; kingdom Metazoa; phylum Arthropoda; class Arachnida; order Ixodida; family Ixodidae; genus Rhipicephalus; species Rhipicephalus annulatus. Next base: position 247,264 of record WOVY01002521.1, on the reverse strand, counting down.
GCCGAAGAAGCCCGACAACTTGCGCGTCTCCGTATCAAGAATCAACAGACGACCGACAGCCACCGTTACAACCTTCGACGACGCTTCGTGGAATACCAGCCCGGTGAACGTGTTTGGGTGTGGACGCCGATACGCCGACGTGGACTAAGTGAAAAGCTTCTGCGACGGTATTTCGGACCGTACAGGGTGGTTCGACGGCTCGGCCCACTTGATTACGAGGTTGTCCCCGACGGCATCACGAACTCTCAACGACGCCGATCGCGACCTGAAGTCGTCCATGTCGCGCGCCTCAAGCCATTTCATGCGCGTTAACAAACTGAACTAGTGTTTTTTTGTATTATTGTTGTATCGTAATTTATTCATTGTACTTTCTTGCATTATTATTGTACTTTCATCTTTAGTTAAAGCATCGGGACGATGCCTTTTTTTTCAGAGGGGGGCAATGCCACGTTCCATTTCCCAAGTTTTTGTTATCGTCCGAAAAACACCGCATGATTCTCAGCGCAAACCGCGCCTGCAGTTTTCTAGAAGGTTCCGGACTGTAGTAGATCATTTCGATAAGATCACGCCCACTGTGCGAACGGTACAGATTGTTCTGGAACCTACGCTAACGCCAGCGATAACGCTAGAACATTCGACGGCAAGAGTATAAATGCCGACGCGCTTCGCCGCTTGTCAGTTGTTGATCGAAGGCCGACGCTCCGTTCGCCGCTATCAGTCCGAGACTGCTATCTGTGCGAGACTGCTGCTGTAATTGGACTTTCAGTTTACCGGGCACAGGTTCGCCCAAATAAACAGTTCAATTCCAACACGAAGTCTCCTGTCTTCAGCCACGTCACGACCCCGTGACAATATCCAATCATTGGATACCATGTTTCTTGCGAGGTTTCAGTAACATATATGCACTAAACTGCGGTACATTTAAAAAAGCCTTGCAGAAAAAAAAGGGGGGGTGGGGATGGAAGAAGTTTCAGCCAATTCTCTTCCGTGAAAACCGTCGGAGAGCGAAAGCGTAAGGACAACGATAACGACGGCTTTCGGTAAAATATCAGCATCATCTCGAAATTAATTTCGTCTTGCTTATTTTTCTATTCGTTTCACCCACGGTTTCACCCCCTGTGGCCATGACCTGCGTGCATGCTATACTACTGGACGGTGGCAGTGGCGCAAGACACTTTCGCTGTAAAAACAACAACAATAACAAAAGACCATAGATATGCGCAGAACGTGCCTCTTGTCGGTCGCACAATACTTATCGATTGATTGATATGTGGGGTTTAACGTCCCAAAACCACCATATGATTACGAGAGACGCCGTAGTGAAAGGGCTCCGGAAATTTCGACCACCTGGGGTTCTTTAACGTGCGCCCAAATCTGAGCACATGGGCCTACATCATTTCCGCCTCCATCGGAAATAGTACTTATAAAAACGGCCGTGGATTCGATACAGCAGGGGAAAAAAAAGCGACAACCGGTACGGAATTTTTACCTGACGCGTACATATTTCATTTGCGACATTACGAACATTGTTTTCACTGGTATAGCGCACCACTACAAGGACACACACAAAGGAGAGATGCACACACATAGCGCTGTGTGTGTGTGTGCATCTCTCCTTTGTGTGTGTCCTTGTCGTGGTGCGCTATACCAGTGAAAATGATGAATCTCAACCAACTAGCCCGGCAACATGCCTTTGCAAACATTGGCGCGAGTTTGTTAATGAGCGGACGTACCATGAGGACAGAGGCACTGGAAGAGCGATCCCGACAGTCCCTCGGCGATGTCGACGCAGAAGCCCTGGTTGAGGCACGGCTTGTGGAAGCAGCCGTCGCGCTCCTCGCAGAAGCGACCGGACAGGCCGGGGCAGCAGCGGCAGGCGTACGCCGCGGCTCCCGGCTCGAGCACGCACGTTCCTCCTCCCGCCGAGCAGGGGGCCTCCAGACTCGCCGTGGCCGCGTCTTCGGCGGTCCGCGAGCACTCGTGGCCCGCCACGCTCACGTTCAGCAGCCACGCGGATCCCCAGAGGTGTACTGCACCGGCGTTGTAGAGAGAAAAAAAAATGCAGATCCCACGTATACAGTGGGAATCGATGATATGCGAAGCACGAATGAGGAAGGTTAATATGTCACTTTAAAGTCAGCAGAACGTTATGCGGTGGAGGTAAATGATGCCGTATATGACTTCCGGGTCATGATTATCGTGTTCGGATGTGTCGTTTACCTTCGTCATCTATTAATATCACTTGATACCAAATTTAGTATATGTGAAGCTAGCGAAATGGCCGCGAGTGCATCATGAGTGTGGCATGTAGCCATGATGTTACATGACACGCATATCATGATTTTCATGTTAGGGTCTGTCGCGCTTGTGTTCGCATGCAATCATGTCATACAATACCAGTTTTTCAACATGCCATGTGAACAAAACCACCGCAAGAGCTGAAGGACCAGGAAATGTAAATAATGACATTCATGACATACATGTCATGATTTTCATGTTATGCCATACCAAGTTTGGTACCGATACCATTATCGAAACGGCCGGGAGAGCTAATTTAGTAGGCGGATAGATAGATAGATAGATAGATAGATAGATAGATAGATAGATAGATAGATAGATAGATAGATAGATAGATAGATAGATAGATAGATAGATAGATAGATAGACAGACAGACAGACAGACAAACAGACAGACAGACAGACAGACAGACAGACAGACAGATAGATAGATAGATAGATAGATAGATAGATAGATAGATAGATAGATAGATAGATAGATAGATAGATAGATAGATAGATAGATAGATAGATAGATAGATACGCTCAAAATCGCCGGAGTTCGCTAAGAAATGCTTCGCATTTTAAAAAAAGTTCGGCAGTTAGCTTTTGAAGTTGGGGGAAACTGCACGAAAAACGCTCCCCCCCCCCCAAACAAAAAAAATGCCACACTGGCATGAAAATCCACCTGAATGCAAAGTGAATTCACCTGAATGCAAGTGAACCGTAATGTGGCGAGGAAGGTAAGTATATCCATACGTATCGGTTCCTCGTCGCTAGCAATAAGAAAAACAAGGCCAGGTGTCATACGAATATTCCTCAAAGCATTGCACCTCGTCTTTTGAGCTGTTCCCTATAATACGTGGATGTCCAACCAATTAACTGACAAGTTCCCCCTTTTCTGGCCCTCTCTTGAAAAAAAAAAGGTGATGGGTTGAGCGATCATTAGATTGATTCGGTTTTATGTTATCCAAGAAGTCGTCGTAATGTGTGATTTCGACTATAGAGCCAGGGCCTATGCGGAGAGGCGCCACTTTCGTTGTGCCACCCTTGGTATATATGCGGCTTGCGCGACAGGCTTTCGACAAAGATTGGATGAAGGGGTGATTATATTATCTGAATTGATTATCGAAACACCGTGATTCATGCACTGTTTTATTATAATGTCTGGACGCTGGACTGACTGGACTAAAAACGCAGTTACATACTGTAAATCTTCGATTGCTGTCGTCGGAATGGGATAGCGTGTCAATACGCACGGCTCATTCAGGCAAAGTCCAGAACGACCAGCAAGCAGACTGCCTCCGGCTCTGTGACTGGAGTTGCTAAATTACACCCCCCTCCCCCGGCTCATTTTGTGCATTTTTTTGGTGGAAAGGACCTTTTATACTCCTCCGTATCTGATACCTCTGACTGCGCGCGTACACTTTTCCCGTCGCAGAAACTCGCTAAAGTTAGTTTCGCCAATGCCCTTAGCGAAGCCACAACCTAACGCGTCCTTTAACCACCGCAGACCTCATTACCTGGAGTTTGCGTTTGGCGGAAACAAGCCTGTACTTATACTGTAATAACAGCGCTAGCTAGGCCGCATGCCTCGAGGTCGATCGATGCAATCAACGGGAAAGCCAACGCACGTCGCGACCCGCGTTACTAATTCAAAAGTCCCTGCGCCTGGTGCATATGGAGGGCGACGTATATATATATAGACTGCTGTGAGTACAGCTGCCAGAGCGGCCTCACCCTGTTTTCTTTGTTTGGGACGTATGTATTCCTATATGCCCGCTAGCGGAAACTTCCGAAATCGCTCTGTGGAGGAGACGGCGTCGCGATGACGTATAGTGCTTATGACCTATCCGATGGTTAAGGTCGTGCACCTGTCACAGTAAGCCTTACTGAAGTTAAATTTGCATTGACATAGAATTCCATAACACCGTTAGAAGTATCCATGAGGCAACTACGTCACCCTTATCATGCTCGGCGTCTGCCCGTCATTTCGGTAAGACATCACTGAGAAGCTACACGAAACAGTCAAAACCGTTGAAGTTATAAATTTTGACTGTACGTGGCGGAGTGAGTGATCCACGCCGTGTCCACAGGCCTGTAATTTCGGCCTGCATGAGAGAACGGCTTATCGCCCTTGATCTTCAGAAACAGATGATCTCAATTCCAAGTAGAGAAGAATCGCTATAAATTGAGAGAGTGGCGGAAAGTGCAGACTGTGCAGAACATTATGAGGCAAAATGTGACATATGAACCGACTATATAAACTGCGAGAAAATAAAAAAAGTGTAGTGCTGCCTCTTTACAATCACCTGCGTCTATGAGAATTTTCATTTTTTAAATTTTAAATGACGGCCTCTTTTATGCACGATATGTGTATGATAACTCAATTTTAAATCATTGGAGTCATTGACAAGGTATGTGTTCTGCGTTATGTTCTTGCTGTCTGACCTGCTCCTCATGGTACGCACAACCCGGATGCACTGTCCGCGACTACAGGAGCATAGATAATAGGATCCGCATAGTTAGCAATAATCGATTACACTGACAAAGGCGCCTATACCTCAAATTCAAAACGAACGTGTACACATGCTCCGGCCAATTACGCTCGCTCATTTCCGTGTCGTCAAGCGCTTTTATATGTCGGTAGGATCTGAACCCACAACCTTTGTAATTAAAACAATGTCGAATTTCGTTGGTTCAGGACCCACTGACAGAAATGGCCACTGTTCGTCATTTTCAATTCATTTCAATTCGCATCAAAAATTAGTATAGACTACAATTAAATGCAACAATTTACGTCCTCTATTTACCTTTTCATAAACGGCTCCCTGGGCGCCGCCATAGCCCTCCTTGGGCTGTGCGAATTGGCGCGTCCCCTCAAAAAAATTGCCCGCAGCTTCCCTCGGGGGAACACTGAGGAGGATGCGGAGCATATAATTGGTTAACGGGGTGTTAAAGTGCGACTTACTTGGGTCGATGGCTAAATTGGTTAACGTGGTTGTGAAATGGGGTGTTAAATTGCGACTTACTTGGGTCGATGGCTAAATTGGTTTACGTGGTTGTAGGAGGGGGTGTTAAATGAGTGAACACGTACACACGTATGCGAAAGGACGGCGCTGGTCGAAGGGACGTCGATCATTGTGTTTGTGGATTCGTTGGAATTCATTTCACCGCGACCTTGGACGTCGACGCGCCGTACAAACCAACCGACGACCGGCAACTGAGCGAGCGAGCGCCGACCTTGAGTATATATACAGCGTGACGGCGCATGCACTGTCAGCTGTTGAATGTTCTCAGCGCGCGCGCGGCACAGATGGCGACGGCGCGACGGCGCATGCGCTGTCAGCTGTCGAATGTTCTCGAAGGAGAAGCGCGCGCGGCACAGATGGTGGGCGACGGCGTGACGGCGCATGCGCGCGCGTCAGCTGTCGAATGTTTGAGAAGCGGTGCGGACGGCGCACTACAAGGCGCGAGTATAAGATGCTTCCGCATCTAAAATGCACTGACAACGCTGCGCCCTCGGCCTTTGTACTCCCGCGCACAGCCCATCGTGGCGATGTTTTTTTCCTTCCTGTGAAAAGGTGTATACTGCCTCCGACCAAGTGATCGGCTCGATTAATTTAGTTCTTCTAGGAGTAAAACTTGAACGTCTTGCCGAATTTTATAGATTTTGTTTCACATTGTTGTTCACCCAAAGGTCTACAAACAGTGAACTTCATTTTTTTTCTTTGAGCAGATATATAGTAATGTTAGCTGAGCAATAAAACTTGAGCTTAAAAAGGTGCTTAGATGGCAGGGTACTACACTGGTGACAGGCCAGTTAAACGCGGTTTGCTGGGGGGGGGGGGGATCTGTACACAGAGAATTCTTGGGTTGTCACGGAATGTGTAGCCAGTTTTCACGTGCAGGTCACGTCGACACGTACCGCCGAGCGCGTGGCTTCCCGGCGTAAGTATCTCCGGCGAGATGGTCAGCCCCGGTGCGTGGTAGGGTTTCTCCCAGAGCAGCAGTGCCTCGTCTCGGCGGCACGGTTGCTGGCCGTAGCCGCCCTGCAGCGACTGCAGCGCCAGTCGCGGATCGGTGGTGTTACCGCTGACCGGAAGCCACTCTTCGGACAGGTTCAGCCTGCGCGCAGAGGTCGATTGAATGAGGTGATTCTTAAGAGCGAAAAGAAAAGTGAGCCCCGTAACTGTCTGCTTCAGTGAGCGACACCTCAACAGTAGCTCACAAGGGATAGGGGTGAGGAGGGATAAAAAGGGTAGGAGTAAAGGTGTAGAAAAGAGGGAGAGACGTGAGGTGGTAAGCTAGAGGAAGCGACAACAAACTGAGGGGATAGGAGAGATAGGAAAGATGGAAGCACGGTCACTGGAGTCCGAGGACGGGGCACACTTGCGAGAGCTCTTGTCGGCGTCAGTAGATGGCGTAGAGCAAGTCCAGTCGGTCAGAGCTACACTGTCGTCGAAGGTGGTCGGCGTCATTTTTCGCACATCCTGACTTTCAAGCAGTGCGTAATGCGTGCACACAATCTGTCAAGTAAATCGAAACCACCGGAAACGTTAGCGTGGCTGATTCTGCATCCCTTTCCGGACGACAAGACCGTGGCAGCCCTTCCCGTTGACGTGAAAGACTGTTTCTGTTGTATACAGCACGATTGATTGTACAAAGCTATTATTTAAAAAAGTGCTTAAGAGCATGGCGATGTAGATTCTTAGAACGCAGCCAAAACTCCCAACATCATTTGGAACTGATACAGATTTACCCTAAGCTCTACAGCCAGTCATCACGATAAGCGCTTTCGAACTAAAATTTGGTCACTGCGCTTTGTGTGAGCGTCAGTGTTTCAGTTTGAGTTCAGTCTCCTTTTGAACAATTCAGAAATTTCTTGCGACGAATTGCACGAACGTGAAAGCCGGCCGAGGAAGATCGTGGCGGTCATTGCTTCTTTATTGGAACAAAAACTGTCTGCGCGCGCAACCCATCATCAGGAGTGTCATCAAATCGTAACTCCCCCGTCTGTCCCATGACGATAGTTATAGCGCGAGAACAGAACGACGACAAAGAAACGAGAAGGACACGAGTGCTCCTGTCCTTCTTGTCTCTTTGTCGTCGTTCTGTTCTCGCGCTATAACTATCGTCATGTCATACCAACTACCCCAAACTGCCACACTTCTGTCCTATCCATTAGAAGGGCTAAAGGTGCAAATATTCTTGCTTATTATTCCGTCACATCATTTTTGCTTTAAGTTTTCGAACCAGTCGGAAGTCTGTTGTATAGTTTCGGATCTGCTTGTCAAATACGGTCAAAAGATAGGTTCGCTGTGAGGAAACTGGACACTCACTGAACGTCGTCCGTGCTCTGGATGCTCAAGGAGAGAGTAGTGCGCGGTGTGTCCTCTTGGGTCCTGTTGGCTTCCGAGTCGGGAGTGCAGGCCACCTGCACAACACAAGTGAAGATATCTACACACATGCGGATTATGCATCAACTGCTCGGTGTCATCGCAACATGAGTAATAGTGGCGCTGGGTTTGATCTTTTGTAGTACCTGTTGCAAGCTCTGGCAAGTGCCAATTCGCGCACCTTTCTCGATGACCTTATAACCACAAAATGGTCTCTTAATGAATGTTTGAGCAGGTTCTCCACTCGATACATCTACGAGAGACATTGCAGGAATGAGCAAAGTAAGCTTGGTCACATTTACTATTACTTCAGATTTGTCCTGGAAGACCGACACACTCGGAGAAAGACACGGAGTCTTTGATCGGAGTGCGTAAAATATGTAAATATTAATTTATTTATTTATTTATTTATTTATTTATTTATTTATTTATTTATTTTCGTCGCAAAAAGGCGTTTCCACACCGCTGTGTAATAAACTGCACGATCACAAAAAGCTGATATCTTGCCGTCGGCCTTGCTAATGGCGATGTCGCGAATCCCACGTTGCTTTCTCAGTCTTTTCCCCTCTTTCATTCTTTCATCTCTTTTGCCGACACCGCCACTTTGTCTAGTAATAATTGAGCACGAGGGCCAACCCGAAGGGCGCAGGTTCGATTTCGGTCACGATGGTTGCATTTATATAGGTGGAGGCAAAATGGTAGAGACCTGCGCATGGTGGGATGTCAGTGGACGGTAAAGAACACCGGATGGTCGAAATTTACGGAGCCTTCCATTACGGTGTCTTTCATGATGATATCGTGTGCTTCTGGGACGTTAAGCCACAACAACAACAACTTTTATTATTATTATTATTATTATTATTATTATTATTATTATTATTATTATTATTATTATTATTATTATTATTATTATTATTATGCACTAAGGGACAAAGAAGGCAAATTAACTACCAATATGGATAGGATAGTTAAAATAGCGGAGGAGTTTTACAGAGATCTGTACAGTAGCCGAGACAACCTCGACCTTAATACTATAAGAACTAGCAGTAACCCAGACGACATCCCACCGGTAATGATAGAAGAAGTCAGAAAAGCTTTGGAGAGCATGCACAGAGGCAAAGCTGCTGGTGAGGATCAAGTAACATCAGATCTGCTGAAAGATGGAGGACAGATTGTGTTAGAAAAACTAGCCACTCTATTTACGAGGTGTCTCCTGACGGGAAAAGTACCAGAGTCTTGGAAGAACGCTAACATTATCTTAATACATAAGAAAGGAGATGACAAGGACTTGAAGAATTACAGACCGATCAGCTTGCTCTCTGTAGTATACAAGCTATTTACAAAGGTAATTGCTAGCAGAGTAAAGAAAACATTAGAATTCAATCAACCAAAGGAACAAGCAGGATTTAGAACAGGCTACTCAACAATTGACCACATTCATACTATCAATCAGGTAATAGAGAAATGCTCAGAGTATAACCAACCACTATACATAGCCTTCATAGATTACGAGAAGGCGTTTGATTCAGTAGAAATATCAGCTGTCATGCAGACACTGCGGAATCAGGGCGTAGATGAAATATATATAAACATTCTGGAAGAAATCTACAGGGGATCAACTGCTACCATAGTGCTTCATAAAAAAAGCAACAGAATACCAATAAAGAAGGGTGTAAGGCAGGGGGACACAATCTCTCCAATGCTATTCACTGCGTGCTTACAGGACGTTTTCAGAAGCCTAGAATGGGAACAGTTAGGGATAAGAGTTAATGGAGAGTACCTCAGTAACCTGCGCTTCGCCGATGACATTGCATTGCTGAGTAACTCAGGGGACGAATTGCAACTCATGATTACGGAGTTAGACAAGGAGAGCAGAAAGGTGGGTCTTAAAATTAATCTGCAGAAAACGAAAGTAATGTACAACAACCTCGGAAAGGAGCAGCGCTTTGCGATAGGTAATAGTGCACTTGAAGTTGTAAAAGAATATGTCTACTTAGGGCAGGTAATAACCGCAGAGCCTAACCACGAGATTGAAGTAACCAGAAGAATAAGAATGGGGTGGAGCACATTCGGCAGGCACTCTCAAATTATGACAAGTAGATTGCCACTGTCCCTCAAGAGGAAGGTATATAACAGCTGTATCTTGCCGGTACTTAGCTACGGAGCAGAAACCTGGAGACTCACAAAGAGGGTTCAACTTAAATTGAGGACGACGCAGCGAGCAATGGAAAGAAAAATGGTAGGTGTAACCTTAAGAGACAAGAAGAGAGCAGAGTGGATTAGGGGACAAACGGGAGTTAAGGATATCATAGCTGCAATAAAGAAGAGGAAATGGACATGGGCCGGGCATGTAGCACGTAGACAGGATAACCGCTGGTCATTAAGGGTCACCAACTGGATTCCCAGAGAAGGGAAGTGGGGTAGGGGGAGACAGAAGGTTAGGTGGGCAGATGAGATTAAGAAGTTTGCGGGTATAAATTGGCAACAGCAAGCACAGGACCGGGTTAACTGGCGGAACATGGGAGAGGCCTTTGTCCTGCAGTGGACGTAGACAGGCTGATGATGATGATGATGATGATTATTATTATTATTACTAGTAGTAGTAGTAGTTGTAGTCGTAGTAGTAGTAGTAGTATTCATGTCCCTTCCCCTTTCACAGGACAGGGTGGCCAACTAGAGATTTCCTCCGGCTAACCTTTTTTTTATTACCCTCTCTGTCTCTTGCGGATGCATTGAATGGTTAAAGAGTGAACTATATTGTCACCGGTGATTCTGAAAGCCAGCCTACCCGTGTCTCGATGAGTGCTGTCAAACTTTGACATTACTGAAAGGACCTAACGTCAGTTTGTTACTGACCGGCATAGCCGTGCGCACAACGGGGCCAGCACACCCATCCCCTTTTTTAAAGGAAGGAGTGCCAGATCTGCCCCATGTCTTTACTCGGTAGGAAATTTACTTAGCGTCAGCGTCATTGTTTAAGATGCAGGATTTTGACGTGCAATTTTTCGACGAAAATTGCGGCCGAGGACACTTAATATTGTTGCATTTCTAGAACGGTTTACTCGCCACCTTCGCCCCTGGAAATAAAGTGTGGGATTGGGCTAGTTGGCAATCCATTCTTGAACTTCTAAGCGCAAAAACTTCCGACAACTATATAACACAAGAGACAAGGACGAGCCCCTGGTAACCCGTGAACCAAAGACTGTCTGTTGATGGAAGTACCGTATTTGCTCGAATGTAACGGAAGTTTTTTTGTTTTTTTTTTTTGGGGGGGGGGAGGGTTGTTACGTAAAGTGGACCCCCGCGTTACAATCGAATACCGAAATTCTATTTCTTTTTCTTCATTAACGTAATAAAAAGCCACCCCTCGCATTACAATCGAGTAACTACCGTATAAGTCGTCGCTTGACATTCATATATGCATTCATTGGGACTATTGATTTAGTTTGCACTCGACCAATTAAAGACGACGGGGGAGGGGGGTGAGGAGGAGGAATGAAGGTGCAACTTCGCGTTCCCGCCTGCTCTGTGCACGTCCACGCTGACAGAAATCCACCCATGTTTGACACAGTACACTTTCTGGAGTCCGCTTTTATAAACTGGTGGACAAACCCTCTTTCAACGGCGCCCGCCGGTGAAGGTTCTGTGACGTACCGTTATTTTCCAGGCCGTGCTATTCGTAAAAGAAGAAAAGCCATCTCGCAGCATGATTCCTGTTCATAGATAACATGGTTGATTGATTGATTGATTGATTGATATGTGGGGTTTAACGTCCCAAAACCACCATACGATTATGAGAGACGCCGTAGTGGAGGGCTCCGGAAATTTCGACCACCTGGGGCTCTTTAACGTGCACCCAAATCTGAGCACACGGGCCTACAACATTTCCGCCTCCATCGAAAATACAGCCGCCGCAGCCGGGATTCGAACCCGCGACATTCGGGTCAGCAGCCGAGTACCTTAGCCACTAGACCACCGCGGAGGGGCATAGATAACATGGTAGGCAACGGTACCTTATTATAAGGCGAATTCTGAATACCACGTTGTTACGCCAGTGCGTCATAAAAATTACACTAATCGCCTCGATCGCCTTCTTTTCAAGCTCGTGAAAATGACATGCATAAATACAAACTTTATTAACTTCGCATTCTGCTCGACGTCAGCTGCACCTGCGTGGCCCGAAGAAACGAATCTCTCGCTCTCGACCACCGTGGGCTCCAGGTACTGGTTTCACGTATAGAGAAGGGGAAAGAATCCACGAAAATGCGATGCTTGCGCGAAGCCTGAACATCAGCCAGTAATCTATATTTAGAAGAAACATTTACCTAGCTCTTGACGTAAACGCCGATGCGATGGAATTTACCTGTCTTTCATATTCTTTTGTTTTTTTTTTTCTGTCTACCAACCATCCGAGCAGCTTTGGCTGAATGGCGCGCATGTTTGCCTCGCATACGGAATGTCGCGAGCCGTCCCCGCAGTGTGTAACGAACTCACTGCAGACGCCGTGCGAGCTGGCATTCAAAGATGCGCCTGATAAGAACGCTGCCGCCGCAGCACGCAGAGAACAGGCGCGAAACAACGCACCAACAGAAATAAGGACAGGCAGGATATAGTATACTGTGTATTGTGTCATAGGCGTGCGTGTGGTTCTTCATTAGGGGAGGGTGGGGGGACAAAGTTAACCGCAACGCTCTCCCTTCTCCGTTCTTCGTGTCCGAAAGACAAAAAAAGCTCCGCGTAGGACGCAAAAAAAAAAAAAAAGCGATGGCATGCTTTTCGCGAAGGCCTTCCATCAGTCCCCGGCTTCACGGGCTGAATGCGGGAGGCAAACAGTTTTTTTTTTTTTAATACAACATCAGATGCCCTTGGTTGCCATTATCGTAAAAAAAATAATATGGGTAGTCAACCCTGCACATAGAAAAAAAAAACGACGTGTCTGACTGAGCAAAGGTCTGGGTCGGAATCCATACCCACTTTAGATAATTATGAAGGCAGCTGCCATTTTTTACTTCTTCCCCTCCCTCCACCCCTTGCGGATACCCATGCGTTCTGTTACGTTCCGATAAAGCTCAATTCGCACGAGAAGACAAGCAGATAGCGAAAGGATTAAACGCGTACTGATGGGGATGGCATTTTGCGCAAAAAAAAAAAACGGACAATAAGGACAATAAGACAGGCCCAGCAGACAGACGTGCTCCCTTCTTGTCCGTTCTTTTAAAGGCGATAGTTAAAAACGATACTCTTTTTTGGGGACCTTAAATGCAAAAATTTAGGACTGTCTGTCTGTCTGTTGTCCACCCTTATGGTACTGCGTAAGCTAAATTGCACCAGCCGCTGCCCCAAACAGCCAACCCCATCCGCAGCGCCAACCAATGTGGCTCAAGCTTCAGCGTTCATACTGGTACGATTGTCAATTAAAAAAGCAAGTATTGCGCGTATTTGAGGTACCATAACAACACGTATATATTCTGTATGTGCGTATTTTACTAAGAAAGGCATACATAAGTAATTCTAAGGACCGTAGCGTTTATCACGCTGCGCTCACCATGCTACGTTTGCACGAAAAGGCGAGTGTTTCCAACGCTTTGCTAAGGCGACACGGTGGTGGCACCTGCCGGTCGCTTTGCGTCATACACCTTACCACCTCTGAGACGGGCGCGCACGTTCGTCTCAGATCCACGCGTTTTGTTTTCCAAGATAACTACCAGATAGCACTCATGTCTCCCGTGTGATGTGACTTGGTGCGCTCGTTCGCCTCCGCTGCACACTCGAGGGACTGTAAAGCAGCGCCTCCATAATCCCATTCACCGATTTTCTTGCGCAAAACATCAAATAAATGTTTTGTTCTTTCTCTCCACACGCAAGACTATCGTCTTTCAACGACATTTGCAGATTAACATGCTGATACGGGGCCAATGTTTTTACGATATCTTTTTTTTGCGCAAAATGCCACCCACAATGTAGTATACATCTCGCCCAACGCTTGGTTCTTCTAAACATGTGCGATTTTGCTATCCCTTATTGCCTTTCGGACAGAAGAGTAGCCCTGTCATTTTACTGGAGGAAGTGATGAAGACGTCGACACCCTAAAGGAGTGGGTGTTCGATTTTGGCGGTTACGCGCATACAGCCGGAGTAGCTGTGTTTCGAAGGCTGCATAGAAAATGAATTTTTGTCCAGATAAAAGTTTCGAGGTGTTCTTTCTTGCTTCTTTTTTTTAACGGATGTTTTATTGAAGCAGTGCATTACAAGTAACGCATTCAGCCGGTAAAAGCACATGTTGTACCGCTCCACTAGACGATGGGTGCAGCCGGTAAATGGGTTTCCGACCAGGAGGAGGGGGAAGAGAGGTCTACGTTACCCCTTCCTTCATTTGCCAAAGCTAACGCAGCATCTTTTGTGTGTGCTCTGGGGGCACCATTTATGTAACATTGTGGACGGCTTTTAAATCGCTTTTGCCTCTATTATTTGCTCTTTTGTTTATGTACAAGCGCGCCATTTTTTTTTGTGGATGTCCTCTATGTATATAGTCACTGGGAAGGAACACTGTCTACGCCGTGAGTGCTTATAATGGTACAAGAAAAAGTAAATATAGGTGCGTCGTATATATATATATATATATATATATATATATATATATATATATATATATATCTATATGATAGTATATATATATATAGATATATATATATATATATATATAGATATATATCTATATATATAGATATATATATCGATATATATATATATATATCTTACTATATATATATATATATATATATATTATATATATATATATATATATCATGAAAATGGGGCCGCCGCAACCGGGATCGCACCCGCGACTTTCTGGTTGGCAGACGAGAGCACCACAACCCCTGCTCCACCGCTGTGGACGGCCCGTGGGAATGTGTTTGTGTTGTGAGACTCCTCGCTCCGCTTGCATACTGACCGGCACTTTATCTCAATTCGTTAGTTTCTGTAGCTTTCATGCTACCGTTATCATTGTTTCTGTGCGCTGTAAGCCATGGTCATGCATCACCAATTCGCCTAAACAATCGCCCTCTCTATTTTCTCCTGCACTGTGATCACAGATGCTGTTCTAGTTGATCTATCTATCTATCTATCTATCTATCTATCTATCTATCTATCTATCTATCTATCTATCTATCTATCTATCTATCTATCTATCTATCTATCTATCTATCTATCTATCTATCTCAATTCTAATCTAACCTAATCATGCATACTACCTACGACGGACATCACGTGTTGGCCACGTACGTTGGCTGTCGAGAGGACGAGTCGGTGCGTCTTGGGCTGGTTCCTCCATCGGGGCAGGGACGGGTCGGCGCAGTCGACGCCGGCCGCGCTGGTCGACAGCGGCGTGCCGCTGGTCGGGTTGGCGATGAACACGCTGCCGGGCATCGGGCTGCGGCCGGGCGCGGCTTGTGCCGTGGCCAGCAGCAGCATCAAGCTGCATACTGCCCGTCTACTCGCCGTCATGCTTTAGGAGAGAGAAAGGGGACACAGTTAAGCGATTCGTCAAAAACCGTTTACTGCAACAGCAGCTGTGAAGCTTTTCCCGAACTAAAGCTGCTCAGTGTTATACAAGTCCTGCAGCCACCGGAGTGGAGATGAACGAAAGGAAGGTGAAGGGGAGCAGCCTTTCGAAAAAGCAGCGGAGATAAAACCGTCATCACAGGTGATGGTTCACAGCAGTTATGCGCAGGCGATAGAGTCGTAAATTTTGCATGTAAGATTATTGTAATGGGACAGGATAACTATCATATAGTTTATATATCCATTCAGAAACTCGCCGACAAAAGCCTGTCCGTTTATCGGCACTTCTTGGTGGAAGTGTGTATACGCTGACGCTATGTGCACGTCACCATTGACGTCAGCAAGCATGGTGAAACACTGTGTGCTGTAGAGGTAACGCTGTCAGCGACTTTTGTACCGTTTGCGCATTATCAAATTTACACGCGACAATTCTACGTGAGACGCGTCGATTTGCTGGTGGTGCAAGTGACGAAGGTCGATTTTTTTGTTTGTGCCTCATCTTACGACACTCAGTGACTAAAGGCAGTGCCAGGTCGGCCCACTGTATACTGGCATGTAGCCTACGTCCAGAACTTGGTTCGCCTTTATTAAAATACTGAACCACGGTGACTGTGCAGCGTTTTAATCGTGCAAGACCAACTATAGCCCAATACCTCGCTTCACTTGGTTCGCCTGTCGGACTCTCAAGCACGCGGCCTGCGTACCTTTCGCTGGCCCACACACGTCTGTCTTTGTTCCCATGCGGTCACCATATGTCGAAACATCGGCGTCGAACAACTCTGTATTTCAGAATAGACGTCCCAATTTTAGTCGTCTCGAATATCAATATAGATGTGTTTCTCAAACTGTGACGCGAGACCTCAGTCTGAAATGACCCGCCAAGAGATACGGGAAAGGGTTTCTTTCAAAGGGCAAAGTGAGTTGACATTTTGTGTCAAACCCAACATATCTATCTATCTACTTGTTCTTGCTGCTTGCTCGAAGCTATAGAAGGCTGCGCAAGTTTGTATGCAGCAGAACTTTTTGGCATCACCTGCTGTCAGTTTTCCAAGACTGTTTCACTACGTGTCCTATATGACAAGCCACACACAAACAGAGAGAAAGACAGCCTGTTCAAGCTAAACGGATTGTTAAATATTTGCTGTTGTACTGCTGTAGGCATAATAAAGCACACACAGAGAGGCACGAGGAGAGAGGGAGAAAGCGAACAGATGAAATGAACCAGCATACGAACTCACTGTCACATTTAAAGGCACACTCAAACGAAGCAATAAATTAGTTTAGAGTAATAAATGTTACTCTGATAACTCTAGGGTCGGTAGTTTCACCACCATAAATTTATTAATACACGGAATAATAAGCGTGTAAAGCTTCACTTGCTAGTTTCCGGCCAGAACCTCTAACGGAGATGTCTCAGATTTCGAAGTGTTTCTTCGTATCTACGAGTAGGCCTTTATGAAACTTGTTATGCTACGTCACTTGCTCTCGGAAGACAACGTCGTTCATATTTGCTGATTTGTAACTATGTAGTCCCCTGCAGACGTCGTCAAAAAACATATGACGTCACGACGATTGGTGCGAGAACTTGAAAGAGGCGTCGCGACACGTATTATCCGCTTGCATGTTTACCCGTTTGCCAAGCGTCTTCCCATGCATGTTGTTTATGGCGTTTTTCTCTTTATTGTCCTTTCAAGGTATATTAACGCGCCTACTCTTTGAAGGGAATTCTAGAGGGGCCTCTATAGTTCTATTGAAGACACCCAGCATGCTTGTTAGTCAACATCTAGTCTGCGCTAAGCGTGCTTGCACTATGCACTGCGCGAGATCGCCCGGCCATTTACGCTGCGCACTTTCCGGCGCATAGTGCTTTCTCAGCGGTTTCTCCCGGACAAGTCTCGACTGTTCAGTTTTATAGCGGCCCATCCAGTTAACGCCGCTGGCTGTTGAGGGTGGTATTATATTTAATATTCCATGTTCAGGGTGTATTCTATAAATTACTGTTTAGAAATCGAAGCCGGGGTTCACGATTGCTATTGACTTGCTCTCTCTCAATATTTCGCCAATTGGAGCGGGCAAAATGGGGCAGTCCACTTGGTGGACAGCTACAGAATACCATCCCAGCGCTCTCGAGTTCGCGCTGCCGCTGCGTCCCTATAAAAGCAAAACGAATGAATGATACCCGCAGCGACCTCGCAGGAATGGCTGTTTGCTTGCGCAAGCTTCGGAATTTAGGAGATGCGCACTCTGATGTTACGAATAAAGGGTATGCAAACGCGGACATAACATATAAGTTGAGCCACCACAAACGCCGCGTATATACACTCTGACGTACCATCCAGCGCTCCTTGTTATGTAAGTCTACGTAGTTAAAGCGCATACCTACATGAAAAAGGTTCAGGCAAGTGCTCAGCGTGAAATATCTTGTCCGTAATCTGATGGTGCGCAGAGACTGACCATTTTCGCTTTATTTGCGCAAAGCGGGCACACGCATATACGCGTTGCGCTTGCAACATCCCTAATAGGGAACGCCAACGAAGAGAGAGCTACTGTGTAACCGGAGACGGCTGTCTCGAACGACGTGTGCGCAGACCGTGAGTTGTTCGAGCCTAACCAACGTGTAGTAGAGAGAACAAAATCTGCCAATGTGCATTCTCGCAACGGGACGTTCTTCGTGTCGCATCGCGACATTAGATCGGCGTCAGCGCTCGGGAAAGACTCGCCAGCGCGCCGCGCACTCTGCAGTCCGGCCTGCTCTTCTTCTCCTCCGGGCGCGCAGCTCAAGGATGCTCGGCACCACCCTGTCTGCGCACGGAGCCGTCTCGGAGACCATCTCGCATATTACACGTCTCCTGGGTCGGGAAAGTGCGGCTCAGGAGCTGACGAGTGCGACACGTGCAGGACGCGATCCTTACCTTTTGTGTTGCGGTGACTCTTCTTTCCGGGATGCGTTGCCGGTGTTCCCGATCCAAGATGGTCGGCGGCCAGCCTGTAGTGGACGACAGAGTGGCTGTGTGTGTGCAGTGGGCAGCAGCAGCTGGGAGGAGGAGGCGTCTGCCGATCCCGGCGGCTTCGTGCACCGGTCGATGGAACCGCGCATGGGCCTGGGGTGCTGGGGCCATCGATCCATCGTCGGCGCACGCTCTGCTTCCATAGGTTGGGGGAATGACAGAGAGAGCTACGCGGCCGCTCGTAAAAAAAGCCTAGGGAAAACATCCCGAACACGCTCCCACTAAGCTCTTGAGTCATCCCACGCCCAGTCTCACATCGAAGGAGACACTTCTTGCGTCGCCATCTGCCGGCAAATCTACGTCAACCCCGACCGTCTGTATGGCCACCGTAGATCTGCGATACCATAAGTCACTTCTCATCGAATGTTAAATCATAAATCGTGTACTTAATTCTACAGGTTTGTGGTTTCGCCCTTCACCTCGCATTTGGTAACGCGTGCAGCGTTTGTTCGTGGGCATTTCCGTTTCTGTGCCAGAATTTTGCTCTCTCTCTCTCTGTCGTCGAGTGGTGGCGCCAGAACCAGCGAGTGAAAGCAACCGAGGACCCTCTCGCCTACCGCGCGGGCGTCAGCTGACTGGTCGCTATTGTCGTGATGCGTGTACCAGGCTGGACCAGTTGCTGCTCTTTGTAAATCCAACATCACGAACCGTGAGATCGGCGAGGGCTCTTCCTTACGGCATCGTGCACCGTGCAACAGCAAGTTCGAGAGGAGTATTGCCGCTGACTCATTATTCCTGTTCGCCTCGGGGTCTTCTCCGGGACTCATCTTCCGCGGCTTTTTTTCGAACCTGGCGCCTCCGATGCAGAGCCGTGCTTGAGCGGCGCCCCGCGGCAGACTCAACCCGCCGGTCGCGTCGTCCCTAAAGTGCGGCTTGCCTAAAATTAAACCCCGCCGCCGGCAAACAGCAGACCTCCCGGCTCAACCCTGGCTCCTCTAGCCAAGGACAACGCGCGGCTTTTTGCCGTCGCCACGGACAGCTACGTAAGTCTTTGCTCTCAGAACGCCCTTCCACCACCCACTCCCACCCCTCGCGCTCCGTCAGGATGCAAACGCTGCGCTCGCTTATGCGCTGATGACCGCGGTAAGCGGCTGGCTGCCCGCCTGCCGATGGTATACTCCATTGGCCGCGTGAGCGCGCACACGTGCTAACCGTTTTTTTTGTCGTGTTCTTAGCGGCCATACGAACCGGGAGACCGCACTTCTGGCTTCTTTTTTCCGGGTCAGCTTGCCGTTTTGTTGCCGATGTGGTGCACCATCTGAGCACGGGTCGTATGCTGCGGGCGCTCTGCGTGCCCGCAATGCCGTAGATGTATGGCCGTTGATTAGAGGGCGGCCCAGAATGTGAAGGATTTGTCTTTCTGCGAGTCCGCGTATACCCACCTCCACTGTTTATGAAGTCTCGCGTATTTCGCCTCTGGTGTGCAAGACGCCTTCGTGCCGATCCGATAGTTGCCGCACAACGGTGGACACCCCTGCAATGTTCTCCATTAAGTAAGATTCTCCACTAAGGATTCGTGCACATCGTCCACGTGGAAGCAAACTGGGCAAGTACAGCCACTCTTCTGTGCCCGCAGAATTTCGCCGTTCTTGTCACGTATTTAGAGCTGTTGCTGGTGTTAACTTGTTTGGAAAATAGCCGACTTCACGGGAATGTACACGTGTGACATTCTAGCTGGGCCTCGATTTAATTGGTATTACCGTGTATAGTCTGGCGTTTGTAGCTATTTTCGCCGCCTAAAAAACAGTTGACCAACCTTCCTGATATGAGTGAGTGGAAAAAAGGAATCGCTGACTGTTCAGCACTGACGAGAGCTTGACGCTTAATGTCAATGGATTACAAAAAAATTCGTAATCTTTTCAAGCTTCAGCACTCGTGACAGGTGAACGGCAACGACGTTTTTAATGAACGACAAAGGTTGTAGCTGTGGCGGAAAAGGGGCACGACTCAGTCGCTCGCATTCTTTCCCGTGCGTGTTTACTGAAAACAGCTGTCCCACCTTACGACTACGAATAGACAGAAAATGCTCACTCTTCCTCTTTTCGCACTAACAGTTTATCGTTTACATTTCGAAAGGGAATGCTTTAGCACGGTGCGCCTGAGCTGCGTCTTCGTATTGGCAGGTGACCTGATGTGTGGCTGGAGCTTGACACGTTATTCTTCATTTGCCATCGTTTCCGGAGGCAGTAGCCTTAATACGCATACGTTATCAAAATATAACAAAAAAACGCGTTTTAAAATGTTATCGCGCTCTATGTCTTGTTGAACGGGCATAAAAACGCCTATTGAGTGGTCCTCTGATAAAGCACCTTTATCTAATAAATTTGGCACGTGCAGGCTTGCCGCATACCAGGGGGCAGCGTGAGTGTTTTGACGGATAAAGAAAAAAAAAGTAAATTCGAAAACACGAAATTTCCTCGATTGTCAAAAATAGCCTTATTTTAGTCACTCCTCCCACGTGCTCTATCGAGATAAAAAAAAGAAAAGATTAAAGTGCACTGTAACAGAACGTACAACATGACATAGGGATGCGCACGGGGAGGGGGCAGGGGGGCGCCCCCCCCACCCTAGTCACCCTAAGAGGGGGACGTATAGTGAGCCCTGTACATTGACATAATATGGAGGGGCACTGCGACTGGGAGGGGGGGGGGGGAGGCGCAGAGTCAGCCCCATACATTGGCATTTTCACAATAGGGAGTGGGGGGACGGGGCGCTGTGACAAACATCCCCCCCCCCCGAAGGGAACCGTGCGCGAGCGTATGCAGCGTGATACTTCATAGCGTGAACCCGTGTTCCAATGAGCTTCGTTAAAAAGCACCGCTTACGAATACCTCATACGTTCCCCTTGCATTCTCCGCACTACGAAACCTCTCGCAATCGTTGCCCAGGCAACAGGGCATCGTGCCTCAAAAAAAAAAAAAAGTACCTCAAAGCTGTCAGGGCAGCCTGGTGACAAAATCTAGCCCGCGAATCTGCAAATGTTGATTGACGTTCCAGTTATCTTCTGCTTGAAGATGATTGTCAACTTCGAAGAAATAAAAAGCCAAAACGAAAGTTTCGAATGACGTCAAGTGAAAAGCACTCGTAGGCAGAACTTGACTTTATCTTACAGGTACTATGTGCCTTCGTAGGCACGGCTGCGCCGTCGAAACGTCTGAAATATACTTCTAGAAGTCCTTATACTGATGTTCCAGTCGCGAACTGTATAATTACTTATTAAGTAGGCACGCGTCCTGATCTGCCGTTTTCTTTTCGCGGAGCATGTTCAGCGCCGTGTTCTAAAATTGACAGTCCTGTACTATAACGTTCGTTATCGTACCCTATACGTTCGAAATTTTCCAGAAACATACTCGTTTGAGCCATCTAGTACGTTCACATTTGGTTCTTCCATAACTTAAGGGTGATGTTCGCCCGGAATGCAGCCTAGTCGCCGCGAAGAGAAGCAATAGTATTAACACATAG
Organism: Rhipicephalus annulatus; assembly: GCA_013436015.1. Lineage (NCBI taxonomy): Eukaryota > Metazoa > Arthropoda > Arachnida > Ixodida > Ixodidae > Rhipicephalus > Rhipicephalus annulatus. The sequence continues at coordinate 225,556 of WOVY01002521.1, read as the reverse complement.
ATGTAACTATCACAACTATATACGCACTGACAGCCACCCTCACAGAAAAACTATTTTCATTAGCGCTGTGTGTATGTAGCGAAAGTATATTGAGCTCGTCGGGCAGTATACATGCTGGAAGCTAACAACGCCGTAAATAATAAGACACTGTACAACCTCGAACGAGAATGTTAGGTATGGTAAAAGCTACATAATTGAAAGTTGGGCTAGTTGGATATGCACGGTATAACTGTCAGTTCAAGCGCACGAATAAACAGAAAGGAAGACAGGACAAGCGCTTGTCCTCTCTTCCTTTCTGTTTGTTCGTGTGCTTGAACTGACAGTTATACCATGGTAAAAGCTAGCAGTGGTTGAAGCTGCGTACCTCAAAGCTATTGGTTCCGCCCGGCGACAAAATCGGCTCCGCAAATCTGCTCATTTTGGTTGACCTTTCAGTTGTATCTCCTTTTGGTAGCTATATAAAGATACGCGCCTTGCGGTGCCTTCCGTTTTATTTTACCTCTATTTATTTTATTCGCTTTCTTGCTGCACATGCCTGCGCTAGCTGTCACGCCAACTTCTTTATTCTTTTGTTCCAATCGATCTATCATGCCACGACATCGCGTGAACCATCTGTTGTAATTAGGCTGATCACGCAGAAGCAGTGTGGTCTCATGTGCCGACAGATGGCGCCCTGAAACGTTCACTTGTATTGTTACTTCTGTGTAGTTCATCATGGCGATCGCGTGGTAATGTTCTCGCCCGCATATGCAGCCACTTATACGGCATGTGAAGTCGTTATGTATAGGGTGTTTAAAAAAACGTGTCCAATATTCTTTAAAAATCGCAGAAAGGAGGTATGTCCGTGCTACATGCGACGCTGCCTTTCCTGTGACAGAAGGCATCTTCAAGCGCGTGCAAACACCAATTATACGGTCGTAAATATAGAAAGTAACATAGTTAACTTTTTAACCAGTGGTGATAGCCAGTCAAGTCCAATGGACGAATTGAAACCCTCACTACGAATAGTCCATAGCCACTTTGGAATTTTGAAAAGCGGCCACTGGTAATCGTCGTTATCGTCGTAGTCGTTATCAACCGTCAATAAGGCCCCGCCGCGGTGGTCTATTGGCTAAGGTACTTGGCTGCTGACCCGCAGGGCGCGGGTTCGAATCCCGGCTGCGGCGGCTGCATTTCCGATGGAGGCGGAAATGTAGGCCCGTGTGCTCAGATTTGGGTGCACGTTAAAGAACCCCAGGTGGTCTAAATTTCCGGAGCCCTCCACTACGGTGTCTCTCATAATCATATCTTGGTTTTGGGACGTTAAACCCCACATATCAATCAATCAACCGTCAATAAAGACACTTCGCTTCGAGGCCGCTGATCGACGCCCACTTATTCTTCTCCCTTAATGTGAGGGAAACAGTGTCGTCATTAAGGGTGTTGTCGAAGTGAATGGTATATGCTCTATTTGGTGCGTCGGTTTCGGTTTATCCAGCCAAATCGGGCTCGTTGCATCGCTCCGTGGTGATTACCAATGGCCGCTTTTCGAAAATTCTAAAGTGGCTATGGACTATTCGTAGGAAGGGCTTTAATTCACCCATTTGACACGACCGCGGCTATTACCGCTGGTTAAAAAGTTAATTGTGTGAATTTTTATAATTACTACTGTAATTGATGTTCGTACCCATCTGAAGATGCTTTCTGCCGCAGGAAGGCAACGCCGCAGGTAGCACGCTGATACCTCCTTTCTGTAATTCTTAAAGAATATTGGACACATTTCTTGAAACACACACACACACACACACACACACACACACACACACACACACACACATATATATATATATATATAGATATATATATATATATATATATATATATATATATATATATATATATATATATATATATATATATATATATATATATATATGAGATATAACAGACAGTAATGCCAAGGAATGTACAGGGGAAGTTATTAAAACCAATGGAATGTAAATAAGAAGAAAGAAAAGTGGATGAAAAAATTACCAACTGTGAGCAGGAATCGAACCTACGACCTTCGAAGGTCGTAGGTTCGATTCCTGCTCACAGTTGGTAATTTTTTCATCCACTTTTCTTTCTTCTTATTTACATTCCATTGGTTTTAATAACTTCCCCTGTACATTCCTTGGCATTACTGTCTGTTATATCTCATTAATATTGTGTTAAAACACGGAAAAACGAGCCCTTAGGTATACACTTCTTTCCCTTATTATATATATATATATATATATATATATATATATATATATATATATATATATATATATATATATATATATATATATATATATATATATATATATACACAAATGATATTTCCTTTTCGAAGGGACTACAATATTGCCTGAATGCGATGTTGTCTTAGTACGCGGTGACTGGCTGGCAGCCATGCAATAAAATATAATCGAGTGAGGAAATGTAACGCTAAATGGCAAGTAAGTGACTGCAGGTGGTGCAGTACAAACGGGTTGCTGAAGCGCGAATGATGGCAGGCGGAATCCGAGAAAGGACGATCGCTTGTTGACTGTACGCATCTTTGTTTGTGCTGCAATACCATGGAGATAGTGTCGACTAATGCCAAGAAAGTAACATGGCAGTATCTTCTATCGCCTGGTTGTTCTATGGTTTAAGTACGCACCCTATAGGACAAATCAGTTGTGCGGAATTTTGTGTATTTGGGAAAAGTGACACTTCGTTGGTGTTTAGCCCCAGTGGGCAAGGCACTCGGCTTCTCAACCTGGGAGACCTCGGAAAAGCGACAGTACAGGACCCTGCAATATATTTGGATCTTTCCTTCGACAGGCAACCTTGTAAGAACCTTGGAAGGTAATGCATCCCGAGAAGTCTGCCATGGTGACTCCGCTGCCCCAGACGCCCACCCTGGTGCTCATCGACGGAAGTTGCTCGCTGCTGAGCCGACAAGTGAGCGCGAATCATGGCTGAATGCAGAACCCATTGTTACATCCCCGATCAACGAGCGCTTAACAGGCTTGCTGTCCTCGGCCATCTGCCGCTCCTACCTAACATACTCATATGTAGAAAACCTCTAACTGGCTGTTGAGCAAATCCTAAATAACCTGGTGGATTGGAAACCGCATTAGATTGACGTTGTGGCCAGTTTTTTTTGCATGGTCATCATTTGCTTCGTCTGCTTTCTCTGTCCACATAGTTATCCATCACTCTTCCCTCCTCCCAACTCACAGAATCAGAGGAATCAACCATACGTTCCATACAGTCCATATCTGCCAACCTTATCTCTTTTGTCACTAGATATGGATGCCTTTACCATGCACAGGATGTTCACTTCTCGGCATGCGCGCGCATACCCAAGAGGAGCTTGACATCACGCCCTAGACGTCGGCAGGAGGTGGACCACGTGCCGAACATCCTCAAAACGCATCCGTTAAAGTCCACCCGTAACAGCGACAGTTGCAGCCAGTGCTTGAGCAATGTGCATGCCTCGTCTCCCACTCTTTTAACAATCTGCCATGAAGCTTCGGTTCATGCAACCAGCCACTAGTGAAGTCCGTCTAATTGCTTCGCTAACAACCCAGCCTTGCTGTTCTTCCCTGTCAGGGGAGCTTGAGTGTCATCATCTGGTCACGCTGCGTGTGAGCATGATGCAAACGAACAGCGAATGTTCCGTTACATTGTCGTTACATTTGTTTTATTTCATTATTATTCATTCATTTGTGTCAACGTAATCATTCATCCCATGTTTCTCACCGTATGGCTTATTGAGATGGAATAGGTGAGGCACTCTTTATCTCACTTTCTCCACGGCAGCACCATGTGTAACGAATTCGGAACTAACGGACGAATGACATGAGAGAGAGAGAAGTAATTTATTGACAGAAAGGTGGAGAGGTCGGTCTGAGCTACAGTTTGCTCTGGCCTGCTTCTCTACACTGGGGAAGGGTGACTGAAGAGTGAAAGTGTGATTAACGGCGATGATAAGGTAGGGAGATGAGAACATGGTCTTGTTAAGCTGGGGTAACTCTACAGACATGCATCCAGCTCAGTGGCTTCTAAGAATGCGACGACGGCTCATATCACCACATTTGTGCTAAGGGCTGAGGATGAGGTCGTGTTAGGCCAAGGACCTAACACGACCTCATCAGTTAATGGTCGACTAAAAAAATGACATAATTAATTATGCACGTCTATGCCTAACAAATACTGTTTAAATCTAATATTAAATGATGTGTATATGTGTGTGTTCCTCGTAAGTCCGTGTGAGCCTACAGTCTGTCTGTACAAGTGACAGCGTGAAACAGAGGAGCTGTGGTTGCACAGGGAGGTATGTGAAAGAAAGCACATAATTCAGATGTGTGCAAAACAATCCACTGCTTTGCTAGCAGTCATTAACACTGGTCGAAAAAGGCGTGCAGTATGCCAGAGCCGTCGCTTCTAGTAGCAGACTTGTTTTCGCCTAGGCGAATGCAAAAGCCCGAGTTCCTAGGAGGAATGTGTACCGGATAAGTTTGAGGCACCTTCTGTACAAGAATTCTGCGTCGCTTATTCAAACCCCTGTGTTTCTGAAAACCTACGTCTTGTACTATAAGTAAGCTTTGTTTACTTTGATGATCGTTTTTACTGTCAGCTTTTATATATATATATATATATATATATATATATATATATATATATATATATATATATATATATATATATATATATATATATATAAACCCCCATTATGGATTCTCATAATCATATTGTGGTTTTGGGACGTGAAACCTAACCAGTTATTGTGTTTTCACGGTTACCTCACGTAGGAATAGCTTGAGGCTTCTGCCAAATTAGGGCGACGTGACTGCATTGTAAAGGTACGTCGAAAAAAGAAAACTAGGCGTATAAAACTAGGCGATAAGCGAGCTTGTCATAACATCCACTTGAAACACGGAGTTATTTTGTTTATAGGTTTTTTGTATCTTTTTTTTTCCTCATGAGAGAGGTGAACGGTGAAGGGTAGGCTACGACTTCGCTCGAGATCAGTGTCACCATTTAGAGTCTTTGTGTATAATAAATGTAATGATACCATGCGCTCGATCCGTTTGACACCGTGGGAGAAGCGATGCTCGGACCACAGACGAAACACAATCACGCAATTCGCGGCGAGATCGGGCTATAGGTGGCAGCACCGTCCCGGCGCAAGTGTGGACAGGCGGTCGGCGGCGCGTATACAATTACACGCAGTGCTGCTTCGTTGCGTGCGGTCTGAGCCGATTTTCGGCGGATAAAATGCGTTGAATACAGTCTACTGTTAATATCTACGCTCTTCTCTACTGAATTGGGGCACGACGCCTATGCAACGTTGACATTGCCCGCGAATAAAGCGCATTCTGCCTTTCACAAGAATGCTCGCCCTGGGTTACTCTCTTCACGCTTTCGCACCAAATCACGCCTTTGCTGTGTTGTTTGTACGTGGTTAGCTTGTGCTCCACCTGCTACGCGCTGCTTTAGCGTGACTGAGCTACTTATTTACATATTTGTCGTCTGCATACGACAAAAAAAAAAGAGAGAGAAAGAAGTGAAGACAGAGGAGAAAGATAGTAGGAAGCAAGCATATCTGTGCAATTAGTTCAGTACCACCGTTTGTACCTTATACGCGTATGATTTTTTTTTATTCCTCTCATTTTGTTCGCCATGAAATGTGGGACGGTCGATAAGTCTAGTCGGGAAAGCTTAGTGGCTGACGGCGCTTTGCGCTACAATGCGTTTACCTCGTGTGCACACGTGTGCTGCTGTTCGAAAAATGAGGTGTCATCCGATCAATTCCTTCCATGAAGCATTTCGATTATTCTTCTGCTTTTCTAGTTACCTTATGACCTTCCCTTCGATGCTAGTCCATATAGGAATGCCTTGTCCACACTTGTTTCGTCCGAATTCTTCCGGTAATCGCATGGGTCTTCCAAGGTACGGGTGCTGTAAAAGGTCGGTTAACAGAAGTGGACGTGCTTGCTGAGCTCTGCGGCTAATGCGAATGGTGCCCCGAGGCGAAGCCGGTCTTTTGCGTGGTGGTGGTCTCAGACGCTCGCTTCGTAAGAGTGCGCAGCTTGTCTGGCGTCAGCAGAGAGCACTGTTCTCGGCCATTAGCGCTGGGCTTGACAGAGACCCGAGATGTGGAAGAGAACTTTAAAAGCAGCTGGATCCCCGAAGCTCTTGATGGAACGCTCTTTTCTTGTCTAGAGTGAATGTTCCCTTTCATATATAGCTGCGACGGTCGTCGACTGTCGGAATTGATGCCCTCTCGACAAACGTCTCAATGAACGATGCGCACTGTATATGTCAGCTGTTTCTTCGAAGGGTTGTGTGTATACGTAACCTCTTAAGTTAAAGCTGTGAAATATAAAGAATGAAGCTTACTTACGGCACATTCAATATTACGTATGTGTACAGGAATAACTCTGCGCTACTATCACTGACCAAAGTTGAATTATTGGAATTAAAAAAATACTAAATTAATTTACTGAATTGAATTTCTTTGAATTTTCCCTTCAGTGTAACAATGTGTGGTGTACGGGCGCTTGACCGAAAGTCGTGGGTTCGATTCCGACCCCGGCGATCGCATTTCAATATCAGTGACCGCTAAATAGATACAATAAATAAATAATAAATACAGCGCGAAAAGGACGCACACGAAATGCAACAAAAGGGAGACGGGTGAGCGCTGACTCGCAAATTAAAAGATTTATTTAGAGAACAGATGCACGTAAACAAAAAAAAATAAAAATAAAAAAGCTGCCAGGCTTGCGGACATTTGCACGTAACGCCACATCTCGCCGGCGACAGGGATGACTGGCCGTAACTGAATGGGAAAAATGCGAAAAAAAATCATATTTGAAGAAAAAAAAACTGTATTTATCACGAATGACTCCCGGTTTTTTACAGCAGATATTTATTTGAGCAGTGTGACAAGGTTACATATTGCCGCAATACGAATTACACGAATTCTCACTGCGTTGAATATTTAACAATGACATCCCATGTGTTTTTATGGGTGGTCTTCGATTTTCCTGGGAAGCCAAACACTTTGCATTGCAATACTGCAATTTTACCCAAATCTACCAGTGGGTCTCTGCTACATATAACTCGGAGACGTTTTTGAAAACTAGCTTTTTTCAAGAGATATGATTTTTCTCACCTATTTGCCATTCAGTTATGGCGGGCAGCCGTTCCTGCTGCCGAGAGATAGCGCCACATCTAAATGTTCCCAATTTCTGGGAACATATTCAAACACTCTTTGCCTACAAGCACACTTGCAGGGTACCTACTACGCCATTAACCATAATAATTTTTTTTGTAGTCGGGAGGCATTCACCGAACCATCTTCCGTCATTCTTCGGAGAAGCGTGGCTCCGTAACCCATCCGCAAAATTGTCCATAAAACCTGAATGACCTGTGACGTGTAAACGTACGCACGACACCCTGAATTGTTGTACGCCTCGCAGACTCGACTAAAAGAATGAGCACATTTTTTTCTCACATTCGATGCACCATACAAGCTCGGCTTGAAGAGAGGAGAACGCCATCTCAACGAAAGTTCTGCGTGGCGGTTCAACGAACAGTAAAAAATTGGTATAGATAAAATCGCACGTCGTTTGGAGGCTCTCCCGCGTATGCAACACTCGACGCTTCTTTCGTTGCTTCCTCGTTCAAAAGTTAACGTCCTGAAGCGATCGCATTACATGTACAATAGCCCTGAAAATGACGCGCCGTACAAGGACCTTTTTCTTTTCTTTTTGTCTTATACGGATTGTCTCTTCGTTGCAGGTGTTGAAAGCCGGTAAGAAACAACTCTGAGAATAGGGCTGGCGTTATTCGAAGTATGAAGGCTTGAATCGTTGCCTTCATTTCGTGATGGCTTGAGACAACGAAATGGTGAAGCTTTCACGAAATACCGCATAGTGTGTACATGCCATTTATCTAGGGAAACAAACAAACAAGCAAGCAAACAAACAAAATCGTGCAAGGCATGAAACAGCGAAGGCGGACTATCCTGAAGCCTTATCTGGTTGTGTCTATGTCACTTCTCAGCGCGGAGAGGTTTGAGCCAAAGCAACAGACAGTCGCAGACATGACACGGATGTCCAAACTCCAGGTACTGAAACCCGGTGCTTCGTAGATTTGCGGGCACGTCGTCATTCGCGTATACGGCTGCTTCCAATCGCTTCGGGCTCCTCTCGCAGTCGCCTTTGCCTTTTCCGCATCCCATAGTATTCTTTCGTTGTACGTGCAGCTGAAGCACTCCGTACAGGTGCTTCAGCAAAGGTGGAACGTGCTGCCACGATGTTTATTACTGGGTTAACACGGATGACTTATTACAGGGAAAGTTGTTATGGGATCACAAAAAGAAATCGTTGAGACCGTATGCATAGGTGAGCGATTGGCCACCCAGGAGGAGCGCATACTTGGTCATTTTCTTGCTCGTGAAAGCAATGACTGTGCTCTTGTTTTAAAGAAAAATGCAAAGCTTGGGGAGCCAAAAACGTGGAGAGGTTCCGTAAATCTTTTTGAAGGCGTTGTTTAGTGACAAAACGCGAACTTGAAGTTTTCCAGATACAGATATCATCGGCGTAGATCGTGGTGTATACTCCTCGCAGCATTATCCTTCTTATATGTATCAGAGTGATGTTGAAAATGAGCGGACTGAGCACAGCACCCTGGAGTGCGCCCTGCTCTATACTGCGTACAACTGTGCAGTTTGGAGTGCTCATATGTATCTTCCGTTCTATTAAATAGCTTGCAATCCATTTATACAGCTCGTGAATTTGTCTAAGCCTACAGAAGAGCTCATCAGACTCGGAAACTGTACTGGAAGCAGGATGTCTTCCACTAGATGTCATCTCCACTCAGGAAATATTGCGCACTTATGTTCAACGTCAACAAGGGAAGAAGTATTTTCTGGGCTGCGTACATCTTACCCACAGCAATTCTGCAGCATTCGGCCAAGTTGTGCAAATGCAGCAACTTGCTGCTATCAGACCACCGGAGAAGTTAATGCCTCCAAGATTTACTCCCTGGACGCTTTCGCCTCTTGATGATAAACCATTTGTACTAGGCATCAATGGAGCAAAGAGACGTATCGCACAGATCGCAGTGCTGCAGACTACTCCCTTCTACGTAGTCCAGCACTATATTCAGCATTCTCATATTTATTTATTTATTTATTTGTTTATTTGTTTTATTTATTTATTTATTTATTTATTTATTTATTTATTTATTTATTTATTACACATCAAAGGCCCCTAAAAAGCGGTTTTACATGAGGGGTGGGCGTATCTACAACAACAGTTCTTCTATATGATATGTTTGAACATGGTTGTGTCTGATTGAAGTACTGCTTTGTTGGGAAGGTCATTCCAGGCTTTTGATGTCAGGTTGAAGAAGGAGGATGCATGGGAGACAGTGTGAGTTTTAGGGGGGTATACAGTCTTTTTGTGGTTGTCCCGGCGATGAGCTGGAACAATGAGGTTGACTTTGGGTGATTTGTGAAAGATCTTGTGAAAGAGAGAAAGGCGGGCGACTCGACGGCGTCATGCAAGGCTGGGAAGGTTTGCTTGTGATTTGAGTTTCGATGAACTAGACTTGTAGGAATAGTCTGAAAAAACGAAACGGCACGGCTCTGCACTGATTCAATCATGGCGATGTGGTTATGCTGGCATGGTTTCCACAGGGCACATGCGTATTCGAGTTTCGACATGACTAACGTAGGTTAAAAGTTTTACTGAGGGTGGAGCTAATCGGATATTACGCCGCAATTAAGAAACCGAGAACACGATTAGAAGGATTTTTTATGCTTGGTATATGGGTGTGCCATGATAGGTCAAAAGAGATTGATGATTGATATGTGGGGTTTAACGTCCCAAAACCACCATATGATTACGAAAAGCGCCGTGTGGAGGGCTCTGGAAATTCCGAACACCATGATTTTTTCAACGTGCACCCAAATCTGAGCACACGGGCCTACAACATTTCTTCCTCCATCAGAAACGCAGCCGCCGCAGCCAGGATTCGATCCCGCGACCTGCGGGTCAGCAGCCGAGTACCTTAGCCACTAGACCACCGCGGCTGGGCAGGTCAGAAGAGAGATTAACACTTAAATACTTCTAGGTATTAACGTCTCAGCTACTCATGAGACTTCCTCATGTGGCCTCTTTCTATCTTATCAAGACATTCTATCTTATCGGCTACAATGCAGGGCATCATAAACGACAGCAGAACTTCATGGCATCAAAGAAGCAGTCTTCTATGTCCAGAGAAGCCAAAACCGATGGGCGCACCTTCACTGACTCCAATGGAGCACTACAAATACTGTTCAACGTCTTTAAAAAATTATCAGCCGATTTAGCTCGATATAGCGTACTTACGTCGCATGGCTATTATACCTCTAGTCACGTTATCACATTTCAGCGGATACCGACTCATTGTTGTATTCTGGCCAATGAAAACGCAGATAAAGCTGCCCGCAAAGGACTTCGAAACCAAAATCATTGTCGAACATATTTTACTAAATCTAATGCTTTCCAGCTGGCTAAAGGACTTGCTTCCGAAGAGAAGAAGAGGTCCTGGAACCTTTCCGACGCATCATTATGCTTTCCTCCACTCTATCGACCCACATCTAACAATTAGCCTCCCATACCGAATTCCTAGACATCTGGAACACTGTTGGAACACTGTTGAGCCGGTACCATCGTCTCCGATTCAACAGTGCTTATGGAAACAACTTACGGTACCATTTTGGTCAAGCAGAAAGCTCATATCGCAATAGCTGTGGCTCCACCGAAACTGTAGAACATAACTTGTTTGAGTGCCGAGCGCATGCCGATCAGCGTGCTCTCTGTGAACAATACATGTATTTGCTAACCGAAGAACTTTTATCAATAGACTGTGTATTACGCCCTTTAACCATGCCTCACGCAACAGAGGCATGTGATGAAGCTTTTATTCACGCATTTAGGCAATACCGGCCGGCTCGACGAACTGTAGTGGCACCTTGAAAACTCGTAATAATTCATTCTATCAGCACACGCACCCGCCCAAGAGATAAAAAAACTGTTTGTATATTAATTATTTTCTTTCCGTTTTATCTTTTAATGTTTTCTCTCTATCTCTCTTTCTGTCTTTCAGTCACCAGTCCTCTTCCCCACGCGGAGTATTAAGACAGCGATCTGCACACGCCGGCTAAATTCTCTGCCTTTCAATAAATAGTTCTCCCTCCCTCTCTATCTGAAATGTTAATTGGTGCTTGCCACCCGTCTGATGCCTTTTTAATATTTAGTTTACTATAGTTGTGGGTAGTAGTATTTGCCCGTGGCACATACCCGTTCATGATGATGATAATTTTTGTACTTACCAAAGTTCTTACGGCCGACACAAACAGCTTCACTATTTAAAGTCACAGTTTGGGGAGTTATTCGTTTTGCAGTTTCCGGCTGTGTGGATGCTGTAGACTCACAACTCGTTTCCTTGCTTGCCAAGTATCGAGCCCTCAGAGTTATTGCACTTGTCATGAACTTAGCAAAGCAGGGGCCATGGTGAGAACTCGCTAAACGACCAGTCTTGCTGGAGTCAACGTTTAAACAATATGCAATTGTCTTCGCACACGCGTTAGGACGAAGGCACGCCCCTTTGTTGAAACATCGGCTCCGCAGCGACCGCTCGTTCGTGGAGTTACCATCACTGCTGCATTGCCATGGAGATGACAAGTCCGTGCATGATAGACGGCCTCTCATGGCTTAAACCTCTCGTCTTACCCTGAACTTGAGTCTTGAATGGACAACAATACAACGTAATGTTGCAGAGGAATAGAAGTTTTGGTGTTGATAAATGTCGGTGGCCACTTATGTGTCGCACCACGTGTTTTTTTTTTCTATGCACAGTGCTGTTGGGTAATTATTGCTTATCTTTCTGCATTAATAAAGGAACGTTCTCAGTAAACACCAAGAAATGAGAAAATTCGGCTGCAAAGAAAATTCGACATTCAAGAAAGTACGTAGATTCCGCATACATTTTAATTGAGATTGAATACAGACATGTTGTTTGTCATTGTAAAGTTGGAGACAAACTACGCGAAACCATACCGCCTACGCAATTGTGTGGCTGCAGGTCTTTGGTTGTATTTGTTTTGTGGTCTCTCCCTATTGTCTCTGTGTGCTTGTGTATCCGCGTGTAATATGTCTACCGATCTTTCAGCCGATAAGGCACTATATAGGTAGAAAAGTACAAACATATCGGAATTACAAACTATTCATTTATGGCATGCAACTATAGCATACCTTCATGTTTCGACCGGCAACAGCGCTTAATTTTTCCCAGTTTACATGCTCTGCGTGTGCTGTTCCAATCATTACACACGCACAAGAATACCTTTCTCGCTTACAAACCCCACGCTGCATGCAGGACACCGAGTCTTCGTCGCCCCCGGGATCCCCGCCCGAAGTGTCCAAGAAGACTCCGGGATGCTCATGGCGCGACCAGTGGCGAATCGGGGCGCTGATGGGCGCCTCGGTGGTGTCCCTCTACTGCTGCGTCTTCTGGCTCATCTACGCCCTCTCCATGGAAGGTGGCCGGCGACCGGGCCTCTTCCTGTCGGCCACGTGCCTGCTGCTGCTCGTCGCGCTCGGCGTCACGCTTCTCTCCATCCGCAAGCTGTGCGACCTACTCACCCCAGCGCCAGTTCCCGTCTGACCCGTCAGCTCTGAGCCGCTGCCTAGCGGCGGTGCGCTGTCCGATGACAGCGCCGTCTGATGCCCCTGGCGGCGCAGACAGTAGTGACGCACTCTATGAGGTCACGTGTTGGATCGCTTGCGCGCTACTCAAAGCGCACAAAGTACCCTTGTACCGACGCTAAGTGCTTTGTACCCATTTAGCGGACGAAGTGTTATTCGCATTGAGATGGAATTTAGGCGCGCTGAGCGTTGCAGAGACGTGGTGGTGATCCTAGCTTCTGTGAAGAAGATGTGAGCCGCGGGAGGCAATAAGATCCGAAATGTTGCATTGAGTCAAAGGAGTACAGCCACGCGCTTCCCAAAAATAAGACGGTGAGGCGCCAGACATCTTAAACTAAAGGAAACAAAAAAAAACATTGTAATGTTTTCCACAGCTGCCAGTCAGGCAATTTTGTTTTCCTGTAGTTTTCTCATAGTAGGGATTATTGCATTTCTGTACTCGTCCACTGAACTTACGCTGTCAATAGCTTACCTTCACCAGGAGCAGCTTTTCACAGTCCAGCCACCATTCATACCCGACTCTTCAAGGATTATTCTAGACCGTCTGTTGGCTGTGCACGAGCGGTGAAATGTGCAGCTCGCATCATGACGTTGCAGCAGCACCATCCTCGACGTATTCGCATGGACACACCCAGTGCCACGCCGTGTCGACCTTGTGTATGCTGACAGGTGACAAGAGCCACCTCCACGGAACTGTGTCAGCCTGCATGGCGTGAACCTGGAATAGCAGTCTCGGCACCGTCAGCTTGTTTGGTGTTTATTTAAGCTTACACCTCTGTCGGCGGGACTGACTCTTCTAACTTTTGCGTGAATTCGCATCCTTGCGGACACGTTTTACAAGTGACACTGTTCCAAACGCATATTCGCCCAACTGTACATCTATGTGTGTGAAGTTTTGATTCACTGGTTTGTAGCCAGCCCTGCATGCCACGGCACCGTGACAGCTAGTTATCTCTAGTAACGCGCTTCGTTAGTGAAGACGCAACACGACGCAAAACGACAGTCATGTAATCAAGCTGCGGTTACTTCTTGCATACACCTACTTTTTTAAATAGTATAAACCGACTCGCTTGATATTTTAACACGCGCACCATGTGTGAAATTCGCTTGACAGGCTTTTGCGAAGCTGCACACTGTGCTGTTTCTGTTGCAGTAGAGAAACTAACTCGGAATTTGTGAAGTGTACGCGATACTTGACTATTCATTTGGATGTATGAGTCATTTGGAGGTATGGTGAAATTTTAATCTTTGGCATACCAAAAAAAAATCTTTAGAATATCCACAGACGGAGGTTTTGGCTACAGGATTGATATGACTTTCATGTGAAGTGTACAACGATTTTTTATTATTTGCCGATATGCATGAATCGTTCGATCTATCGCTCAAGAAACAATACCAAAGGTTGGTATAACTTCACGTGTCTTCGAGCATTTGCACGAAATCACTAAGGTAACAAAAAATTGAGCAAAGTGCCGAAATAACTTTATTTGGAGACAGGTTTCAAGGGTGTTGTAGTGCAAGTAAAAATGTTGCGGCGCGGGTATTAAACATTAATAAGAACAGCCGGTGAAATTGAACGGACGGAACAAGCGTTACACAGAGAACTCTGTAAGCCATGGCATAAGACTGACTGGCATGCATTGCCACTCCTGCATGCACTGGCAGCGCAAGGCGTGCCCTGTTGGGGCGACCGTTCTTTTGTCAGTCAAACGTATTTCTGTCTCGTTTCTTGACTTGGTCGATATATACGGCAGCGCTGCATTCTTCACCTTCTAAGCACACATTGAGTGACTCACAGCTACTAGCTGGACAAATGGTGCTTGTCGCGTATAGATGACTCCATTGTACGTATGTCTACAATTGTTGTACACTAGTCACAATATACACATTGCCCTCTAATGATGCTCTATGAAGTCGTGTAATTTCATAGCGTATTTTGCGAAAGTGAATGAGCCATTTTGTCAAGTCGTAAAGGCTGCCTTGAGCTTGTAACTCCTAGCACTAGTTTTTCAACATAAAGAGTGGTTATCATAACCGCCCTGATGGTTTAGACGTTATGATGTTCTACTGCTGACCCGATGGCTGCCGGTTTGGATCTGGTCCCCGGAAGCCACATTCCGATGGAAGCTTTGTACTGGAGGGCTGTCCACTTAGATTTAGAGGCACGTCAAAGAACCCTAGGTGGTTGAGATTTCCGGAGCCCTCCACTGCGGTATCCCTCGTAATCATACCGTGGTTTTAACGTTAAGCCCTAGCAATTACACAGCAAAAATAACAATAAAAAAGTTGTCCTTTACGGGACGCACGTACTCTAAATAGTACTCGCACTTCCCATCGGTGGCGCCGTCTGCAACCCCCTAGTCCTAGTTTTTCGTCAAGTGGGAAACTTACGATTGAGTAAGTTTCCCACTTACGACTATATCTTGACCTACGACTATATCTAAACTTACGACTATATCTTGGCCTTGGTGATTGCTTCCTGACTTGAGCTGCTCCCACTGCAGTGATGAATGTATTACAAGGGTGTGCAATTAGGCAATTTTATAACCGAATCGAATACTTACTGTTCGAATAGTTTTCGAATAGTATAAGGCAACCAGTTCCAAAGCACCCCTAAAATGGTAATTAAACATTTTAGAATCATCCCACGAAATCCACAACAATTTATTTGATACAAACATTCAGAAGCTTGAACAAAGGAGCATCAAGATTACTTTTAACAGAGGGAAATATAAATTAGAGCATTTTTTAAAAAAGTGAAGCAAGCTCGTGCACAGCAGCAACTATATCCACTGAAATATTTTGTAAGTGCTGGTTTAAAGGTGGCACTTTGTCAGCAGTTTATAAATACAACTGATATGTAAGTATCAAGAAGTATTATTAATGCGTAAACATCATCATGAATGTCATATTGGACTTATGACCGTCGCTTCGGCGACACTGTAGTTTTAAGCAAGAGCGCCTTCATCCTGTGATCAGTGTAGTGTCGATAGTCCCGTAAAACCCATGGACTCCACGCAACTTGATAAAACGAGAAACGTCCCCCCTTAATGTTTCAACTTCTTCTTTTTTTGGAGTAATTTAATTGGTGTTTAATAGTGGGAGAATATTCGAAAAATATTCGGCATTTCAAATTTTCACTATTTCATTCGCATACCGAATCGAGCCGAACGCTTTTTGATTTGTTATTCGAAATTCTCGAATATTTGGACACCCATATCATAACAATATTATATTCGGACCGTGACTGGCGACTATCAATGAATTTAAATGCACCCTGACGCTGGTGCAACTTTCCGTTTTTGTACGCGTGCATTCTCTCGCGACAATATATGGCCCTATTGACGGTATCAGCTACTGGATTTCGCGAAGGCGATTATTGACGTGCTTTGCGTAGTAGCTGTCATCTTGACGGCCTTCGCCTTCTTAATTGCATCCTTCCTGAATCGTTGCACGTCACTTTCGAAAGCCTCTTTTCCACAAATAGCACCTGTACCCGATAGCGGCAATCTGCGAATGTTTTTCCTTAGACGTTGCATGAATGACAGAACGCATCTATAAACTATAAAATCATCGCCAGCGTAAGATTTGCTACCAATTTGCACGAAAACGCAGGTTACAGGACAGATATAAACGTTTCATCTGCTTCATTACCGAAGGTTTTCACTCGGATCCAGTACCCTGTCTTCGTTTTTTTTTATTGTTATAGAAAGAAGGAAGTGAGTTTGCCACCTGCTGATAGTTTACGCCTGAGTGAGTGTGTGAGAGTGAGTGAGTGAAAGCTTTATTTCTGAGATCAAGCTGTTAATACCCGGAGCTTGGCAGCACGCCAAGTGCCAGCATGGTCTGGCAATCCCCCACGCAACGCCCATCCATGTACCTTCAGGCGACCAAATGGGAGGCCGAGCTGAATACCCCAGAGTACCAGACCGGTGAGTAGGGTTAGACATCTTATCTGTAAATTAACGGCCCGATTAGCTTCCAACAAATAATTGATAAAGATTATAGAGGCGTTGAACGACGCTTGTGGAGGATAACAGATGTTTCATTCTAATTAAAAATGTTGGGGGACATACATATGACACTTGTAACGGGAATGCTTGTATCCAAAAATTTAGTCGACTGTAACACATGAATGACAGACGGCCAAACTATGATTGAGCGCAGTTTAATACACCGCTGTTCATCTAATACCGCAATATCATTTTTGTTGTGTTTATGAATGAGGTCACATATATAAATGCTCACCCAAAACTTCTTTTTTTTTCTCTTCATTTATATTGTTGCCGCTACATACGTTACCGATCATGTCGGTCAGGTCGAGTTTACGATTAACACCGAATTGTCGCACACCCATGCTGGACTGAGGCTCAGTTATCTAGTGGGCTTTTATGCCGACGCTGTAGACCTTGTTTATCTTGTACAGGTTCTCCTTTCGCCACAGATTAGCCAGTTTTTAGGATAGCGTGTGCAAAGCTCCGTGTTGGTGTTAGTCACCGAGCGCACACGTCATATTTATTTATTTACTTTTTTATTTATTGAAAAATACCTGCAGCGCCCAACAGCATTATTGCAGGGAGAAATACACACCGTAACATACGCTTACACAAAAAGCACTATTCAAAAACAAGATGAACACAAAAACACATAACAAAAATGGTATGCCCTCCTGCATTAGTAGTATCGTACCCAACGAATGCTATCTTTGTTGTACGCTATTCAGAAGCAGCATATTATACGTTATTAGAGTTCCCCCGCCGCAGTGGTCTAGTGGATAAGGTACTACTCGGCTGCTGACACGCAGGTCGCGGGATCGAATCCCGGCTGCGGCGGCATGCATTTCCGATGGAGGCGGAAATGCTGTAGGCCCGTGTGCTCAGATTCGGGTACACGTTGAAGAACCCCAAGTGGTCTAAATTTCTGGAGGCCTCGACAACGGCGTATCTCAATTAATCAAATGGTGGTTTTGGGACGTTAAACCGTACATATAAATCAAATCAAATACATTATTAGAGCAGAAAAGACCTTGACTTTCCAGGTTTGTTTACTGCGCAAATTTCAAGGGATCCAGGAAAAATGTCGAGCCGAACCGAAGGTGTCCGTCTGCGGTTCAATAATCGGCGCCCGGTGGTCTTCGCCGCCTACGCAGGCCTCACGAATAGGCCTATTCTCGGTAAAACGGGTCACGAGACGAGGATGACGGGACGGCGGTAATGGAGCTCAAAAATGGTGCGTGCACACGTGCTATATTGGTCCCATGCCCCGCTCCTCATCTCAGATCCATCCCGCGGTACAACAGCGGCGCATCTGCGACGTGTCTCGCCCAATCACAAGATGGCGCCACCGACCTCGACACTTGTCACTCAAGCACAAGGCCGCGCCGAGCCAGCATTGCATCGGGATAAGCACTGTCGCGCTAAAACCGCCGAGTCACCCTTTGTGGGTTACGGTACCACTAGATGCTTATTGACCAAGTTTATCTGGGGCTTACCGATAACAATCGAACGGGTTACGCGTGGGTTAGTGTTACGATATAGTGAACAGGGACAGACGTCAGCAATGATGAAGACAGTTCCCGACCGCTATGACAATGCTTGCCGAGTACTTCACTGTTTCCTATATGCCTGTCACAAGGTATATAATGCACGTCAATAGTGTTCCCCATAGGAAAACGCCGGGGCATATAGGTAATATTACCGAAAGGAAAATAAGCGTAATATGTATAGATGGATTATAAAGGACATACAGGGTGTTATTCAGTCTCCAATTCGCTGACCTTTATATATATATATATATATATATATATATATATATATATATATATATATATATATATATATATATATATATATATATATATATATATATATATATATATATATATATATATATATATTGGAGGGACGCCGTACATTTTGACCATCTGGTGTAATAATATAAAGTGCACTGATATCGCACAGTACACCGTACCCTAGCGTTGCCTTAGTCGCTACACCCCCACAGTGGACCCCCGATTGGGATCGTTGCAGGAGGGCGTATACAGGCACGGCGATTTTCATATAGTAATAACCGAACGCGGTCAGCGAAAACTACACTCCTCCCCCCTCCCCCAACCCCTAAATCTGCGCGCACACTAGTGCTTACGCAACGTCGTTTGTCGAAGGCCTGAAAAAAAAAGAAGGAAAATGCTCCTGCGTGCGTAGAGAAAAATTACATGCAGAGAAAAGGCAGTGCGCGTGTAAAAGAGTGTGACGGCGAGTAGGAAGGCGCCGTGCCTAAGACAGAGTCGTCCAAAGGTCATCGAGTCATTGGAGTCTCGCTGCAGACAAAGGCCGCTGTGCACAACGTCGAGCTGAGCGCAGCGGGTCGCCAATCGTTGTCGACGCGCAGCGGGTGCGTTGCGCTGGACTGACTGCTTGCTTGCTCGTTTCTTTGGCCGCCTTCCAAAACTCGCGACGGGGCGAGTGCACCGCACCTGTGTGCAAGAGCTCCGCTGCCGCCGCGCGAGATCGCACACGGTCGTTACCGCCGCGCAATCTTTACGCGCGCCGAGTCTGTGCGGCGACGTGTTTGCCACATCCGTGCAACGAATGCGCGCAGATGTTTTTCACTTAATTCCTGATTTGCACCGGATTTATTAGACTACGAAGCGTCGATGAAAGCCTGTTGAATACTCGTATTATAATCGGATTGTGCGCACAGTACGATCCGATAATGTCTAAGCGGTCCGATAGTGCCCAAACAAAAAAAGATATATCCGTGTGTCAACGTACCTCGAAGAAGACTGAACGCATGAGGTCTATTCGAGTAAATATTTTCTATTCTTCTTGCTTATTTTTATGGACTGATATTTTATTTAATTTGTAGGCCCGTGTGCTCAGATATGGGTGCACGTTAAAGAACCCCAGGTGGTCTAAATTTCCGGAGCTCTCCACTACGGCGTCTCTCATAATCATATAGTGGTTTTGGGACGTTAAACCCCACATATCAATCAATTATTTTATTTAATTATTGTTTTCATGTGGGACGTAGTGCCCGAGTACTGCACCAAGGTGCCAATCCTGCTCTAGTGAGGGAGTGCATTATCGGCATCGTCGCCAGTGAGACAGCACCCCGGGCCTCCTTTTTTTCCATTGCAATTTTGTCATTACGCGCGCACTCGTGTGTGTGTGTGTGTGTGAGTGTGTGTGTGTGTGTGTGTGTGTGTGTGTGTGTGTGTGTGTGTGTGTGTGTGTGTGTGTGTGTGTGTGTGTGTGTGTGTTTTAAATCCTGTTGGGAATTGTCCGGCACAGGGATTCGACCCACGTACCTCTTGCTTGCGAGGCTGATGCTCTACCTCCGCATCGTTGCAACAGAAGGCAAATGCATGAGAGGGAGACAGAAAATTAGGTGGGGAGAGGAGACTAAGAAGTTTGCAGCTGTGATGTGGCAGCAAAAACCACGGGACCGAGTTGATCGGTGACCATGGTAGAGGCATTTGTCCTGAAGCGGGCGTATCAGGCTTATGATGATGGCGGTGATCATTATTATTTTATTTACTTCGTCGGCGCTGGTATTATCGCTGTTTCCTCCATGCCTTCACCAATATAGCGTGCCGTCATGGCATAAACTGAATTCGTACAGGTCGATTGCCGGAACATTATGTGTATTACCCTATTCGTGAATTCCGAAACGGCACGCTTTATACGAACGTCCTCGCCAGGCATTGCTTTCGCACGGGTGAAACCAATCAACCGCATAGTCTCAATCAGTTCCTTTCGACCTTTATACGGTGTAGCTGCCCGTTTAGAGCTTGCCACGACGCCATAATTTCGACGGTATCTATGAATTGCCATTGCCACGTGCTGAATGAAAACATTCTTTTTAAAGATGTTATCAGTCTAAACTGATTTTGGTGTTGTGTTGGGGTCTTGGTGCTTTCTAAACTGATTTTGGTGCATTTCGATTCTGCAAAGCATCTGAGGCTGTTTCATGTGGACATTTACATCTTATTGTAGGAATGCGCCTTCTAACGGTCAAGCTGTTTAGCAAACTGTTCCTTGTTCACGCCGCAAAAAAAGAAAAAAAAGAACTATTGTTATAAATTGCTGTGTACCACACAAATTCGGTAAATGTTACTATACTCATTTCTATAGTTAAGAATCAAGAAGGCAGTAGTTAGCTCACAAAACGCGTATTTCGTATTTTAACTGTTAAAACTTATTTAAAATATTCTGAATTCACTTTAAGAAGGCAGCGGTTCGTATATTTGGCCGAACCCAGTATTTTTTTATCCATGAGTATTGGTCCCGTGTAAATAAACCTCAAGTGTGTAAATAAACCTCAAGTGTTGTGTAAATAAACCTCAAACCCTACTAGGTGCTCAAAATGTTAATATATTCGAGGTCATTCCATCAGACCAACCCATCAACAATGTGCCAATAGAACTCGATGCCATAGTTCCAACGAATGCTAAACATTTGTCCCCTAATAAGCAAGTTTGTTTGGCTCGTTAGAAGAATAC
This sequence comes from Rhipicephalus annulatus, assembly GCA_013436015.1. Taxonomy (NCBI): domain Eukaryota; kingdom Metazoa; phylum Arthropoda; class Arachnida; order Ixodida; family Ixodidae; genus Rhipicephalus; species Rhipicephalus annulatus. The sequence goes on along the minus strand of WOVY01002521.1, from coordinate 204,292 downwards.
CTGCCTCAATCAGGAAGTAATGCTGTAATTGCAACGGATGCATATATGAGCGACGAGAAAGCAGGCGTGGGTATTTATTCTCACTTATTATCCTGCTCTTTTTCATTATATCTCCCAGGTTATACACACATATTCGAAGCGGAATTGACGGCTATTATTCTAGCTTTTCGAAAACTTCCTGCTACTCATTCGACAGCTGCGATAGTGACTCATTCGTTATGCGCGTGTTAACTCTTATCATCGTCGTCGGTATCAGTTGAGCGAAATACATTTAAATCATTGATCTCAGCAAACATTCGTCTAGTGCGATTGATATGGGCGCCAGGTCACCGTGGTATATTTATAAACGAGATGGCTAACTGACTCACGTGAGCATTGTTTGATGGTCCGATTGTGCCAATAATGCCTCTTATACAGCTTATGTTTCAGCAGCCAGATTAAGGAAACTTTCCCTCCTTGGGGATTCATCAAAGATTGCTATACTGAATCCAGCATTCTCGCACTTGCACTTCGCAAGGAATAATAAATGATGTCCGCCGCGTAAATTGGAAGTCTCCATAACAAAATTACGATACTGGATACCACCGCATAATTTCTACCTAAACAGGTCTGGTCTGGTGTCATTCCCTTTCTTCAGCTGTAACCGATCCGAAAATATTGACCATTGTCTACTAACATGTCGCCACTTCAAAATGAAAGAAAAAAAATGTTTCAAAATTTTATTCAAAGAAAATCAGGAAATTTACTTAGTACTTGCAATATTCTGCTCTTTGGGGGCTGCTTCAGAGGAATTTAGCGACAGGAACGTCTGCGGAGCCCTCTGCGGATTCTTGCGTGGAGATCACCTTGCTGAGACTCGGATCAGCTCTCTTTCCAAACCACGCTTAAATTTAGCATTTCATTATCACACCGCATTACTTTAACCTTCTAAGGAATAATGTAATGTGAATAATTCTAAGTCATTCGAAAAATTCTACAATTTCTCGTCTTCCATTTCTTTCTTTTTCTCGTTGTATCAAAATTACTTTATTCCGCCAAAAACAAATATCCTTCACGGTCCTTCATTGTTAATTGTTCAGTTGCATTAACCGCCGGCTTCTTGGCCGATCCCCCTTAGTAGGTAAATTTTATTATTTTATTTACAAAATACTGCAGACCCATTTAAGGGCCCCATCAGGAGGGGCAAAGATCATAACATTGCACACAGGTGTAAACATGTAAACAGCAAGAACAAAAAAGATACGTCATATACAAAAGATACAAAAACATAGGTCATAGTTAAATACACTCAAGTGCCTTTACAGAGCTGGTTAACGATTGAGGTAGGCAGTTCCAGTCGTTTATGGTTCGAGGAAAGAACGAGGAAGAGCCAGAACAGAGGAACAAGCAAGCAAGCAAGCAAGCGTATGTGCAACTTAAGTTTGTCCAGCATATCAGAAAACTATAACCATAAACGGATATGTGCCACAGAAATCGGGCAAACCATACCACACACAACTTACACTAGAAAGGATGAAGGCAAAAGTCGGACCTAAAGAGGGCTGCCAGGCAAGACCGAGGACATATACGAATACTATAGGGAACGGGAGAGGCAATGGTGGCAGTAAGACGGCGCCGAAGCGATGGCGCCAACGATGACGTAACAGAGTGTGACAGTCTGTAGTATAGTGAACTAGAATATATTCTATAGTTCAATATAGTCCGCAATTAACTCCAAGCTCTCTACGCTGAGAATCAGCGTAGAAACGAGCTATATCATCACCTAACCAGAGCTGAGCAGCGATCTAAGCAAATGAAAACTCCACCAATCCGTTTTTTTTTTAGGTGGTATTGTAGCTCACGAAGCATCTTTACGGCTGCCTTTTTGGAAACGATTTCGCTAGCCATGAAGTGGTTTGCGTGCTCTCTCCGTCATGGAAGATATTCACAAGAGCCACTGCGTGTGTGACGATTTTACGGATGGGTTTGAGTGACGCCATATTGCAGCTTTAACAAACGGTGTTATATACACTACACGCATGAAAATGGTTGGGCTGGTGCATACGATGTGTCGTGGCCTTATTAATTCACGTTGCTATATACAGAAACAAGAAAAAAAAATTGGCTTAACAGCTTGAGATGGTGGCGCCCAGATTCCTTATCGAAAATAGTTTTCTCGCGTTATATTTCTAAAATAGCATACCCAGGCAACGCTAGCGCTACGAGTATACTGTTCTAAAACTTCCCATAGACGTTTTACGGGTTGGTTTTAGTGCCGTTATAATGGGCTGCAAACTGCGCCGTTCTGCAAGGTTAACAACTTAACGAACGGCCCCAACAAAGACGCACGCATGAAAACGGCTGTGTTAGTGCATGCGGCGTTTCATGACCTTCTTTATTCACGTCGCGACGTTTTTCGATTGGAGGCGAATCGACAAAGGCCCGTATACAGTGCCTTGTCAGTGTAAAATGACTCCATATGGTAAAAATTTGCGGAACCCTTCATTGCGTGTCTCATAACCATATCGGGGTCTTCGGACGTAAAACCCCAGATATCACTATCAGTGTCGCAATATACAGAGATAAGAAAGCGTTCACTTAAGAGCCCAACGGGGCGATGCCCGTGTTTCTTACGTAAAATTATAGATGGCTGAGACGCATGCTTGAATTTGCTTATTTTATCACAGCAGGATGACATATACAGATATGGCAAAATTCTTGTGCGTATATAATTACCGCGGGACACACAATTACAGGTCAACCAGTTACGGGACAAGCAAGTATACGTAAAAGGAGAATGCGAGTGCGTAATTCGATTGTACACTTCATTAGCGAATATCATGTTCTGATTATCAAAATAGGTATACAAGATCATTTATAGAAATGCTCAGGCAGATGTAAACATCTGGTTTACTGCTAATCTGTATATGCAGGAATCAAAGCCTTTTTTGGTCTCCTTCATAGATTTCCTATAAAAGCTTCATTTTCTTTCTTAGGGCCTCAAGCTTGATGTGATTACGTTGGCTGTTCTATCGATGCACCCAACAGCGCTCGTGGAGCGAAACCTCCTGAAAGCAAGCACCACGACGACTGTGGCTGTGAGGACTGCCTGCGATGACACAAACAAGTCCGATGAAGAACTGTTTAAAATTCGATTTTGGCGACTACATTAGGCGCATGGGCGTGGTCGTGTCCCTCAGAGCTTAGGTGTGAAGTGTGGCAGCTTGGGCTAGTTGGTATGGCATGACGATAGTTATAGCGCGAGAACAAAACGACAACACAGAGACAATTAAGGACACGAAAGACACGAAAGACACGCGTCTTTCGTGTCCTTCTTGTCTCTGTGTCATCGTTTTGTTCTCGCGCTATAACTATCGTCTTAGGTTTGAGCCAGTTTTCGTCTCTCCGTTCAACGTCAAGCGAGAGATACAAGATGTGACAGAAAGAATCGACAAGCTCGCGTGCTATCTATCCCGAACGGGTGGCGTAGATACTGTTCTGCGTCTTCGTTATTGACGTCACAGGCTTATATCGCTCTTTCAGACGGCGGTGCGTCTACGCGACGAGAAATAAAAGATTACGAAAGCGCTTTTTTCCACCGCTGCGCGGAACTAGGTCAGGCGTTATCTCGAGTGAGTAATTTTGTGCTGTTCTTATCGGACGTCTCGGGACGACATCGACCTTGCGGTCCGATATCAAATAGAGGTAAAGCCCCTTCTTTGCACGCAGCCGTTTTTTACCTGCATGCGCATCAAGTGAGGTCATACGTTTTGCAATGCAGGGTGGTCGACTGGGTTAGTCGGTTAGGAATGACCTTATGATTACAGCGAATGATTACAGTAATAATGATGATGATGACGACATCCTCGCTCAGATGGCGCTCATTCGCGAAGCAGGATGGGCTAAGAACCAAGCGGCTATGAAGCTAAACAAATCTACAAAGCTAAAAAACACTTTAAGCTAAAAAGAAAACAGCTAATAGATGAAAATTTTAAGAGTGAACAGTAAAACTATGGGATGGGATGTTTGACGGATATAACTACGAGTTCGGAAACTAATATTGTCGCTTGGTCGGTCGTTCCTTAGAGACCTGGTGCGAAACAGGAACGACACTTGTATCTATCTCGATCATTCATGATGCCTATGTTAATGCAAAAAAAATGTTAAGTTTGCAGCGCTCCCTCGCTGTAAACCTAACATATCTTGCAATGCATTCGTATAGAATCTGGGCCAAGCAAACGAGTAAATCAATCAATCAATCAATCAATCAATCAATCAATTGAGCTGATTCGTTTTTTGTGTAGCATGTACTGATATAATCGTACCAGTCGCAACGGGGCATGATCTATTTGGTGCTCGACCAATGAGCCGCAGGTCACCGAATGGAATCCCGGCCATGGTGGGCTGATGTGCAATGGAGGCGAACATAAATTCTTGATATATATATATATATATATATATATATATATATATATATATATATATATATATATATATATATATGGTGGTGTAGTAGCGATTATGGTGCTCAGCTGCTTGCTGACCTGAAGGTAGCGGGTTCGACCCCTGCCGCGGCGGTCACGTTTCGATCAAGACGAAATGCTATCCCGTGCGCGCGATGTTGGTGCATGCTAAAGAACACCAGATGACCGAAATTGCTTGAGCGTTCCACGATGGTGTCCCTCGTAATCATATCGTGGTTTTGGGACGTATAGAACCTCAACAATTATTATTCCTATTGCATAACCGAGTGAGAGCCCAGAGGCAGCGTGAATCCTCGCACATTCGCCCATAGACTTGTATGATCTGTTTCAAACCATTTGCCACCTCTCTTTGTTGCGTACAAGTCGGGCAATCTCATTTACGAAAATACACCACACTGCCAACATTACAAGTTTACCTCCGCATTCAGTGTCACTCCCCTTACTCAATGCCTTCGGGCCTGTAAGGTATTTTCCAATAAATAAATAAGTAATAATAATAAATGAAACCAGGCTCCAATTCACGTGTTTTCACTGAAGTTCAATCAATAATTTCTCCCCTTCTTCTGGTTAGTGTAAGGCTTTTTTTTTTTTCTTTTCTGGGCCGTATTTCCTTCACTTTATAGTTATTGGCACCTACCCAAAGGGCTGGTTTGGGAAAAATAGTATTTGCATTTCTTTAAAGTGATCGCAGCCGAGAAGAGCCGTAGAAAGTCACGCGATTCACAGCGTCATGTGCGGAATCCGGATGAACCGGATTATGAAAGTATGTGCGAGCTTCAATTCGCAAACAAGCTCGCAATTCGTACACGGCTTCAACCAGAAACCACTGGCGACAGTCGTTCCACCCGTATATAGCGTGGCGAGTGTCCGTCTGAATATGTCCACGTGTGCCGAAAGAGGAGGCGACCAATATCCTCTTTCGAACTGGCGACGATAAATTATATTCATATATATTCTGACGTGTGGTATATAACGTCCCAAAACTACCATATGATTATGAGAGACACCGCAATGGAGGACTCCGGAAATTCTGACCACCTGGGGTTCCTTAACGTGCACCCAAATCTGAACACACGGGCCTACAGCATTTTCGCCTCCATGAGCGTAAGCGTTGGCAGGGTTTCCCTTCGGGGAGGGGGGTTGTTGCGCCCCCTCTCTCATGCGCACATCTATCTAACGCTTCGCAGGTGCAAAAGTTTCCATTTAGTAATTCGTCCGGGCATTTATTTATTTACTTATTGTTTGTTAGTTTGGTGGAGTGCTTCCGCAGTGACTCCAGCGCAGGCGCAAGCGAAATCGGACGGACGCGCTCTTGCTGCAACGAACAAACGACGAGCTCATGTCAGTAGGACAAATATATATCGGTAAACCGTGCACAGTTGATTTGGTACGCAGGCATATATGCACATATATGCACTTCTGATGCGAACAATCACTCACTCGCCATCTAACCTCATGTCAAGTGCACTGCATACACGCGCGCGTAGAGCATCGGTTTTTGTGCTCGTGACGTCACCGCCGTGACGTCACCAAAAGCTCACCTCTGACGTAGAAGTAACGAGCCATCTGTTGTGGAGTCTCGTGCTTACTTTTCCGTCTTTTTCTCTCTTTTTTTTTTTTGGTGCTGTATATATTTTGTTACAGTATTTCTTTATTCTTTACTACTTGAACGACGGGCGTTGAAAGATAAGCCCGTCTCTCTCATGAGACTCCATGAAAAAAAAAAAAAAACAGTGATGCGGTCCGCGAATACAGCTGTGCAAGTCCGGTGGGGCTGAATGCATAACTTCCCCCCAAAAATATGTCCGTCCACGGTTTGTCTGTGAGAACAGCGTCTTCCTAGGCTCCCTCGAAATCGTTAAACATTTTTTCCCTAAACAGCACGAGAAACATAAAAACAAGGTGGGAGCCGACAGATGGAAACACGCAGTCGGATAAGCAGAATGAACAGAGGAAGTGCCTCAAACAGGCTGGCCGACTGTTTAAAACGGAGGGACCTATGGAAATCCACATGTCAAACGTCCCGACCGTTCAGAGCATGAAACCCTCGCCCTAATTAAGAACTTTCCATGTGCTTGGGGTGTCGAGCCCACGACCTCCATGCGAGGTATATAAGGCCTCGAATCTCGTGCCTTTCGAGCAAGCAGATCGAGAGAAAGTAATAATATTGTGTGGGGTTTTACAGCGCGAAACCACGATATGATTATGAGACACGCCGTATAGTGGAGGGCTCCGGAAATTTCGACCATTAACGTGTACTGGCATCACGCAGTACATGGACCTCTATAGCATTTCGCCTCTGCGAAATATAACCGCCACGACCGGGATCGGACAAGCTACCTTCGAGTCGGCAGCCGAGCACCCTAAAGCCACTGATCCACCGAGGCGGAAGATCAAGCGTCAAGGACGGAGATGAGGAAGTATCACAATGCTAATGTATACACAAAGAACTGCAGTAAATATTCTTCACTGCGAAGCATTTCTTTGTATACTGGACTTTGAGTATCTATCTATCTATCTATCTATCTATCTATCTATCTATCTATCTATCTATCTATCTATCTATCTATCTATCTATCTATCTATCTATCTATCTATCTATCTATCTATCTATCTATCTATCTATCTATCTATCTATCTATCTATCTATCCACTACTTACATCTGGGTGCTCTCGTGATCACCCCTTAACTTTGGGTAAACCAAAATTAGTAGGGGAGGGTAAGATGGTTTGACGAATACGACTCGCTGGTCTTGACATGTGTAATGTCCCAATCCCGTCGCGTACGTCGCCGAACCCTTTCATCCAGTCGTGTGGCACGTACTCGCGGGCGGGTATGTGCCACAGGTGATTGACAGTTTATAGCTACAGGAACGGCGATAACAGATATGGGTACTTTTAATGCATGGACATTAGGAAAAAGATTGCATGGGCATTGTACTAACAAATGCAAATAATAAATTTCAGAGTCCCTGCAGGAATCGAATCCCAGCATTCTTCGTGGCAATCAAGCATTCTACCACAGAGCTACGCCAGGTCTAGAAACCACTTTTCAAGTAGATCTATAATGTTTGCGAAACTTCAATTCTGGTTGGAGGGCGGCCTATCCAATTTTATAAACAATACATACATCTGATACAGCCGTCACGTCGGGTTATCGTCAAGTGTAGTTAGGTGCCATGCGCTGAAGTTGATTTATGTAGCATGTTGCAGGGCTACCAACCTCGCGAGAACCAGTGCTTCATATCAGCTTACCGCTTCTGGTGTTGTTGCATCATTACGCAACTGTAAACAACTGGTTATATAAAGCACACGTGGCTGTTTAACGTATGTCTGTGCGCCCCGCCGTGGTGGTCTAGTGGCTTAGGTGCTCGGCTGCTGACCCGCAGGTCGCGGGATCGAATCCCCGCTGCGGTGGCTGCATTTTCGATGGAGGCGAAAATGCTGTAGGCTCGTGTGTCCAGATTTAGGTGCACGTTAAAAAAAGCCCTGGTGATCGAAATTTTCGGAGCCCTCCACTATGGCGTCTCTCATAATCATATGGTGGTTTTGGGACGTTAAACCCCACCATATCAATCAATCAACGTATGTCTGTGGGCTAATTCATACGTATCTCTATCGGCACTTCGAAACGTTTCGCTCAATAAAAAAAAATTATGTCACAGTCACCTTCCATCCGAATACCGTACTTCGCATACCATCAATTCTCAAGGTACGTGGGATCTGCTGAAATGTTTCTACTGTTTGTTACCCCCCCCCCCCCCCTCTATCTCCCTCTCTTCGTCACTACACGTGTTTCATTTTACGCCTCCCTTCTGGCTTGTTTAATAATCCCTTTCCGACTCGAGAAAAAAAAAAAAAACGGGCTGCTCGCTCCATAGCTGATGTGACACGCGGATGTGAAAGAGCCCACAATCATCACATAACGTCACAGAAACACGACATCGGTTCCGGTGTTATGACGTCAGGTTTGCAATGGGGTTTCCGAACAAGGAATAAAAGTCGAGATCATAAAAGTCAAGATTTAAGAATAATAATAATAACAACAAAACCGTTTACTACACCGAGGCAACTGAGATCTGACATTTATTGACATTTCGAGATGTCGCTTTTTTTTCCTTCTTTTTTTTCTGTGACTTCCACTCAGCTCAACTTGTTTGATGCTGCATGTGGCAGCCTTGAAAGATGCCGCCGCCATTCATCGCGAGCGTAGCTCGTAAACAAGAGAGTACGGTTGTCCTGGCAAACATGTCGGCTCCTGTGTGTCTCGCTGCGATGCATTTGTTCTGTAGGGCTAGGAAAAGAAGAGAACAAGCTAGTAGTACTATGGGATATAGTAGACGTATCGAAGACATCTTACCGTTTCCGCGAATGTTTCCATTAATATATATATATATATATATATATATATATATATATATATATATATATATATATAATTTTGATTTCTACTTTTTCAAATATCAAACAAACAAATTGGAAAAGGACTGCGTCCATCGATGGTTTCTTTTTTTGTATTGGTTGTCACGTTGAGTTCTTATAAACAGTTGAAACAGTACGAAAAAAAAAAACTTAATTTCAAGCAATGTCGAACTTGAGAGGAAAGATTACACAGGAGTTCATAAGCCCGCTACTTGCTTTAAGGCTTTATTGTTTACGGCACTGCACATGTGTAAAATAACCAGGTAGTTATTATTTTTCTTTCATCCATACCTTCATTTCTCTTATATTTCATTCAACTTCTTTGCAGTGTTCAAATGGCATTTAACTGTATTATTTATTTATTCATTTATTTATTGAGGAGGGTTTAGTTGGTTGGGAAGATGGAGGTTGGTGGAAGTTGAAGAAGAGAAGATAAACGAGAAAAAAAAAGAAGGCAGGGAGGTTAACCAGATGCTAGTATCCGGTATGCTACCCTACACCGGGGTTTGGGGAATAGGGGGTTGAAAGAGAAAGAAAGGTTGGAAGTTGAAGAAGAACGTGCACATGACAAGAGCCTGAGAGAGAGAAAGAAAAAAAAACTGTCAATTGTTTTTTTTTTGTTGTTGTTTTGACAGAAGCGCGATTTGTACCGTTCATTGGAGAACTCGCACCTGTGCGCGTAAAAGAGAAAAAGAATGGCAAGGCTGCTACCCGGTTCTTGGCCAGTACTCCGGCGTGGGTTTGTGCCACTGTCCAAGGTTCTACTCGACTCTACTCCATCCTTTACGTCACTTATCGGCTACACAGTGATGGAAAATCTGGCTGCTTCATTCGGAGACGTACTACTTGCGGTACAGGTAAGAGAGGCAAGAACATTGAAACACAAGGACTGAGGATCGGTGGAGGGGGTGGGACGGCGGGGGAAAGGGTGTTTCAAGTCGTCATCGTGCCGGCGTCAGGCAGGCAATGAGGTCGCCGTACAGGCGGCGCCACCGGCGCGGCGATCGTGGCGGCGCTGCTAGAGTGCAACTGTGCATCCGGGGCTTTGCCTCAGCGTCATTCCATCGATCGCAGGCGCGGCGCAAACATGGCCGGCAAGGATGGAGAGTACCACAAGGCCGACAAAAAAGAAGGCGGCTTCCTGCGGTTTGTGTACAACCCCGACACCAAAGAAGTATTCGGTCGAACCGGACTAAGTTGGTGTGAGTACCTGGGACTGTTTTTCTAGTGCGAGCGCATGCTTTAGGCACACGGCGTTCGAAGTGCACGAGTTCGGCCAGTGCTACTGGATATCCGATTGCATTGCCCGTCACCTCGCAAGCGAAATGAGAGGGGGTTGGGCATGTTCCTTCCAAGGACGTGATATCAGTGGCCCTGGGAGTGCCCGGATTTTGGAAGATTCTCTACGAGAGACCGCGGAACGATCGGTGGAATATTTTGCCGTGCGAGACGGCCTGCCGTCGAAGCAACCTCCCTCGCCACCTTCCTCCCTCCACGCCCTTCTCATCCTCGGGTATCATGGCTGTCTCGCGGTCAAACTGAGGACATTCGTCGCGTACTTCGTCGTTCGTGCCTGTATCGCCGTTTTGTGCGTCTGGCATGCGGACGGGGACCCGAGCGTTGGAGAGTGCACAACTGTAGCTCGGTTTATCGGTGAGATGGCAGCAAAGATGAGCGCTTTGCATGGGCTGGTCGCTATGTGAACGACCTTGAGTAGAGCGGGTCGCGTTGCCGCTGTTCGGATGCCGTCCACGCTCCGCGCCCATGCAATCAGCAGTTATTTCAGTGTACGCAGAAAAACGAGTTTTTGAACTTCCACGTGGTTTGTTACCGGCTATTCTTATCTGCCACTAGTAATGCCTGTGAAATCGCTGTACCGCGTACGTCCGAGAAAACAAGTGTTGCGTCGTAGGATCGCAATGGTTTGCAATGCGTTCTATCTGCTTTTCTAGCTTGCGTTTTACTAAGCTTGCGTTGATATTAACTTTTAATTTATCTCTCTTGCAGTTAAGATCACTGTTTTCTACATCATCTTCTTCGCATGCCTTACTGCGTTTTGGACCATTATGCTCATCGTGTTCTACCAGACACTGGACACAATAAGGCCCACATGGGTGCTAGACGGAAGTGCTATCGGAACAATTCCAGGTAAATATGATTGTGTTATATCCAGTTCGTCGAAAACATCCGGCTGTGATGGCACCAATAGAAGTCGCAATACCAGCCAGTACGTATGATTGCTGTGCAAGAGGCAGGACCATCCCCTTTATTTGTTGTTCTACAAATAGTATAATCGCTGCGTCAAGCAGTTTAGAGCAGTGCGTAAAGGACGCGTTGGCCTGCTTGCACATGAGTTGGTATGACGCACTCCACTGCCTTGTGAGGAACTGTTATCTAAAACAGACTCAGTCCATTCTTTGTGTAGGCAGGTGCTGCTTTTTTCATTCGCACTATCTCGCAGCCTTTTGTACGATGCACACTACGAGTCGCTAAACAACTCTGCTAGACAAATGACTTCAAGCATTAGTGCAAGTGACAGGGCAAGGGAGTAAAGTCATTTGTTGCGAATATAGTCGTCGATATCTCCTAGATGCTACGGGTGTTTGCGATGCAGCTTTGTGCTGCTAAACATGCAGGAATCTAAGATTTTTTGTGAAATTTGTGAGTAAATTAGATACTTGCTATAAAAATACTCTTTCGCTGCAAAAAGCAATGGATTTTCACATACAGCTTTCATATCGTGGTTTTGGGACGTTAAACCCCACAAATCAATCGATCAATCTTACATACAGCTTTACCCACTCCCAAGCCATGACCTTAACTTGAAATTAGGATGCCTAAGAAGCTCAGGTTGTCAAAATGTATGCCTTCACCATGGCTCTCATATTGCTCGCTTATTGGCATAGTTAACTCCGTTATTCTACATGTTTTATTAATGGTTTGAAAAGGCAAAGCAAGCTTACCTTGAAACTGCAGCATAAATCGTACTTTGCTTCAATGTTGGAAGAGTGTTGGTTTGGGCGTTGCTCTTCTTGTCGTATCAAATTCAGTTTTTGGAGCAAACAGTGAGGATATTGACTATGCCGGCCAGTTGTAAAGATTTGTTGAGATAAATTCATGCACCACGTTTTTTTTTGTCTGGATCATGGGGCACATGTTCATATATGCTAACATCCGCAGTGCTTTCTGTAGCTGTGTTAGCAAATTTCAAGGGATTAGTAGCTAACTTGGGGCATAACACGTTCTGCTGTCTCTTGATAGGGTTGGGCTTCCGCCCTCGACCACCGGAGAAAAATGTTGACAGCACCCTCATCTACTTCAAGGCTGGCAGCGGAGGCAACTGGAAGTATTGGGTTGAGGATCTTCAAGAGTTTCTCAAGGGTGAGTGAGCATTGTCATCCAAACTGTGTGCTGCTCACTTATCAGTGTCCTCTCAGCATAATCTTGTTCGGATTGCTGAGATAGGTAGGTGTTTGTTTTATTCTGTCTGTGGCAGATGCAATTTAGAAAGGTGAGTCTTGAGGAGGTGCAAAGTGCAATACCGTTCATGCATGTTGACCTAGATAGAAAAAAAACATGTCATAGAAATTAAAGAGGGTCTCCCACAGCTACCAGATGTTCCTTCAGGGCATATTACCTTAAAATATTACATTGCTTTAGTACTCGTAAGTGCTACCCGGCTTTAGCTTCATCAGTAGGGAGCTTGATAGTATTCTGGCGCCACTGATTAAGATGTTTAGTGATTTTATTTCGTTCCTGGCTAGAATTTAGAGATATGTGCCATGCAGTACAGGTGGTCTTCCAGAATATAGACCATCTCTAAAGCTTGTGCAGTGCACCTGTACGGCTCCCATCCCACAATCTAGACTTGCTCGGTTATTTGTATGGCATTGTGATTATGTATGGCATGACCACTGACTTCGCATACGAGGCATTTGGTCTTATCGTGCACTGCTAGTGCACTTTAATTGTACGGATAATTCTGCTGCTGCTTGCGGTAGAAATAGTGATGTTTCGGTAATTGATTTTGCGATTGCTATCTGTAGTGCTCCTTGCCATTTCCATTCTGAAACTAACAGATCTTAATGAGCCAGTTGTCTCAGAATATGCTAAATTTGAGATGAGCTAAGTCTATTCCTTTTTTTTTATACACTTTTTTTTTCTTTTACATATGGTATAAATTTTCAATGGTGTTTACAAAGCAGCTAGTTGGAAGTGATGGGGACTTCAGTCTCTGTACATACTGATGAGGGTGGTAAAAGAGAAAAATGACTTGGTCAGCTATCGTACAGTGACCCGGACACATTTGCGCATGTCGACTGTGTAATTTTGTCTACTTGTGATGATATTAAATTGGCAGGTGCAAGGTTGCTTGTTTTTATAAAAGCGCAACAATATGTTGATAGCATTTTTTACAACTCCTGGAATAGTCATTTGTTTGCCAGCAATTCTGACACTTCAAGCCTCTGTCGAGACAATATTCGAGATTGGTTGCAGTGTTTGGGACGATATGAACCAGTTTGCAAGTGTTGTTGTGATAAAGTGCTCAGTTCTTAGAACCCCATACAACGGACGACATTGTAATGTTTTGTTGTCTCTACTGCGATGCTTGTCAGACTATGACCGGCAAGAGGCGGACGGTGAGCACCTGCGCACATGCAGCTTTGAGCAGCCCATCGACCCCAAGGAAGACAAGGCGTGCCGTTTTGCTCTCGAGAACATTTCTAGCAACTGCTCCAGCGCTCAACAGTTCGGATACGAGTATGGCCAACCATGCGTCCTTCTGAAGCTCAATAGGGTATGCTGCTTAACCTCTTGGACAGCAAATAGATTTTCTTGTGTTTGTAAACTGCTCTTTCACAATGCCAAAATCTCTGGTTTTCTCGTGAGAAAGCGATGGAATATTGTCCATTGCCTTGACATTACACATGAACTCCTATTGTTGTGAACTTACTGTGCCATAATCTGCTTGGACCTTCAAGGTTCTTGTTCACAAAAATGAATCTCATTGCATTCTAAGTAAGCCAGATACTTGTCATAGCAGATTTCAGGAAATTACATGGAGTCAATGTAGTGTAAACATGAAAAAGAATACTTTGATATCTTTTGCATAACATTGGCATTCTGGTGCTGAAGTGTTGGCACAAATTTTGAAAATGGCATAATTTCAGGTTCTCAATGAATGTCATAAAATTAGGACAATGGAGTTCTTGTGGAATCGCCTATCAGTCGAAACTGGTTAGTTCTCTAAGCTAAGGGTTTCAGTAAATATTTGCTTCTGTATCTGCTGACAATATATATTTGAGAAAATATATCACTCGTGAGCAAAAGCATACGTACAATGGGAGCTTGGGCTAAAATTGCTGTCTGCGTTGTCTAGTATAGAGCAGTCTACAGAGTGAGCACTGTTCTGGCTGTGCATTCGATGGCGCAAAGCTGTCATCAGACAGCGCTGACAGCAGTGTTTGGGCATCTTCTTCCATGATCCATACAGCGGTTATGCACTTGACGTCATCCTCGAGGCTGTTAGCATCGGCGTTGCCATTTTGGAGGTTTGCGCTCGCCGCACGCGCGAAAAACACTCTGCACGCACTGTGTCAGATTCGCATGGAAACTTGGGATGTCTAGAAGCCTCCTGGGCTCCTGCATGCCGAAGCACGAACAGCAGGACGGCGAGTGCGAATGGACCTTCTAAATGGTGCAGCGATGTAGTTGCCCCCTTGCAGACCAAGGTTCAGTGCATACCCCTTATACTTGCGCTCATGAGTGTGCAGTGGGCAGCAATGAAAATCGAAATGTCAAAAACAGTGCAGCTTGGTTGGCTTTGAGTGGTCAGTGTCCTGTAGGCATGGTTGTGCAAACAAACACAGAGCGTTGGGGAAAATGTCTTTTGCATAGTCTAGTGGAAATCTAGCATCTTATCTTTTTTTTTGACAGCTCGCAAACAACTCTTGGCACCAGTTGTGCTTGTTGCCGCACTTGTGCAACAATCTCAGTCCTTCAGCTGACAGAAAACATTTTTATGCCCATAATTCCAGAGCAGCAAGTAGTGCACATTACTCCAGTTAACTGTACTACACCACTCAGCATTTTGGCAATCAGTCATATAGTTCCCATCAGTTTCGATTGGAATCAAGTGCTTAAATTCACATTCTATTTGCTCTAGGTCAGTAACTAGATTATTTTCAAAGAAACTGTGAATAAAATTGTAGCAGCTTTTTCGGTGCGTTCCCTACCAATCTAAGGCAGCCAGCTTTTATTGTGATAGCAATTATATGGACAGTCTCGGTTGGTTTTTGCTGTCGCCGCCGTCATTCACGTATATAAATGTACCGTATTTACTCGTGTAATCCTCGCACTCGCATATTCTCGCACCCCCCACATCGCCCAACAAAAATGCGTTTTTTTTTTTTCTCAAGTAATCATCGCACCCCCGAATATTGCCGCAATAATGTCGTCTGCATGTTCCAGCCATTGATGATGATAGCACGCGCCATCTGCAGCCATCTCTTAAGTATCAAGCATACTATTATTGCATGGAGATTCAATCCAATCCAAGCCAAAGCGGCAAGTGCCCGTTGCTGTGAATAAAATTGTAGCAGCTTTTTCGGTGCGTTCCCTACCAATCTAAGGCAGCCAGCTTTTATTGTGATAGCAATTATATGGACAGTTTCGGTTGGTTTTTGCTGTCGCCGCCGTCATTCACGTATATGAATGTACCGTATTTACTCGTGTAATCCTCGCACTCGCATAATTCTCGCACCCCCCACATCGCCCAACAAAGATGCGTTTTTTTTTTTTTCTCAAGTAATCATCGCACCCCCGAAAATTGCCGCAACAATGTCGTCTGCTTGTTCCAGCCATTGATGATGATAGCACGCGCCATCTGCAGCCATCTCTTAAGTATCAAGCATACTATTATTGCACGGAGATTCAATCTAAGCCAAAGCGGCAAGTGCCCGTTGCGGTGTGTTTTGTATGTTGAGTCGGTAATCTTGTCACCTTATAAGGCGATACTGAAGCTACATGGCTGCTTTCAAGTTGGAAGTGATTGATCACGCACTAAAAAACGGCAGCAGGACGGCCGGTAGGCCCTTCGGAGTCGAAGAGTTTTGTGCTCGCTAGTGTTGACGGCAGCTGAAAGCCACCAAGATGCGTTGGACCTGCCTTGTGCCTAAGACTGGGATTGATGGTAAACTTTATTTCTTCAGAAGGAAACTGCGGACGATTCTGGTAAATAGCCATCTGCCCAATACTGACATCCTCTGCTTACTTCCTGAGGGCTCCTTTTAAGTGACAAACGCTACTGCTACGCCCGCAATTCCCACAAGCTTTGCGTATGGTATTGTAATTCTCGACTATTTGCTTGCACTTTTTGTGTCTCAAATAAATCTTGCCTTGTGTTGAACATCTGCTTTTATTGTTGAGCTAAATTTTAATTATCCCTTCTCAAAGCTTGCTGTTAGTTGCTGGTGTGAGAATCCCGATTTGCGGCCACTTCGTTTTCTTTTTCGCCCTGTACGTATTTGTGGAAAGTTTTCCCCGCGTAATTCTCGCACCCCCCAACTTTGCATCAGTTTTTCGTTGAAAAAAGTGCGAGGAATATGAGAATAAATGTAGTATATATATATATATATATATACACGAGGAAAGATGCGATAGCTTCCTTTTCCTGCGGAACAAACATCGCCTTTTCGGCTTGGCTCGTCTGCGCCCGCGCTTATCTTGCCAGTAAAAAAAGGGGCAAGGGTCGCTTACGGTTGCCGTGCTATCGCGGTAACGATTAGCGCGCGCCTTGTGTTTTTAAAGAAGGCCGGAGCTTCTCCGGGATGCGCTCTCAACACGAAAAAACTGTGCCTAAAGCCTACCTGGAGCCGCCGTGTTCTTTTACACCAGGGTTTTGCCAATTTACGCAAGATCGGATCCAAACGAGTTGACCGCCAGCCTCACTTCGTGCATCAACGCTGTAACTACGCACGGGCCTTGTTGTGGTCCTCTGTTGTGGCTGTGTCGCAGGAAACTTGGCTACTTAGCAAGCGAATGCTTACTACAAATATTGTTGCTCCTAAATATGCTAGCCTTGCTTTGTAAAACATTCGAATATGTTGCTATCGCATTCATTGCTTCGCCCTTTTGGCGAAATTGTGACTTTTTTTTTTCAGTTATTAAATGTTGGCAGGTGGTTTGACTCTTGGCTTGAATGGTTTGATTGATTGATTTGTGGGGTTTAACGTCCCAAAACCACCATATGATTATGAGAGACGCCGTAGTGGAGGGCTCCGGAAATTTAGACCACCTGGGGTTCTTTAACGTGCACCCAAATCTGAGCACACGGGCCTACAACATTTCCGCCTCCATCGGAATAGCAGCCGCCGCAGCCGGAATTCGAACCTGCGACCTGCGGGTCAGCAGCCGAGTACCTTAGCCACTAGACCACCGCGGCGGGGCTGGCTTGAATGGTGCATTCTCACAATAAATGTTAAATGGACACCTAAGTCTGTGTTAGGAATGCTGCGCTGGCTTAAACTTTTGGCCATTGTCACTGCCTTGTGAAATGTGTAATAGCAAAATTATTTTTCATAAACTCATCTGATACTACTAATGCTGCAATTAGTTCCTTTGTTGTTTCATGCACTAGCTTTAGAATGTGCAAAACAATCCTAGTGAAAAGGTTTTTATTACATTTAAATTGCGTGTATTGCTAGCAAACTCAGTTTTTTCCCTTGTTTCGGTCTACAGTGCAAACTTAACTTCAGTTCAACTTTGTGCTGTGAACCTCTCTTCGTTTGATTATGGTGAGACTGAAAAAGTTGTACTAATCCTACGACAGGCCGAGTGCTACTACAGGGAGATTTCAAAACTAGAGCATATTTCAGAGTACACAACTCGTTCATTTTGCAGTTCTTGCCTGGTTCTAATATGTACTCGAATCATCTGTGTGCACGTTTTAGTATTTATATTAGGCTTGTGCGAATAGTGAACTTTAGGCTTGAAGCAAATTCAAAGCCAATGATGATTTGGTTTGAACCATGTCAAATCAATTTTTAATAGTATATGTCACATAGACTCATATTTTTCATGACTCAACTGACCTGCACACCTTTTAAAAAAAAATTGAAACAAGGCATGTACAAATGTCATTCTTTTTGGTTCAAAGAAAGCGAAAACAACTTTGAATAGTAGCTGGATTTGTTTTTTGGTAGAATGCAAGTGATAACCTGTAAAATATAGTACGTTTTACAATTTACTATACTTGGAGCATTCAATACCCTTGTCACACGCGTAGTCTAACCACAGTCAAGTACGACGACCATCAAGTCTAACAGCTATTGTACCTAGTCACACGACAATCCTAGCCACAGTTAAACCACTAACGAGCGCTCTTGTAAACGGAGATAGGCACCCCTTGTTAGTCCCGTAAACTGATAACAGGGCGGCCTCCATGTTGGGCGCGAGCAGTTTGGCTCCGAGCAAAATATTCAGCCAAAAGCGAGTTAACTGAACATTTGCGATGGCGGAGGTTTTGATGGGCATTTGGGAAGATAAATTATGTGTGTCAACACTGCCACGGAAGGCTTGCTATTTTAATTTAACATTGACAGTGGGAGAGCTACTGAGACTCGTAGCTGTGCGTCTTGTTATAGCTACCATGCGATTTCGAATGCGTAGCTACGTGTTGGAAATAAATCGTTCTTGCGCAGAATAGCCCAGTTCTTGAACTTGTGCAATCGTTTGCTACTAATGGCACTATGCATTTTCAACGTCAGCCCTGACTAATGGTAAAACTGTGTTCGTTGTTTGTCAGTGCTGCAAATGTGTGACAGCGCTTCTATCTGGTTTACTTTGACTGTGGTCAAGTCCGCTAACTGCAGTTCGGTATAACAGCAGTTAAGCTTACCCTTGTGACAAGGGTATAAGTCAGTATAACAAGCTTTCAAACTAAAAAAATGATGTATCGATGAGAGAGTAATTATTTCTTTTAACCTTGAAGAGGGCACTTTTTCCCTGGATAGGTGTTTTCACGGCTTTGCCCCATTTCAATGCAGTGAAACCATTTTTATAGTAGGTTTGATACAGTTGGATAGGTGCTTTTGCTGCTTACCACTCCTCCACTGCAGTGAAAGCACCTTTACAGAGGGTCACATCTGGATTAATAAACTTATATTCGATGCACGTTAAAGAACCCCAGGTGGTCTAAATTTCCGGAGCCCTCCACTACGGCGTCTCTCATAATCATATAGTGGATTTGGGACGTTAAACCCCACATATCAATCAAACTTATATTCGATCATTTCGAATACTTTGCAATTTTCAATAATTTAAATTTGAATAGAATTTATATTTATTTGAATATTTGAAGTGCTCAAATATGCACACAAACCTAGGACAATTTAGGAATGCAAACTAGCGTAGCAGCTTTATTTGAAAGGCCAGCCGTGAAACGAAGGAGAGACTGAGTGTGAACTCAATTTCCTAGCAAGAAAAGTGTTGAATGCGTGGGTGTGTGATATTTACGCTATAGTATTTCATTATGGAAGCTTCATTCCTATTACCCAGAAAGGGGGCAATGCTACATAATGCTACATATGATTGTGGTGAGCATAGCTGCTTCAACTTTTCCTATTTTGCGGCACTTATTTCTTTCGTTTTTTACTTCTCTGTTGGTGCCTTCTTGCTATTCATTGGTTGCTTGCTTTTCAGATTTTCGGCTGGGTACCAGAGCCTTATGACAATGGATCATACCCACAAAAACTTCCTGACGATGTCAAGAAAAGCTACGACCCCAACTACGTCTACATCACTTGCGAGGGAGAGGCAAGTCTTGTTTTACATGTTACACCTCTGTTGTGCTGTGTCTTTCCCTTTATGATGCATATCTCTTGCCAGGTTGAAACAGCGTTTTGTCTGTTGGTACCAGTGTTCTTTTTGCTAGGAGACGGACTGCTGAAGAATGGCACAGGCTTAAATTTATATCTGAGCCTGGGGAACAGTTGCAGAGAAATTTTAAATGCAACAGTTTTTTAACAAAGTGCAGTTGTTCTTGTATACCAGAGGTTCCACGAGATTTGTGGCAAAACATTTCATCAAGTGCATGGGTGCATACTTCCTGTATGCTCACCCTTGCTTGGACTCAAACAGGTCGTAAATGAATAAACAAATAATGAGCTTAATAATCAAGATACAGTAAAAGTGAAAGAAATAAGTTCTAAAATAACTGACAGGCCTGCGCAAAACGTGCAGCACTGTCGCGGCAAAAGCTGGAAGAGCTGCTCTCTCGGAGCCTTCTTTAAACATTCTTTGGGTAACTGCTACAAGCACACCTGTAGGTTACCCACTACACCACAATCACAATTTTTGTGTAGTAGTTAGGCATTCACTAAGCCATCCTTCATCATTCTTTGGAGAATGTGTGGTGGCCACTACACACTTGAAATTAATTTTGTGCAAATCTTTTGATGCTGTGGCTGACAACGATCAAGAATTATGCCTGAAGCTTTTGTAGTGGGTTGGAGCATTCAGCCACCACCTCGTTAAACAATTTGCCTTGTGCAATGCCTGGTTTTTACTGCTGTTTCAAAGCGTTTTGTTATTCATATTAACGAGATTCCTTTCCCGACATCAAGGTAGCCTAAAGCCAGTCTTTAGCGGAATTTCAAGCACCAGCATTGCTCTGTTGTAGACTGGGCTGGCACGCAGCAGATCAGGATCCGAATTCCATTGTGTCCTTCGCGTTTTTTATTTACTTTTTTTATTACGCGCAATAGTAGTTACAGGCTTCAGCGGCGGTGAACAACTTCGGTGCACGCGACCAATGTCACCTCACGACAGCTTTTGCTGTGAAAAATTGTCTTCTCTTCTTCATCTAGAATCCTTTCAAAAGCAATTATTTAAATAGTCTGTTCTGGGAACAGTTTCATTGTCTGTGCTTTTGCATGTCTGTAACATCCTTCTCCTACGTTGTGAATTTACACATTCAAAAGCATCAAACCTCAATTTATTGAGTATGGTTATAACGAGTAGTCCGATATAAAATAAGCAAAGTTGCATAAACTCTGTTACAGTGTAACATGCTTGTTTAAATGAATGTAATATGAAATGAAGCCATTTCTATGAGAGATGTGGCTGTTATGACATTCGTGCATGTGTAGATTTAGTGCAGTGTGCTTCTGTGTAATTAGAATGTGCAGCAACTCCTGCGAGCAAGTGAAATTTTTGTGTAAGTAATATATACAGTGGAACCCCGATTATACAACTCTCAGGGGACCACGCAAAATCGTCTTACTATTCGGGCGTTTTATAATCGAAAAAATAAGAATATAGCAATGACTCAGCCTTGCCCCAAAAACTGGGTATAGACCGCCTGAATAAGCCTTGTGCACGACCTTGTGCCTCTGCGAGAAAGGTAGATTGCCCCGCCGCGGTGGTCTAGTGGCTAAGGTACTCGGCTGCTGACCCGCAGGTCGCGGGATCGAATCCCGGCTGCGGCGGCTGCATTTCCGATGGAGGCGGAAATGTAGGCCCGTGTGCTCAGATTTGGGTGCACGTTAAAGAACCCCAGGTAGTCGAAATTTCCGGAGCTCTTCACTACGGCATCTCTCATAATCTTATGGTAGTTTTGGGATGTTAAACCCACATGTCAATCATTAGAAAGGTAGATTATTCTTGCCAGCAACAGCTAATGGCAGGGTGAAGGTGCGAACAAATCTCCATTCTCAAGTTCAAAATGAATTGAATCCAACGCGCATCTTTCTACCAGTTAATAGTCCAGAAATTGCCTGCGCATGAAAAACGAAACCGAAACAGTGTTGCTAATAGCCTCCTGTCAGAAGAGTCTGGCACAGTGTCGTCGCCATCACATAATGGCGACCGACCACGAGCTGTGTAGGATGACTTCGTGTGCGACTGAGCTGTGCACGTTGTAATTTTGTGGCCTTGAGAAGTGCCACTAGTGATGTCTTGCTGTTAGTATGAACGTTGACATCAAGTTGAAGTAACCTTTCACAGTGAAAACGGCTGCGTTGCGCCCTGATGCGTCCGCAAGCCCGCGACTGCGAGTGCTACAAAGGCAGGAGATCAACTGTAGTGTCGACCAAAATATGTTTCCGTGGACTGAAAATTTGAAAATATCAGCTTTTCGGCCGGCTAGAGCTACTTTGTGTGGATAGAGCTTGACTAGATAACGATCCCAGATACGTGCACACGCGATTGTGGCGTGTGTAGAAGTGCACGAACTTCCGGAAGAATAAATTCTCTATGTTAAGAAGGCAAATGTCCCGCTCTGTACTTTTCTAATCGTCAACCTAGGGGAACGCAAGTTTATATTTTGCACTTGGGAATATTTGGTCCACGCTTTATTTGTGTGAAGGTGTTCTTTTTTTTCTTTTAGGCGAAATCTGAATGTTGTCGTAAGATACGGGTTCGGCATAAAACTGCGTCGTATAACCAAGGTTTTTATACATTATTTCTATGAGAGTTTTGCCTGGACCCAAATGATTCGTCGTAAAATGCGGGTCGTCGCGATACCAGGGGACTTATAATCGAAGTTCTACTTTACCGGCACTTTGCTCGTTAATGATGTACAGAATACGGAAATATTTAGTTTCTTGTTTGTGTGAAATGAAAAGCTATGTCTTCAAGAGCCAGAAAACTTATTGGTAAGCATGGAACCCTTAAAAATTATTTACGCGTTTTAAAACCACAGCACCCTGACGTCGCGGCTCACTATGAGTGACTCATCATGGGCACTCTCACAAGATGTGATATTTCCACAGCCTCTCTGCTTTATGTATCTGTTGGTGAAGCACAAGGGGCTATTACAGTGAAAGCTGTTATGAGATCACAACTCTGGCCTCGAGCAGCGACCTAGTTGTCCGCTGCCGCCGCCGGTGTCCGTAACTGCATCACGCAAAATTAGAAAAAAAAAACCTAGTACCATTAACACAGTGGGGCTCGAACCCGGGTCAGCTGGGTGCCAGCCCAGTATTCTGCCACTGAGCCACGCCGGTGCTTGGGACTTGTTGGCAAACTTGCCTTGGGCTGGCTTGATGTCGGGAAAGCAATCGCGTTAATAAGACTTATAATGTGTTTTAAAACAGCGAAAGAACAGGGGCAAATGTCGCGCAAATCGAATAGGTAACAAGTGGGTCGTCCAATGCTCCAACCCTTTACAAAAGTTTATTTTTGTTCAGCTATTAACTGTAGCGCATACCTACTTCAAGCATGATTCCTCATCGTCATCAGCCACGGCATGATTAATTGGCACACAATTCCTCGCTATAGTTTAGCGGATACCAACACTTCTCTAAAGAATGACAGATAGCATATCGAATGCCGGCCTACTACCCTAAAATTTTTAATATTATAGACGTAGTGGGTACCAAGCAAGTGTGCTTGCAGTAGTTACCCAATGAGTGTTTTGAAAAGGCTCTAAAAGACCGCTCTTCTAGCATTCACTGTGACTGTGCTGTGTCTTCAGCGCAGGCCTGTGTTTTTTTGAAATGTTTTGATACAATATGTCATAGAAACTAGTTCTCCTATGTCACAAAAATTTATAGTGTAGCCTGACATGCTTTAATAGTCAGTGTGTTGGGCTAAAAAAACCTTACGTGTGAAAATAAAATACTTTTTCAGCTTTTCCCGAGCTTTGCACTTCGTCACAGCTGTCTCTGTGTACAGGAGATTTGAATGGCAGAGTAAATTCAGCTTTGGAACTTGGTGTCGATAGCCATTTTAAAAATTAGTCTTCACTGTGATTGATGTCTGGCAAGGGCAACTGCTTCACTGTCTCGCCTTCCCACACCTTTTCTTTTTTTCTCTCGACAGAACGTGGCCGATGTGGAAAGCATGGGCCCTCTGGCTTACTTCCCCAGCAACCGCATCGAGAATTTCTACTTCCCGTACAAGAACACTCCGGGCTACCTGTCGCCCTTCGTGTTTGTCCAGTTCCTGCGGCCTGAGCGAGGCGTCCTCATCAACATGGAGTGCAAGGCATGGGCGAAGAACATCAAGCATGACCGCCAGGACCGCATAGGCAGCGCCCACTTTGAGCTCATGGTGGACTGAGCCATCCTACGTTTCACTACGTGTGCTCTTTCGCGGAGGCACGCGCTTCTACGTTACACAAAACATGTGTGATGCTAGCATTGCCGGAAAAAGTGGCTTCTGTTCTCTCTCCCTCCACTATATCATCTATCTCTGTTGCTTCCCCCAACCCACCACCCTTGCGAAATCATAATGTACGTGTATTATGTGCGCTGCTCGGTTCTTGGTGCCAGTGAAGTTGGGAGAACATTGGTGAACCCTTTTTTATGTTTTCGTTGTCATTTTCACTTTTATTTTAGACAGCCTTGGCATTTTATTGTATTTGTGCATTCCCGGTAAACCTATAATATACAGAACTAGTCTGCTGCCACTTCTTTTTTTTTTTTAACTCTTCAGTCACATTCATTGCTACTTATCGTTCAGCTGGCACTGTCTTGACGGGTCAACAAAAGAGGTGTCTGTTTCGAAAGCGTTTCAGAGCTCCACAACTTCCTTTTCGCTTTCACTTATTCTAAGGCAGCTCTTTTCCACGGACATTCCAGAGAACTGCAGCAGCGCGTCTGCGATCCTTATCACTTTGTTTTTCTTAAATTTTTCCCCTCTTATCTTGTACGCTGCTGCCACTTCTCTATCGTAGTTGTTGCATATTTCACATAGGTTGTTGGGTCGCAATTCACTGCCCGATTGTTCTTACATTTTTTTTGTTTCTGCAGTTTTTGAGATTTAGATGTAAAAAGAAAGTGGACACTGCAAGAAGTGGTGCGTGTTTTTCAGTCGTGGATTTTCCCCACTTTCTCTTTCACTCTCCGATATACAGACATGTGGGGGGGTCGCGCCGCCAAGTGGATCTCTCGAGCAAATTAAAAAAAAACTGTCGCGAGGGTTTGCACATACGAGGACTTTTGTGGCACATAATGTTAGGATAGAATTTCTGTCGCTTGCCTCTGTAGAAACCTCGCGCATAGTTACAGACACGTAGGCATTCATTTGAAATGGTGCCGGAATGCCGGGTTTGGGAGTCTTTGCCGAGCCACTGAAGAAAGAAAGATGGGGGGAAGAAAAAAGACGCCACACATGCACCGCTGCCGTTCTTTAACCCAACCCGGTGACAGACCCTCTAGTTTGTGATAGCTTGTTCTAGAATGATGAGTTGTTTGCCACCAGGCAAAATGGGTACTATCTGCCAGGCTGGCACAAACGTGCCACATCCGAGGAGGTAGCAGTGGTTGTTATTTCAAGCCCTTGAAAAGGTGCCACAGCGAAGTCTGAGGTGTGGAGGCGCATTTTAATTGTGTGTTCTTCTTGACACACTTCGACTGCAGAGTAAAGAGCGCATGCACACTCGGACGCAGCTGTGATGTTGAGAAAGCTCTTGTTGTCGAGGCAGCCCTTCAAGATTTTTTTTTTATCCGTTGCGCGTGTGCTGGTGTTGTCACTGTAGAAATGTGCCCAACACACTGTGGCAGGGGATTACCTTGTACGTACGCTATTGCTTGGAAGAGTAAAAGTTATTGACACTTTGTCCTTTGTCTGCGCTTCATGCATTTAATTTTGACATATATACCTTTTAGGGAAGCATTTGCAGAATTGCATAAAGTTTGGCCATGCTGGGGTTCGGGACCTTGCGCCCAGGCTAACTTTTCTTCTGTGTGTGCAGTCAATAGCTTATTGTTGGAGTTCAGCTAGAGTGATTGCATTGACTGGCTAAAATGGTATTATGACCAGCTGTAAATAAATGCACCTAAGTGTGGATCGAACCCTGGTCTTTTGTTCTGAAACTGGTGGGGTACCAACTATTCCTTAAAGGGGTTGAGAACCACCCACAATCAGAGAGATGCTTCTGGTGATGAAAACTGAGACGCCAGAACAGAATCGAGCATGTGGTACATAATTTAAGCCGGAATTCCGCGAATAATATGACTAGAAATGCAGTCATGAGGCTTTGCAGAGAAGCATTAGTACATTACATACACACTGTTTACTCATTTGCATTTTATTATGATCGTATTATGAGAAGGAAAAAATTCTTGATGGCAATTTGATCTGCCTTCGTGGCTGCAAGTGTAGACATCAGCAGTCTCTTCCTGCATGGTGTCGTGTACACATGCTCCAGCTTTCAAGCGAGTATGCCCTCAAGATCTGTGGTCTCCCTGCAAGATGTAAAATGTAGCCTAATTCTACTGTAAATTGGGGCCAACATTCTGTGAATAGCACCAGCACTTTACACCGATGCTGGCATATGTTTGGTGTCACAGTTGCGTATCACTGTTTCTTGCGTAAGCCTTGCTGCAGATTTAGAATTGATTGTACTGAACGATTGGACACAGACTAGCATGGCCTGCTGTCGTACAAGATAAGAGAAAAACCATGTTATATGGCTTGTCGATTTGTTTAAAAACAAACTGCTTTGACAGGGTTGCCTCTTGTGCCTCTCTTTAAGAATTCAATTCATAGATGCTCGTACTTCACATGCAACTCACTGACTTGGCAGAGTCTTGGAAGCATTTTGATAGTAACCCTTTAAGATTAAGTGAACGGCTACAATCGAAAGTGTTGCATGTGTGTGTTGCCCTCGGTATCGTACAGAAATAGCCAGCAAAGTGAACAAAGAATCTCTGTTCATTGTTACATATTTGGCAGAGCATCAGATGCACGATTTAAAGGTTCTGGGTTCCGCCAAGAGAAGGGGCAATTTTTTTTCATCCCGTTAACTCCTTTCCATTTACGTCATAGTTCCTACACTGCAGGTTAAAACTAAATAATGATAGCCTGGTGTTTATCTCGCTAAGGGTTTAGCACCTGACACACGTAAATAACCTTTGCAACAAGGAAGTCATTGCATATCTGCATACAGCCGAATACAGAAAGTGCTACCTTCCCTATCCATGCTTACGAGGTGGGCTTGACAAGTTGTGAGTGTGAAGAGCAGTGCGGCCCAGTGTTCTTTATTCGATGCATAGGGCCAAGGTGCTCGAGCGGTGCACTGTAACAACTAATTCCTGTAGATCTAGAGGGTTTTGTTCCCCATTAACCACATCTTAGTTTTCTCGATATTCACGGCTGCTCTAGATGCAGAAACCATCGTGAGAGCACAACCAAACATGACACACAGGAAGAGACAGATGAGGACCTGTGTGTTGTGTTTTGTTGCGCTCTCGTGATGGTTTCTATGTAGAAGCACCAACTCTCCCAACAGTCAACTTTTTTTGATGCTCCAGACGCGTAGTAAAACTGCTCAGTCTTTTTGCACACTCTTCTTTTAGGTGCAAAAATGTGCTACATATCATTGTTTTAGCATTAACAAATTTAAGATCAAGCAATATTAAGACATCACTATTCGTTGAAGCATGCTGACCATGTAATTATTATCAGTAGTGGGAGAACTTTCCTTATAGGAATTATAGTAGGGTAATTGTACCGCATGAGATATGTCGCCAAGCTACAAACCTTCGACCTTCGTAGCTTGTTTTGTGTACAAGTAACGGCAAGTTCTAATGCCCTGGAGTTTCATGGGAATGGAATGGAGGTGCCCATTCCACATTACTCCCATCTATTTCAGCATTTTTTATCAGCCTTATATCTGCTCATGCTTATACTCTCGTCTACTCGCACATGCTTTAGCGCGCTAGCATTTGTACACCACCTGAATGTTTGTTAATCTGAGGCTTCAGTTTTGACCTCCCCTACAACCCCTGTACACTTTTCCACGTAGATTGATTGATATGTGGGGTTTAACGTCCCAAAACCACCGTATGATTATGAGAGACTACGTAGTGA
Source organism: Rhipicephalus annulatus (assembly GCA_013436015.1). Lineage (NCBI taxonomy): Eukaryota > Metazoa > Arthropoda > Arachnida > Ixodida > Ixodidae > Rhipicephalus > Rhipicephalus annulatus. The sequence goes on along the minus strand of WOVY01002521.1, from coordinate 176,588 downwards.
AGGGCTCCGGAAATTTCGACCACGTGGGGTTCTTTAACGTGCACTCAAATCTGAGCACACGGGCCTACAATATTTCCGCCTCCATCGGAAATGTAGCTGCTGCAGTCGGGATTCGATCCCGCGACCTGCGGGTCAGCAGCAGAGTACCTTGGCCACTATACCACCGCGGTGGGGCACTTTTACACACAGTTATTGCTAGACATATGTTGTGCGAATCATATCTTTCAATGAACAGGTTTCTATATCGCAACCACTGATTTCTTGTATTGGGAGCTGCTAGATCAAAAGAGGCCAATTGGAACACCAATTAGACTAGATATTCCTGTTAAAGAGATCTACCACCATGGTCAAAAATGCTAATTGTATGCTCAAAGACTTGAGTTGACTCGCGCAGACTCAAACCGAGCCATGAATATGACAAATATTTTGGCAAGTTTGAGACACAGTCCGGATCAAAAAAAAAAGTGTATAAAATGTGAGTGAGCCCAGTTGACGAAAACCTGCGCGAGCCTGAGTGGTCGTATAAGAGCGAGGTATCTTTCATGAGTGAGTTCTACACTTTTTCCCGACCGATGCATGTGGGGGAGATGGGGGTTCTTGCACTTACGATAGCGTTTGCACGTGTTTGTAGGTATACACCTGTACGATCATGTAAAAAAAAAAAAAATCCTGTAATGGGCAACCGGAGACAAACCTTCGACTGGCTGTGCTAAGGGAGCCGTGCCTAAACACATAAGTCGGTCGTGCAATGCCTATGTCGCCCCTTCGGTTCACATGTCCCGAGGCATGACCGGTGGTTGGTGGCAAGCGTGGCCCATACTTGCGTAAAGACCGATAAAAAATTGTGACGCCTAGATGAGCTGAATTGGCTCGATTGGTATGTTGCCTTGCAGGGAGGAGCACGACAAGCATGCAAGTAGGTTCGAAATTTTTTTAACAGTTCTTATAGAGAAGAAGTAAGATAGAGAATCAAGGAAACGCAGGGAATATAATCAGATGCACGTCCGGTTTACTATCCTGTACTGGGGAACAGGATAGAGGAGCGGAAAGAGATAAGAAAAGAAGATCGTCGAAATCACGCTTGTGCTTGGGAGAGCACATCGTCTCGTGGCGGCCACTCAGGCTTTTCAACTTCGTACGTAACTAGCAGCTTCGTTGCCATCTGCAGAAAGTTTTTGGAATAATATGGGCTTCAACCTTTTTCCTTCCTCCGTGGGCTTAAAAGTGGCGCCATATGTCGTTGATCATCCTTTTTTTCTTCGAATTGCACTTCGCAGGCCTAAGATAGCGCCACTCTTCTGCCCGAATCAGAGTAGCATATACGGTAACTCTGCTCCGAATTACGAGTTACCGAAAGCTACCTTTTAAGGGTAGCATATACTCAAATGTAGAGGACCTCGGTGCATTTTTAGCGTCCCCCATGTGCGCCCCAATGCTCGCGTGCGTCGAGGCACCTTCGTCAGACAAAAAGCCTCTTTTCGCGCTCGCTCATCATTTAACCCAGGTTTACCGTGCGGGGAAGAAAATGGGTGCGACCGTCTATTTTATTGCAAGAGCAATCATATGAACAGTGTCGGCTGGTTTTTGTCGCCGCCGCCGTAGGATGCGCTAGCCTCCTTTTTATCCTTTCTGGCCGGGGTCGTCTGTCTGCGCGCGCTTATCTCGTGTGCGAACAGGGGGGGGGGGGGGGGGGGCTTATGAATATCGCAGTAATGATCAGCGCGCGGCTCTTGCCCCCACAGCAGGCGGGAGCTTCAGTGGGTTGTGCTCTCAACACGAAAAAAACGGTGCCAAAAGTGTACCTTGTTAGAAATTCGGGTTTGATGGCATCCCACCGCTGCCTACCACTATGGGGGAGGGGGAGTGGTTCTTAAGAAAGAGAAAGGAAGAGAAAAGTAAGCCCCGTTTTTGTCTGCTTCAGTCAGCGACACCGCCACAGGGCTCACAAGGGATGGGGGTGAGGAGGGATAAAAAGGGTAGAAGTAGAGGTGCAGAAAAGAGGAAGAAGAAGCAACAACAAACTGAGGGGATAGGAGAGACAGGAAAGATGGAAGCACGGTCACTGGAGCCCGAGGACGGGGTACACTTGCGAGAGATGTTGTCGGCGTCTGTAGATGGTGTAGAGCAGGCCCAGTAAGTCAGAACTACGCTGTCGTCGAAGGGCGTCGGCGACAGGAGGTGACGTAGGGCGAGCCCAGTCGGCCAGAGCTACGGTGACGCCGAAGGTCGCAAGCGCGCGGGCGCACAACCGGTCGGCACGGAATCCAGCGAGCGACCCCACCACTATAAGAGTTCGCTGTTTGTAGCGATGGTAGTGGTAGCCAAGAGCGTAGAGCAGTCGAACGCACATTGCTGAAGCCTTCGCCCAGAGGCGGAATAGAGAGGCAATAATTTTGAAAACAGCAACAAGTAGGCAGGTTTCGTACAAAGCCGGCCAGCTCGATGAGGTCGGCTGGGGCAAAATCCCCCAAACATGGGGCCGGCATAGCCTTAAATAACGTCTTTGGTGCCTGCTCTCGGGCCAGTTCCCGGGGCTTGGTGGAAAAGACGCAGCCATACCCGGAACTGCAAGGTGGTCCGGCGGAGGAGGCGACGTTTTCCCCAGAACTGCACAGTGCCGCCTTCTGCGTGGAAGGTGGCGCTGGGAGGGGGGGGGGAATAGTTTGCTGGAACAGCGCTCGATCTCGTAAGAAGAAGCGCTCCCGAACGAGGACCATTTCTGTCGCATAACAACCTGGACCAGCCGTGCACATATAGATGCGCTCGATGCATAACCAACTGCCACCAGTGCCTTAGTACCAGCATGCGCTGCCCACGGGAGGCGCTCCTCATCAACGCCATCACTACGCACGAACCTTGTTGTGGTCATGTGGCCGCGCCGTACGAAACTTGGTTACTTAGCAAGCGCATGTTTACCATAAATAATATTGATTCTAATAATGGTAGCCTTGCTTTTTAAGACATTCGTTATGTTGCTATCGCATTCATTCCTTCGCCCTTTTAGCGAAACTGCATATGACTTCTTTGGCCATTATTGTAACTCGTCAGAATATGTTTCTCAAACCAAAGAGGAATGGGGGAGGCAAACCAAGATGAGGGAGTTCGATTTGGCACGTTCAGGCGGACACACAAAATAAATGGGTTATAAATATGATAAAAATTTGGAAGTGTAAATACTCATGACAAGACATGCATACTTACGAGTTTAAAATTTTTCTTCAGTTGATTGACTCTAAAATGATACGTCTTGTCCACCGCGGTGGACCGGAAGAGGCTGCAGTGCTCGGCTTCTGACCCGAAAGTTTCGTATTTAACTCCGGCCGCGACGGTCGCATTTCGGCGCGGAGGCGAAATGGTAGAGACCCGTGTGCTGTGCGATATGAGTGCACGTTAAAGAACAACAGATGGTCGAAATTGCCAGAGCTCTCCAAGACGGCGTCCCTCATATTCTTATCTGGTTTTGGGTTGTAAAACCCCGTATATTATGTCATCAGCTGACGCGCCAGGCACCTCTCTGGAATATGAGAGTCATTTGTAAATAGCGTTTTAGCTTGTACGTATACTTCTTTATGTTACCGTGTTACCGGTTTACGTTTGCCGTGTTACCGGCGCCCGAGTTTTAGCAGCGTTTTGCTACACATACGGGAACCTTTACGTTCGTACGTAAAAGTTTACGTTCGCCGATAATGATGATCATGGATGCACACATATACGTTTTCTTTTAAATAAAACTTAAGCAGCGCTGCGGCGCAAATATGATAACTTTTAACATGTAAAGCTATCAAGTGTTTTGGTGCTATATAATCACCTAACCCATTAAAGTTGGCTGCGTGCAGAAGGCTATAAGGAGCCACCGCATAGTCCTTTAAGCCCCTCTGGTTAAGCCTCTCTGGTTGAACGGTCAGCGGCATTCGCAAAGAAGTGGTCGTCGATATGGCAAAGATTTTGCTCCAAGATCCATTCCTGGCTCAAAATCTTCCGTGGGCGGAAAGATTGCAACGAACTGCCGTAAGTTGTCGCTTCACACAGTTCAACCAGTGGTCTGTGAGTGAAATATCTTTATCATGCGCACAATAGACGCGAGTAAACTGACGTCACCTGGCTACGTCCACTTGGGGATGGTCCGGTTAAACTTGGACCGCCCTCGTGCGGGCCCTCTGGACGGCAAGGATTTGAGAGGTGAGGTCGGCAGAATGGACAGTTGTCAATAATCTGTAAGGTGGCTTTTCTGTAAGGTTTGTTTTCTAACCAAAAAACTCTCGTTCACAGACTGCTTTTCTCGCTCATTGTGTTGTACTCACGTGCCTTCGCTGCACAATGAGCGAGAAAAGCAGTCCGTGAACGAGAGTCTTTGGGTAGAAAACAAGCCTTTACAGGTAAGCCGACTTGCAGATCATTGCAAACTGTCCATTTTTTTTTCGGGAATGGGGATAGTCAACTACACCTGATGCTAGAGCGTGAGCATGAAAAAATAGAAAAAAAATTGGGGCGTGAAACCGTTCCACCAGGTACGCCATGCAGTGTGTTGGGCTAAAGCCCTCACCACACGTATGTTTACAACGCGTGAGCACATGGCGTTGTTATGCCAGCGAGTCCTCGTCAAACGACCGTGCCTCTGAAAAAGGCAATCTGGGTCAAGGCCAGCCCGCAGTCGGCCGGGCGCGATCAGCTCGACGGTGTGAACACGCGCGGCGCTTCTCGGGCCCACGTGCATTGAGTCATCTGCGCACGTGACAGCGAGCCGGCGTTCTCGTGTCTGGTGGTCTGACACATGGCGCGGCGACCCCCCATTGGAGGAATCTGCCCTGACGACCAGCGGCGCTTCTGATTGGACATTTTGGTTGGACCCGGTGTAAATAAAAGAAGCCCTGCGGCGCGTCGCGATCGGCGGTCCTATGTGAGCGAGAGGAGGCCCCGTGTCGGAGAGCCGACATGTGTGTGAGTCGGCGGTTTTAGGCGAAAAGCTGACCTATGTGTTAGAGAGGAGAGCTCGGCTCTTCGAGTCTCTGTCGGCCCCAGTGCCGAAATTGTAACGCTTCTGTATATATGCTGTACATAAACCTTGTTTAACTCACCGTCGTCTCGTCCGCTCGTCTTATCAGCTCTGCGCAGAAGCAGTCGCGAGCTGAGAAACATACGCTACCAAACGGCTGGTGACCTTCCCGGCGGAGTTGAAAGCAGTGGCCCTGTGGGACCGGGTCGGCGTCGCCGTCTTTCGCAACAGTGGTGGCATCGGTGGCAGCTTTCTCAACAGTGGTGGCTTCGGCGGGATCGGCCCGTCGTTCGCAACAGTGGTGGCATCGGTGGCAGCCACGGTGGCAGCGTTCGCAACAGTGGTGGCAGCGGTGGGATCGGTTGGCTTCGCGACAGTGGTGGAAGCGGCGGGATCGGTTGGCTACGCAACAGTGGTTGGCAGCTGCGGGATCGGCCGGCGTCAGCGACATCGATGCGGTGAGTGCCTGATGTTTTCCCCTCAGTTCACCAGACTACTCTAGCTCAGGTTGTAGAAGTTTAGAGAAGGGCTGTGTGAAGCATTGTAGTGAGCTTTGATCGTTTCAAGCAAAGTCGAAGTGCTTTGAAACCGAAGTTAATGCGGAGGGGGTAAACACGGGAGTGTGAAATATTGCTTGCGCGTCGTGCTAGTAGGCTTATAGTGGGTACGGCAAGTAAATTGTTAACAGGGGCAAACAGCAAGAGGCTAGTGTGAACGATGGAGAACCTTAAAGTGAAGGAACTCATCGAAATTTGTGAGGAACTCGGCATTACTTTAGGCCGTGCGAAACGAAAGCAAGCGATCCTTGAGATCATGAAGGATGAGGGAGTGTCGGCTGAGGAAGTCGATGAGGCCTGGGCGGATATCAAAGCACGCCGCGAGGAGGCTGAAAGGCGAGAAGCTCGCGAACGCGAGGAGGCTGAAAGGCGAGAACGTCGCGAGGAGGCCGAGAGACAGGAGCGCCTCGAGTTGAAACGACTAGAATTGGCAATCCTACAGTGTTCGCAAGCGCGGAAGCTATCGCGGCAGCTTGATCTGGTTCAATGCGGTGAGCTCTCAAGTGACCTTGTCGGCGGGTCGACGGAACCCCAGAAAGAAAATTTTCCGCATGAGTCATGTGAGCAGTCACGCGAGCGGCCCGTCGCGGGAGCGGCCAGCGCGGTATGCGCTGGGGGAGACGACGTGGCGCCATTGAATCAGAGCGAGAGGGCTGCAACGCTCTCGCCTGTAGCGGAAGGTTGGAGCGAGCTGCCGAGAGTTGATCGAGAGACGCTCATTCGAGAGCAGCGTGAGGATCTCTCGATTGAAGCGCTAGTGGAAAGCCAAATTGAAGCGCTAGTGGAAAGCCAGAAAAACGCGGCAAAAGTGCTGTCGAAGGAGCACTGCGAGAAATCTGTGAAGAAGCGTGCTTTTGAAGTTGATAATCAGGTAATGTCGTCGCCTAAAAGTGGCCGGTTACTGAAGTGGAGCATGTTGCTCCACAGCGCAACTTTGACATTCGCTATCAAAAAAAAATAAAAATAAAGGAAAGGTAAACGCTAATGCAGGTGCATTGAGCAGTGCGTTCTAGCTAGTAACTTCTCAACCTTTCGGTTTCTGGCTGGCGATTCGGGGCAAAATTTTGACCTCATCACGACCTTAGCTGAGCGCTCTCGTCCAGAGTGAGCTCAAGGAGCCAACTTTATGTGGTATTCTAATCCGTTACGTTGTTGTACGTGGGAAAAAAAATTGAGTTGTCATTTTAGGGGTCTTTTGTCCCACATGTGCCTCTTGACGTAGAGGGAACAAAATTCCGATAAACACGTAGATAGGTATATGTTGTACTATATTTTGTCTGGTGTTCTGTCGGGTGACCGAGGGCACTTGCTTGTGTCGTGTGTTGTCTGTTGTCGAACCGTTCTTAGCAAGGTGCAGAACCATCGACAAGTGCTGAAACCGAAGATGGTCAGAAGAGACGAGCGAAGTTGGCCAGCAAGTTGTGGCGACAAGCCAGTGGAGCTGGGATCCGTCGTCAAAAGTGGAATGTGTTCCCGGACCAGTCTGGAGCTGTATTCTCCCCATGGCCCTGGAGGCGAACCTGGAGGGACCTGGCGAACGAGCGCACCTGACATCCGAGCCCCGTGGAAGCAGCTCGTCTTTCCGGTGCATTGTCTGGCGGCGGGGGTGCTGTTATGCCAGCGAGTCCTCGTCAAACGACCGTGCCTCTGAAAAAGGCAATCTGGGTCAAGGCCAGCCCGCAGTCGGCCGGGCGCGATCAGCTCGACGGTGTGAACACGCGCGGCGCTTCTCGGGCCCACGTGCATTGAGTCATCTGCGCACGTGACAGCGAGCCGGCGTTCTCGTGTCTGGTGGTCTGACACATGGCGCGGCGACCCCCCATTGGAGGAATCTGCCCTGACGACCAGCGGCGCTTCTGATTGGACATTTTGGTTGGGCCCGGTGTAAATAAAAGAAGCCCTGCGGCGCGTCGCGATCGGCGGTCCTATGTGAGCGAGAGGAGGCCCCGTGTCGGAGAGCCGACATGTGTGTGAGTCGGCGGTTTTAGGCGAAAAGCTGACCTATGTGTTAGAGAGGAGAGCTCGGCTCTTCGAGTCTCTGTCGGCCCCAGTGCCGAAATTGTAACGCTTCTGTATATATGCTGTACATAAACCTTGTTTAACTCACCGTCGTCTCGTCCGCTCGTCTTATCAGCTCTGTGCAGAAGCAGTCGCGAGCTGAGAAACATACGCTACCAAACGGCTGGTGACCTTCCCGGCGGAGTTGAAAGCAGTGGCCCTGTGGGACCGGGTCGGCGTCGCCGTCTTTCGCAACAGTGGTGGCATCGGTGGCAGCTTTCTCAACAGTGGTGGCTTCGGCGGGATCGGCCCGTCGTACGCAACAGTGGAGGTCAGCGGTGGGATTTCGGAGGTGGCTTCGCAACAGCGTCTAGGCTCGGTGCCTCGCCCATGGCACGCGCCTCGCATGCGTGTAGTTTACCTGGGGGCACGCAGTAATTCTGAGAAGGGGCAATGACCATGATTTAAAAGACGGGACGACATTGTTTAGCCCCACCTTGCTAAGACTGGGCATCCGTTTTTCTGTTAAGTGTAGTTTACCCAACTTTGTTAGTTAGCCGTATTGCTAATTTCTCGAATCATTGTCAAAGTGCGCATGTCAAATTGCGTGTCGTATTAGAAAACGCCGTGTCCACTTGTTTCTAGCTTGTAACATTTTTCATAGTTGTTTTTTCCGCGTGTTAATGTTACGACCAGGCCCGGAACCAGAAAAAAAAAGGGCCGAGCCCCTCCCACCGCCAGAAATCCGGATGACTGTTACGATGACAATAATGACAAATAATGAAAAAAATAGCTGTTTTTTCAAGGCCTTAAACGAGTTCTCCCCCTCCCCACACCATCAAAAAGCTGGCCCTCTACAATTTTTTTTACGCAGCCGTTGTCATTATCATATCTTCATGTAATCGCATGCCTCAAAACAGCCACAATGCGTGCATGGTTGATGCAGGCGCGTTTTATCAGTCGACATGCTTTTCGTCTTATGAGATAGATATGACGAAAGCGCGCTCAGGGAGCGCGGATCTTTTGCCAAGCAAGCACATAAATACGTCGATACACGTATATTTGTTGCTTTGCGAGCTTGACACGTTGACGGGTTCGGTAGAAATCGACAGCCTCGAGCTCACTGCTATCCTATTTTTCGGCAATGATGGTGCTCTTTCGTTCGTGCCAAGTGGAAAGTCAGGCATATATCTCGGCATATTAAACACCTTCCGTTTATTATAGCGGAATTATAAGTAAGGCACGGCCTACATCTAGGATTCTGTAGTAAGGCAGTGAAAATAAACAAACTATAGGAAGGTAATATCGATCTACGTATAGTGGCAGTTCACGTCTGCACTGTGCAATCGGAACGCTCCCGAGTCGAATCCATATACCCTAGAGGAAAAAGTAAAAAAAAGAAAAGAAGTCAGGTACTAGAAACAGGGGAAACGTTTTTTTTAGAAATTTGTTTGCCATGTTTTCTTAAAACACAAAAAAAAACGCACACACCAGGCCTCTTCGTTTCGCAGCCTTTCTTTGTCTCTTTGCATTTTCAGAATGGCGAGCTGAAATATATGCTGGCAAGTGCCTATAGATCCTATATGGAGCTCGCTTGCCTGCATTCTGCTTCCTCATTGACTCGAACGCCAGCATACGCGCTGTCGTAATAAATCAGTGTCATTCGTTATTGTCGGTTGTGCAATGCCTATGTCGCCCCTTCGGTTCACATGTCCCGAGGCATGACCGGTGGTTGGTGGCAAGCGTCCAACCACGGCCATGCGGACGCCGAAGGACATCATGGACGACGCATCGATATATAGAAAGACCGCACTTCAGAAGTCGGAAAACTGCGCAGACCGTCCGAGTCCAGCTCCGGACTACGAGTTTAGGTGTTGCAAGCGTAAGCAGCAATGGTCCGAATTCCTTCGTTTCGCCTCACGTTTTGTCGCTTTATTTCTGAGCAACTGAATTAAAGGGTTTGCGGAGTAGCCCACTACCTTTCAAACTATAGTAATAATTGCTGCATGGTGTTTTACATCCCTAAACCACGGTATGAGGTGCGCCGTATCGGAGGGCTCCGGAAAATCTGACCTCATGGGGTTTTTTAACGTACCGTCCCAAATCTAGGCCCACAGGCCTCTGGCATTTCACCTCAATCGAAATGTATTCGCCATGGCCGGGATTCTATCACGTGACTTTCGCGTCAGCTGTGAAGCACCGTAGCCACTAGGTTACCACCGCTGGTTTGCGTGAAGATGAACGAACGAAAGAATGGTGGCCAAATGTCCACCACTTGCCATTTCACGCTAGAAATGCCCTTATATATGAAAAACAAGTCACGGCGCATAAATGTTTATTCGAAGACGATGGAAATTGTATCTGAATTGATTTTGACCTTGCGGTCTGCAAATGCCCGAAATGGGTCTGTCTTGTGCGCTTTATGTACAAAATGTCAGTCATTGTCATGTGTTTCTGTCCGTAGTTGCCGTCTCTATCATCTTAGCTTTTCCTTTTTCGAAGCTAGCTTGTTTGTTATGAAAGGTCGATTATCGTCACGTGTGCTTCGTTGCGACATCGTATACGACATAACGACACAGTCCGTCGGGCTGTCACATACAACACCTCTTTGGCGTTCAAGTTATAGCAATAACAAAATATCAAATCTAAACAGAAGTGAACAGGACGTTGTTGAAACATCTCAGGCCGGTATCTGTTTTGGAAAGACTAGTTTGTGAACCTTGTGAAAAAGCACTGAAATGATGAAGAGAGGATTGCTTTCCAACGTTGGTGGACATGGTATAAAACTGCCCGCGCGCAATCAGAAGACCAACGTGCGATTCACGTATACATGCTGATGGGAGCGCGCACGTCAGCTATTGCCAACCCTGCGTAAGTTTGACTCCACGGCGACGTTTATCATGTCCGTTCCGAGGAAAAAATCGGTGGCCACGAGGTTCGCGCAGCGCCACCAGGTATCCCTGAACCAGCGCGTCACTTGGGCGTTCACCTCCTGCGCCATCTTGCGATTGCTCTTGAGAAAAGGCAGCTGCGCCGTCGTCTGCGCCATGGCGGACGTGGGCGTATCGAACGTCGGCTCACACACTTTTTCGTCGAGGAAGCTTTGCAGCGTCGACACGTCATTCGTGTTCGCCCAAAGGTGCTTGACGCCTTGGCCGACGTGCTCGACTCCGGGCCCGTGGTACGGATGGTTGTAGCACAGCAGCACCTTGGGACCCGGGTTCGCAACGTCCCTGCAGCCGTCCAGTATGTCGGCAAGAGGAACCCTCGTCGCGTTGCGGAACAGCAGCAGTCCTCTCAGTTCTTCGGTGATGAGCTGCACGAGGCGGAAGTGATTCTCGTGCGGGTTCGGGTCCCGCTTGCGAAACCCTGTCGTGAAGCGGTGAAAGTCCAGAAGCACGGGCTCCCCGGTCTCCTGGACGAACTGGCGCACTTGCCTGAGCACGTCGCGAACGGTGAGCTGTCCCTTGATGAGGTCGTGGGTGATCCAAAACTCTCCGCGGCTTTCCTGGACGCGCAGATCGAGCGAGCGGATGCCGTACAGCAGCTGGTTCAGTATGGTCTCTTCCTGGTTGAGCAACAAGTGGTCGAAGATGGTCACGTGGTCAGGCGAGGACGTGTCGTACATGGCGGAGTTGTGCGTGCCCGGCACGAAGAGGTCGACGAAGCGCAGGTGGCCCAATTCGCGACAGTGCTGTCGCATCCAGCGAGGTCGCGCCCTCAGACAGGACGTCGAGGCAACGGGACTGTCGGGAGTCGACAGGACGGCCCAGAAGCCCAGACAATCGTCTGTCGTCAGGCTAGTCCAGTTGTAGCGAGGGAACACCACCGACGTGGTGCGTCGTCCGTCCCGACCCGTCACCTGGTACGATTCGAGCGGATTGAAGCTGACGTTCCGCGCCGCAACGTGCGGGTCGGTGTTGAAGAGGTGCACGGAAGCGACGTCCTGAAGGTGCGAAGGCAGCCCGTACCAGTTGAGCTCTAGGCGTCGGTATCTGCCATCTTGCTTCTTCGACGCGGCTGTCAGGTAGACTCCCCAAGTGCGCCTCTCTCCTGCAGGTAATTAGGTGTGAGTGCCGCACGATAGCGTCATATTCGCAGCTGTAAGATAGCAAAGTTTTAATCGTCATAGATAACTAGCAGAACGCCATGCTTATCCATGGTGCACTGATGTAACATGCATGACGGAAATGGCCATGACGATTCAGTACGTCTTAATGGCTGTATACCTCTAGCAAAAGAAATGTGCAAATTAGTACGAGGAAACATATTATTCAACAATGTAATACGCGGAACACACAAGGGCCATGAGTGAACAAGCTACATTTTAGTTGCGACTGTAAAATTAAGCTGAAAAAGTTGAGACATGGGTATGCAGCAAGAACGTGAACAAAAAAAAAAGAAACACTGTGAGCCGTATATTTCCCTGTAGTGTCTTGGCTCCTCGTGAGACACCTGTGACTTCGTCTGAGTTATCTGAGGCTGAAACAGTTTTACGCTCGCTGTCAACGACACCGCCAAATTTACTTGAAAACATGGTAACACCGCTGCTGTCTTCGTTTATATCGGCATTCCGGCATCAACCACGTAATGCTCCAAGAAAGTAGACACCCGACAAATTGATTTTGGACGCGTTGAAGCTTGACGTTCCCTCTCTTTAATTTTGCAGACATGTACTGAGACCATTCAATTAGCTATATTGCTTACCGGGCTTAACTTCGTTTTTAAAATCATGACCCAACTTCACTGATGAGGTATCGTTAACCGTGCAACTAGCGTGCTCTACAGTGTGACGCCCTGTCCGTATCGCGCTGAATGCACCGCACGTTTTACCGCAATCGAACCACCCCGGAGTAATGTCGGCATCTCCAATCTCTTTTTTTCTGCGCCTGGAAAGTACTTGTTATTCGCTCGCGTAGTTTTCGAGCGCTCCGGAATTCATAAGCAACCGTATACAGTGTATGGTTTCCGTGACGTTTTTTTTTTCCTGGAAGGTTTGCGATTAGCAATCGAAGCACGTGTTGCCTGCAATTGGCGGTGGTTCGTATTGGATCGATCGGCCTGCGTAACGCTGCTAGTTAGCGGTCTTCGCTTGTATGCAGTTGTAGCAGTGCCGCAGATCCCCGATATATTGTGGAGTGAAATGAGTGGTCGCCACGCCATCTAGGCGCACTATATTATAAGCATTAGAATCAAATTCTCGAGGTGGCTCCGGGTTTTCAGATAAGACGCATCGTCATTGTTAATAAGCCCTGCACGCGCCGTCAAAAGCGAAGATGCAGGAGGACCTAATGAAATTGACACGATGCATGGTATCTTTCGATTGCCAGCCGTGATCTGTTAAAGTGACATGCAGAGGATGAATGTTGCTGCGATCCAGCCATGGCATGAATTAATGCCGGTAAATATATTTGCTGCCCAAATACACCAAGTTGGACGGTTTTGTCGTCGTCTTGACAAATGTCGATCGTCACGAATGAGGGGGGCGGGAATAGATATGTAGAATAAATTAAAAAAAAGATTTAAGAAACGATTGCGATCGAGCGAATGCTTGCCGATGCTGCCAGCCAATGGCCGTTTTGTTTCATGTCCATCCGTCCGTGTCATCAGACGAAGCACGTCGGATCTCGCGCGCAATCGCACACCCACGTGTCGAAATGTAGTTCACGGCTTCGTGACACGCGCACACTTTTCCGTAGTTCGCGTAACAGAGAGACGGCGTTACTGTCGCTCACCGTGCTCTTGTGCGGAGACAGCGACGAGCAGCAGGAGCAGGGGGACGCGTGGCATGGTGCTCGGAGCGGTTTTTCCTCTCCGGTCGCGATAAGCGTCGCGTCACTTTCCCAGAAGCGACCTCGCCACGCAGGCTCGATTAATCGCCAGCACGCGATGAGGCGCCCCCAGCGCAGGCGCGAAAGAGAGACGAAATGTTCGTATTTTTTTGTTCCGTTTTGTTTCGTATCCCTCCTCCCAACTTGGATCGTCCGAAGCGTGCCCTCACGTTTTTCCCTCCTCCCAACTTGGATCGTGCCCTCACGTTTTTCCGGCACTCGGCCAACGGTTCTTGTCTGTGCCTTGTGACAGACACGCTCGGACAGCAACAGGAAAAAAAAACAACCAAAGGAGACCACGTGCCCGCGTAAGGCGATTGAACCACGCGTGAGATTGGAAAGAAGAAGCGACTGTCCAGACCAGACGACAATGTCATTAGAAAGTCGTTACTATTGCCCGCTCTCATGCGCGGACAAATAAGGTGTCGTCGAGAGTGCCCGAACGCGGCTTGGTCAGACGGTTGAGAAGGCGAGCTCTTCACATTTCATCCTCTGCAGCTTCGCAATAGGTCTTACGTATGCCTCAGCACTATACATGCGTGGCAGAGTGGGTTCCAACCCATCTTCCAATTTTTTTTTATTTATACGCACGCTTACACGGAGGAGAGTCAGACTCCGTCTAACATTTAATAAAAGATAGCCATAGTACGCTCAAATTACGACAGGTAGATTGTCACTGTCCCTCAAGAGAAAGGTATAAAGCAGCTGTATCTTGCCGGTACTTAGCTAAGGAGCAAAAACCTGGAGACTTATTAAGAAGAGGGTTCAGCTTAAATTGAGGACGACGCAGCGAGCAATGGAAAGAAAAATTATTGGTGTAACTTTAAAATAAAAGAAGAGAGCAGAGTAGATTAGGAAACAATCATAGTTAATGATATCATAGTTGAAATCAAGAAGAGGAAATGGACGTGGGCCGGGCACGTAGCACGCAGACAGGATAACCGCTGGTCATTGAGTGTAACTAACTGGATTCCCAGCGAAGACAAGTGGGTTAAGGGGAGACAGAAGGTTAGGTTGGGCAGATGAGATTAAGAAGTTTGCGGGTATAAATTGGCAACAGCAAGCACAGGACCGAGTTAACTGGTGGAACATGGGAGAGGCCTTTGTCCTGCAGTGGGCGTAGTCAGGCTGATGATAATGATGATGATGAAACATAGTCCGCACCTCGTTTTCCAACAAGGTCGCAATATGAATATTTATTGGGCAAACATAAAAAGAAAAAAAAATAAGTGGGTTGATGAGCCAGTATGCAGTAGAACGAAGGCAACTGCCCATTCTGCCATGCGCACTTAGAATTTAGGAAGTAACACGAATTATTTTAGAGCGACACGCGTTAGGAGCACATGCTTTCGTTTAACATACAATTAAAACAGTGGCTCTATCACTGTTCAATGCTTGCAGTCCGAATGTGGTATTAACCCTGCCATTTTTCTGGGGCAGGAAGGGAATGGGGGGGGGGGCGCAGTGTATGGCGATGGATCGCAGTATTGACACGCGAATTCACAATTTTTATAGCAGAAACGTGCTCTAAATTACGGCAACGACACCAAAAGAGGCGTGGCGTGATCGTCCTTGTCAGACGATACAGCGAAATGCTGAATGCCAATAAGGACGATATACTACGTCCTTTCTTCGTGATCAGTTCGAGCACATGCGCCATATAATTTTACGGTTGGTTTGTCAGCATCACGCGCCTTGCTTCGAAGGACGTTGCGCATCAGCTCTTCACACCCAGGAACAATTGAAGGCCGTTCGGTGAAAGTACTACAAAATCGACGTCAACCGTTGTACGCGCAATACGGACACTTGAGCTATTATAAGCACACTCTGGCCATCACGTGTGAACGGCTCTGGCAGTTTTCTTCCCCTTATACACGCTATTTCGGAATAACATGAACCTGCTTTTTGTGAAAATGTTGATGTGAACTACAAATACGAATATTGGGCTAAGAATATAATTGCAACTGCTCTTTGTTATCAGATAGTGCAGATATGTAAGCGTCCTTGCTCCGAAATGGCTCGTGTTTTCAAAAATTGTCCCCACTTATCCCGATGTGAAGTAGAACTAACAGCTTCCGGATGAATACATCAAAAGTGAATATTGCATGTGACATTACATGTCAAGGCCCATTAGCTTGCACATTTTACATAGCTAGCAACCTGCATTAAATATGCCTAAAAGATCCTGTTTTTTTTTTCTTCTTTTTAGTAAACCACAGGTACACTACAGTATCACCTTGGTGGTAGAAAAAACTCATACCACGCGTGGAATAAAAGGAAGAAACAAGCAATAACACTTCTAGCTCGAAGTCATGGATATGACGCGAAATATTTGGAATATGCTTGTCGTCTTAGGTTTTTTTTTTAAATAAATTTATTTATGCTCTACTTATTTGTGGTCCCACTTTATTGATTAGCCTCATCTGTATTCCATCCAGCCCTGTCACCATGTCAATTGATATTTTCTCTTTCTACTTTTAGGAGAGAACTTAGTTTGGCATCAATTGCATTGCCCTGTCTTCTCTTTTTTCTTTGGGTCACTCTTTCACCGCTTTTCAATGACTCAACTTTATTACCTCTAATGTACATCATTGCGACTTCCCTCCGAAATTCAGGTCATCATACTCTGCACAATCTTTTTTCTCGCGGTGCATAGAGACTTCTTATTGCGAAGCATTCTTGGAGTACTTTCGGTCTATTTCACGCAACCGCAGCAGAGTTTGTTCGGTATCACTTCCTGTTCCACATCGTCTTGACTTCTCCGCATTGTTTGGCTCATTCCTTCGCTGATTTTGAACGATCCAACTGTATTACATTTAATGTTCTTCATTACATCCTACCCCGCCGCGGTGGTCTAGCAGCTAAGGCACTCGACGGCTGACCCGCAGGTCGCGGGATCGAATCCCGGCTGCGGCGGCTGCACTTTCAATGGAGGCGGAAATGCTGTAGGCCTGTGTGCTCAGGTTTGGGTGCTCGTTAAAGGACCCCAGGTGGTTGAAATTTCCATTAACAAGAGTTTATACATGATGAGCCTACACTACGCGTCACATAGAAATGATCAAAAAAAATCCGCGATGTCAGCTCTCGTATTGGTACCTTTGCAAATTCTTTGTTTCCTTTACCATTCGCGAATGGAATAGTTTGGATGCGTGTGTTGTTGATCTTCCATCCGATGCTTTTTGTCCGTCACTACAAGATGTGTGCTTTTTGTGAATGCGCAAAAGCCGCTGCTCAAATGTATGCTATTTTCGATGACAGAAACGTGCGCTTTGTTCGACCGTACGACTGCTTTTTTTCCCCTCATCTCCCTACAATAATACAAAATTGGGAAATGTAGGTTGCACTAATAAATAAACAAAAAAGAACAATAACTCTGTATCCTTTATGAGGCGATGTCGCATGTTCAATAGAAGACATGCCATCATGAAACAGGGTAGGGGAAATGCTTGGAGGTAATTAGAAACATCCAATCGGCAATGTTTCACAGAGCTCAAGGCTGATTTATAACCAGATCGATTTTTTGAAAGATTCCAGGTCTTTTTGTCTAATGAATTTCAGTGAACTACCAATGGAAATGAGCACGCCACCGCCTTTTAAAGACGATAATCTTTCTTGGGGACCTTCGACGCAAAAACTTCGGTCTGTTTGTTTGTAATTTTGTCTGTTTGTCCACCCTTACCGCGAACCGGGTACCCTATACAGCACCAGCCGATATCCCGAACTGCCGACCCCATCCGCAGCGCCCACCAATGTTGCTCAATATTCAGCGTTCATACGTGTGCGATTGTCAATTAAAAAGCAATTATTGCGCATATATGAGGCACCGTAACAACACGTATATATTCTGCATGTGCGTCTTTTTGTTTGGCTGCACTGAAATCTTGGTCGCTGCGGAAGGCGGTGGAGGCTGAGGGAAAATAAGTCAGATGAGGGAATTTCCGAGCCCAGCCAGGTTTCTGTAATAGCAAAAACAGGAAAAAACAGAAAAAAAACGTTAGCGAAAGACTCGTTTGTCTTGGTAAGGACACCACTATCGAGCATTCTCGTAGAATATGTCTACGTTACACAGCACTTTTGACACCAGGCACTATAGCTCATACGGATGAAGCATGTCATCGTGGAGCACCCCACGAAAAGGTAACAACAACAACAACAACAACAACAACAACAACAACAACAACAACAACAACAACAACAACAACAACAACAACAACAACAACAACAACGACGACGACGACGACGACGACGACGACGACGGCGACGACGACGGCGGCGACGGCGACAACGATGACAACAACAACAACAACCGACGACGACAACAACAAGAACAACCGACGACAACAACAACAACAACAACAACCGACGACAACAACAACAACAACAACAACCGACGACAACAACAACAACAAAAACAATAATAATAAAAGATTGATTTTATTGTGTGCTCGCCGCAGTGGTCTACCGCATGGTTATGGTCCCTGTCTGCTGGCCCACAGTTATACCGGGATCTAATTTCAGTCGCAGCGGCCGTATTTTCGATGGAGGTGAAAATGTTTGATGCCCGTGCATCTCGCTTTAGGTGCACGTTAAAAAATCCCGCGTGGTCCAAATTTCCGAAGCCCTCCACCACGGCGTCTCGCATAATCATAGCGCGATTTTGGGACGTTAAACGCCATGACATATTTCTTATTGTGTTGCCTTTATTTCTTTTGTACGACCATTTCCTGTTCTCAGACTCGGAAGCTTGAATTATGCTTCTAAGTTTTCGATCATTTCGGTTTCTCGCGAATGTTCGTGAAAGATTCCAGGCCCTACACCAACAAAGTCATTTACTGAATTCCCCCACAAAATATAACCTTTTCGCTGGAATTAAACCAATCCTTTGTTTCACGTGCATTTGAATATTGAAATAGGAGTTAGCGGCAGAGATAAAGTCTCCGCTTAACACCATGGTGCATCGCAACGACTCATTTTTGTATATATATTCAGCCTTCAATTGTGTGTTCCGCGAACGTAAGAAATTTTATATATAGGCGCCTGTTGGAGGAAGTTCTGCGTTGTGCTTTTTCTTTCTGCCTGTGTTTCGCACGAAAACGTACCCGCAGCAAAACATTTTCACTCTATGGCATGGAGTGAAAGCAGCGGCGCTATAATTATATTATTACAAGCCAGATACTCCGTTGCCAGTGCATTTAAACTGAGTTCAGTGCCACGGAGCCCTGAATTACACTTAGCGCGATGCGGCAGCTTCTTTATTTGTTCGAATGATTGATTGATATGTGGGGTTTAACGTCCCAAAACCACTCTATGATTATGAGAGACGCCGTAGTGGAGGGCTCCGGAAATTTAGACCACCTGGGGTTCTTTAACGTGCACCCAAATCTGAGCACACGGGCCTACAACATTTCCGCCTCCATCGGAAATGCAGCCGCCGCAGCCGGGATTCGAACCCGCGCCCTGCGGGTCAGCAGCCGAGTGCCTTAGCCACTAGACCACCGCGGCGGGGCTTTGTTCGAATGATTCTCATTCGCGGCTTGTTATCAAAGTAATCATTAATTATTTAAAAACTACGGCTTTTTTACGCCTCATTTCATTTCGTTAGTTTATTTTTAGAAACTCGTCCTCCATCGCCACAAAATAAAGGTGAGCAGCCTGTTCCAATCTTCGAAACTCAGCTCAGTTTGGGCTCTACAAGATTAAAGATGTATGCCTCGGGAAATAGAAATATAATTACTATAATTATAACTATTTATATTTATATTACTATTTCCGGAGTAATTATATTACTATAAACAGCAATATAATTACTCGGGAAAATAGTTATATAATAAGTTATACGAAAAGCATGATATATTTATGCCATATATTGGAGGGCTCCGAAAATTTTGACCATATATGGTGTGCTTTAGCGTACGCCTAAATCTAAATATACGGGCCTCCGTTCCGCCCCCAGTGAAATGCGGCCGCCACAGCCGGGATTCTATCCCCTGACCTTCGGGTTAGCAGCCGAGTACCAGGACCACTAGACCGCTGTGGCAGGTTCTTGTAACATAGGTAAGCTCTCTTGATATGCTCATAATGTACTAATAAAAATTAGACTTCCTCCTCTCATGATATGCTAGCTGCTAAGCCTGCACTTCTATACTAAGGAGATTTCATATGCTTAAAAGAGATGCTTTGTTTTCAGTCACGCATGACATCCTATACAGCGTTACGGCTTCGCAGCGGGTCATCTTTGTCGCGAAAAGCATATCTAGCGCTCATTCGTTGAGCAACGTCCAAGCTGTGGCAAGGATTTATGCAGCTTTCTTTGGCAAGCTTACGCTGCTCCTCACAAGGAAATGCTTCTTCGCCGTTTCCCGCATAAGCGAGATAGAAAATAATACCGTTAACATTAAGGACATGATAGATATATCCATGAGAACAACAGCTGCACCTGAAAGGGTTCTCAAGGTTTGTAAATATGATGAGACTATACGTATAATTCGAGTGATTGAAAAAATCTGACGCTCTTTAATGCAGTTTCGTTCCAAAGACGAATTTACGGGATCCTTCGTTGTGGGACATATAGCCGTCACGTTCACAACCGCTATCGCTAGATCACTGCTCCTGTGTCAGACTGCACATTTGACAATCCATTTTTTTCGCCCTGTTATTTATCTTGCTTTTCCTTCCTCTTGCAGGTTGGCGGGTGTTGCAAACCTTGCGGGACCGACTTTCATTAATGTATTGTCGTTCATAAAGTTTGAGATAGATAGATAGATAGATAGATAGATAGATAGATAGATAGATAGATAGATAGATAGATAGATAGATAGATAGATAGACAGACAGACAGACAGACAGACAGACAGACAGACAGACAGACAGATAGATAGATAGATAGATAGATAGATAGATAGATAGATAGATAGATAGATAGATAGATAGATAGATAGATAGATAGATAGATAGATAGATAGAGTCTTGGATTGCCTTTACGACCGTAGCTTTACTTTCGCGTAATAGTATCTTTTGTGGCACATGGTTAACCTCAAAATGCGTGGCTCCTTCACTGGTAAGAGCTTCAAAGAATATTCGTAGTAATATTTGCACCATCTTTTGCGGCAATGCACGCGTGTGTACAGGGTGTGTGTATGTGTGAATGACGCGACTCGGTATTTACGAAAGTGGTGGAAGATTAGAGCTCTGACGTTAACGTTGACCAATCCATAAGAGGATATAGAGCATTCAAGGCAGGACTGCGGACTTGGAGCGTCAGATTACGAGCGCGATATCACAGCTTTCTGTCCTCGTGACGTTTGCTATCAACACTCGTAAGCTCATGTGTCGTCCAGAAGGCGGGAAACGTCGGTGATAGCCGGGGGTCACCGGTTATCTCAGTGCTGTTTCAAACAATAAGACACGTTTCAAGACTGTCCTTGCGTTTCGAATGACGAGGATACATTGAAAAGCGTAGCCGGAACATATGGCATAAATAAGAGGGGAAAAAAAAACTAACAGGGTCTTTTGTGCATTCACATAAAATGACTCGGAAGGCGAAAGCATTCTTCTTTTTCTTCCTACTCCATGTAGTTACCCTCACCGGCCCCCCTTCGAAAGGATCGCGCACCTACAGTGTGATTCATTGGCAATGCGAGATTTTTGCAGCTCACCTTGTCCTGCACTGAATCCGTGACCGACCCATCCTTAAACAAGCGATGACGTCATGTGACTACGTCATCGTGTGGCTCCACATTATCACATCATATCACATCGTGACGTCACAATTTTTGGCAGTCTGTGAAATCTCGGTCATGATTATTTTTTGCGTCACTAACGTTGGCACCAACGCGACGGACCACCAGTGGTCAGTTTTTTGCGTTTGATGAGGCATTTTAGGCTTGCACCTTAATGATAATACGAGAACGCATAGCAGGATTGAGTCGGGGTATAGAAATAATCAACTCTTTCCAGTCTGCGTGATGCCATGAATTTCAAAGATTGTTCTGTTTTATCTAGGGTCCTCAAAATGATTTTTAAAATCGCTGGTTTAGCTAAAACAACAGTTTGCCCTTAGTACAGTAACTACGATATCAGTCTTCGATTTCTTCATCGAATGGGCAAGGCAAAACTTCGCCGTTCCCCGGCGAGCGGCAGAAAGAATCCACACTGTGTTTGTCCTGTTTATTTTTGGGCCTCCAGGTGGCCTGCACAAGATAGATTACTCTATAGCACCTTAATCTTTCATCATTATCTTTCATCATCATTTTTATCATTTCTGACGGAGTTCACTTAATTCAGGGTAAAGAAACTTGCCACGTACCACCAATCAACTTGGTCCCGCATTCGCTGTGGCCTCGTTGTCCCCGCAAGTTTCTCAGACCCAGGAGTCGAACTAGCTTTCTATCTCCCTCATCACGCATTTGCCTTCTTTTGGAATCCAGTCAGTTATCTTGCCTGTCCACGTCCATTTCTTCTTCCTGAATTCGACTAAGATGTCCTTAACACCAGTTTGTCCCTTTCCTTTCATTTCCCTTACCATTGCTCGCTGCGTCGTCATCAGTCAAAGTTGAACTCTCTTTGTATGCTTCAAGGTGTCTGCTCCGTAGATAAGTACAGGTACGATGCAACTGTTATATAGCTTCCTCATGAGGCATAGTAGTAGACTACCATTCATGATTTCAGAATGCTTGCTGAATGTGCTCCATCCTATTGTTATTCTACTGGTAGGTAGGTAAAAACTTTATTTTTCCTTTGTAAAAGAAAGGGACAATGGGACAGAGATGAGGAGAGGTTCTACGCCCAGTAGTTCTCCGCAACCCTCTCTGCCCAACTCAGGATGGCCTTCTGGACATCGGGTTTCAATCTGCGCAAGGTAGCCTCCCACTGCTTCTCATTACTAACTACTTTTCGGAGAAATGGTAGGAGGGGGGGGGTGCTCAGGGCACCCCCACATGATATGATTAGGATTTGCTTTCCGTGCGCAGCAACATTTACAAGAGGAGGACGGGTGAAAAGAAGGGTACATGCGGTGAAGAATGTAGAGGGAGGGAAAGGTGCGAGTCTGCAGGTGTCGCCACAGTACATCGCGCCTTCGCGGTGATTTCGAAATCAGCAGGTGGCGATAAGGTTAAACGGCCGAGGCGATAGTGACTGCACAGGTCGTGAAATGTTAGAAGGCGATCCCGCGCAGCAAACGGTGCCGTTGTCGAAACAGAGCTTGGCTCTTCAAGTGCCTTCGCCCGGAACGTAAATCCTCGGGCGCTGGCGTGAGCCGCCTCGTTACCGGCAAGGCCCACGTTTACGAGAGTCCATACTAAAGCAGTGTCTTCTTGCACGGAATCGGCTAGGAGGAGGGAGAGGGCAGTTTTGGACAGCCCACCCGCTCCAAAATTATAGATGGCAGTTTTTGAGTCGCTAATAAAAAGTGAATATTTTGGAACTGTAAGGGCGAGAGCACAATGACTGCTTCCTCTGCCTCCTCAGAAGAGGAAGCAGACATATAGAGGCAGCAGTAGCTATCTGACCTTGTGAATTCACAACTGAGAGGGCGTGAAAGGAACACGTACTGTATTCAGCATCATCCACGTAGAGCACTTCTTTAGAAGTAGAAGATCGTTTTTCAAGAGTTTTTGCACGCTGTCGTCGACGTTGTTCGTGGTGCATAGGGTGCATGCTTTTAGGGAGTGGTGGAATGTGTAGATTCATGTGTATTTGACGCGGAGCAGTGTGTTTGGCGTTAGTCATTGGAGTTGGCCTGATACTGAGGGTATCGAGTATGCATCTTCCGGTCTGTGTGTTGGAAAGACGGGCATATTGTCAAGTTAAGTGTGCTTCAATAAGGTCAGTTAACGTGCTGAAAGTGTCTGTCTCCAGGAGCCGTGTGGTGGACGTTCAAATGGGGACTCCGAGGGTAATTTTGTAGATTTTGCGGAACAAGGTGTCTACTTCATCTTCTTTCCTTCTAAGAAGGGGCAGATAAAGGAGAGAATAAGTAGCTTTATCGAGGACGAAGGTTTGCAATGGATGAGCCGGAAAAGCTCTGCCTCTCGTAGCCCGCCATGCTTATTAGATATCCTGCCTACAAGGCGTAGAGTTTGGTCCACAGTTGTCCGAAGTGATTTAATGGTGTGTGTGTTTAGTCGATTTCGCTGTATGTGTAGTCGAAGCACCCTGAGTTTGTCAACTTTAGGTACGGGTGTATTGTTCAGTGTTATTTGTATACCAGAGATGTGCTTCTCAGATCCCCGATCGGCAGGGATTGATTGATTTATTTGTGGGGTTCAACGTCCCAAAACCACCATATGATTATGAGAGACGCCGTAGTGGAGGGCTCCAGAAATTTCGACTACCTGGGGTTCTTTAACGTGCACCCAAATCTTAGTACACGGGCCTACAACAATTCCGCCTCCATCGGAAATGCAGCCGCCGCAGCCGGGATTGGATTCCACGACCTGTGGGTGAGCAGCCGAGTACCATAGCCACTAGACCACCGCGGTGGGGTCTAGTGGCGGGTTCTATCGGCAGGGAGGAAGAGCAGTTCGGATTTAGTGGGTGAACAGGTCAGATTCATGTTACCCGCAGAAACCACCATTTTTTCAGCAGCAGTCTGCAAAGTTTCCTGAATGTCACCATCAGAGCTGCCTGTCGTCCACAGGATAATATCATCTTTCTACTACTTACTTCAGTCTTAAGGTTCGGCTACGTGGTCACTATATCAGTCATAAATAGACGTAATAGACGTATCTCGCTACCTATCGCAAATCGCTGTTATCTCCCGAAACTGTGGCGCATCACTTTAGTCTTCTGTATATTAATTTACACATCTACCGTTATGCTAGCCTTCTCCAATACAGTAATCATGAGTAATCAAATTGACCCCCGAGTTACTCAACAACGCAGTGTCATCAGTGAATCGTAGGTTTCTGAGGTACTATCCATTGACTTGAATATATCTTTAACCCTCCCTAATTAAAAAAAATGCACTCTGAGATCACTATAATTTTGCGTCTCAGCAAAAACGCTATGAAGCCAACCATATCTTCACCCGAGCGACGTGCGAAGATATAAACAATGCTATGGAGTACGTACATACTAAAACAGGTGTGGTGTCGTCGATATATCGGTAGCCAAGTGCGTGCTTGAAACCTTGGGAATATATGTCAGGGCGTGAGAAATGTCTCATTCACCCAATTGGAAAGAATGCTTCATGATTTGTGATCCATCCAGCAGATGCATAGCATCTATGCGTAGTGCTGTGAAGCACGCATGATGTTGAGGGTTCGTCTCCATACGATGCGGAAGTCGTAGTTCGATGGGGGTGAAATGCAACAACACTCGCGTTCTAATTCTCTAAATCAACGAAAGAATGTCCCAAGGAAAATAAAATGGCATTTGGAGATCCGGTGGGCGCCTAACAGTATAATGATGCTCTGTCCCCAGGGCCAAGCAGGCAGCGAAGGAAGCGAGGGTTCTTAGATTGTGGAGACCTCTAGCCCAAAGTAGAGCACGGGCTAGTTCGGTGACACTGATTATAGTTAATTATTTGATTACTTAATTACTCATCAGGCCCAGAAAACTAATTGCTGCATCATTAGTCTTTGGCTCAGAAAACTAGATGTTTAATAATTCATCCTTCAGCTCAGAGAAAGAGTCTAACAGCTGAAGCTGTTTCTTTTTCTGACATATGTATTTAGTGGAGTTGTTAGACACACGACTTCATAGTTGTTGTTTTTTCGCACATAAGCGTTCGCAGGCTCCATTTTGTAGTCTGAAACCCAAGCCACAGTCCACGGAACACCAGTTCTTGGAAAGGCGTATGAAGCAGTCGCTCGCGCGCTGTCCAGGCCATGCCCACTTCCGCAATCCGCTCGCCAAGAAGACAAATCGAAACAGGCATCGCCACTATCTCTGCACTCGCGCTTGGCCGAGCCGGGCTAACGAGTGACATAAGAGTCGCGCTGTCGTCGCACGCTGCTCGACTCGTTACCGCCTGTAGCGCCGCTCTCATCTTGACCTGCCGCTGTCACCGCAGTTACGTGCAGCACAGTAGAAGCTGTACACTATAAGAACCAAGTGATGGCTTATCGACTTCGATGGTCTACGCCCTTGCCTATGGCCTTTGTTAGCCTTTGTTGGTGCACTGCCTCTTGTTATTCCTTTGTTGTTAATGTCAGCTTTTCTGCTATGAAGAATGAATATAGCGCCGGCATCAAGATCTCTCTCTGTCTCTGGTGCCCGTTGTGCTCTCGCGAAATCTCTTCAACCGCATTACGGGAGGACTTACCTTTTTTGGTTTCTTATCTCTTTTTCAACCTTTCTTTTCAGTCTTTCTAAAGCAAAAAAAGTAATACACTGTATCTTATCTTCAATTCCTCATAGCCATTGAGTGGGAGGTATATGAATGAACTAAGGGAACCCCTCGTTTTTATATGGGTATATGTACTTTACACACACGGAAATTTGAGTACAAGGGCATTAGAATATCAGGAACACGTGGAGCATTTCATATCCTGAATAACATGATATACTTGTCGCTTGCGTCATGAAACCCTTTCCTTCAGGCACGTGTGACACACCCGTATAACATAGCCCAAGGAATGCGGGTATGAGCCACAGGTGAATGGCAGTTTTAGGGGCAAATCTTTCGCTGTGACTGTGCGGCACCTTCTACGCAGGTCTGGAGTTTTTTTTTTTTTGTGACCGGTTAGCAATCACTTTGTTGTAAGACTCACTCAGTCGTTAGTGCGAGTGGTAGACTCACTCGACTCACTCGTTAGACTCACTCGTTAGTGCGAGTGGTAGACAAACAGACGGACGTACGTACGAATGGACAGACAGACAGACAGACAGACAGACAGACAGACAGACAGACAGACAGACAGACAGACAGACAGACAGACAGACAGACAGACAGACAGACAGACAGATAGATAGATAGATAGATAGATAGATAGATAGATAGATAGATAGATAGATAGATAGATAGATAGATAGATAGATAGTACACGGATGGACGGATAAATGAACGGATGGATGAATGGACGTACAGACAGGCAGATAGACGGACAGACGTGCAGACAGACAGACAGACAGACGGACGGACGGACGGACGGATGGATGAACTTCATCACCAAAAACTGCATCGTGCAGCACATGCTTCCCAAATACGCCCTCAGATGCATCCATATGCAACCTACCCAGACCCGAGGGACGTGCACAGGCTTAGTGTTTGCAAACTTCCCACCGCAGCCAGTACGAGAACTTCTCTCGCTTCATTTCACGGACCATGAGGCCGTTATAATGAAAGGACCTCGCAATCCAGCCAACATGACAACGAAGAAACGAACAGAACAAACGAAGAAGGGAAACAACAAACGAGCGAGAACAAATTGAAAGTTGGTTTGTATAATATACGCGCAGGCTTATACGTCTTTCTAATGAGGTAATGGGCTAACTTTTCTCGGGAGAGTTAAGCTTTATGGTTGATGTGTGGACGGACCTTCTCCCACTCATCACCATTCATTCCGGGGATATGGCGGGATTTTTTTTTAATCAAACCGGGAATGACGCTAGCAGACTTTCAAATTACTCGATCGCGTTATGAAGCTTGTATCGCAGGCGAGGCAGGCGTCGTCAGCGTTGTCGTTAAGGAAAAATTGAAGGGACGGAATGGTAGAAAATCGTGATGATGAACCTGAATCGAACACAGGCATTATGCGCGGTAGTCAAACATGACGCCGCAGAGCTAGTCAGTGCTTCAAACTGCTTATGAAAAATGCCCTAAAATGGCCTCAATCGCGGCAACATTAACTGTAGTTGCCGTGTTCACTTTCAGCCTTTGTAAGAGTGTGAGATACATTACATATCATTCCCTTTGATTTAACCATTCCCCAACCCGGCGGTATACTATACAGAAAACACCTCTAATATATGCACGTCATCGCTTAGCAACGCGTGTTTCATTTTGAGAAAGCTGACAACTGTGTTCTAACGTAGGTGCCAACGTTACGTCGTATACCATCGGATACCTCTGGGCGTCATGGAAGTGGACGTGCCTGGTAAGCCCACAATCAATCCATTAGACAGAGGGGCAAGAGAGAGAGATAAATAAAAGGAAGAGACAGGGAGGTTAACTTAGAAGAACTGATTTGCTACCCTATAGAGGGGTGTGGAAAAAGGGTCGGAAAGAAGACATAGATAGAGAGATATAAGGAGGCGTAGGGTCCTATATGGACCTCTTCCACCTCCTAAGTTGTTGCTTGCTTACATGGGCCCTTTTACACTGAAGACCTTCAGGAAGTGGTTCCTCCCCCTCAGAAAACAAATCCTCGTTATAGGCCTGCCCCGAAATACCTACTCATAATGTAGTAAGGGTCTGCCCGCTCGCAGTTATTCAAAATATACAAAGCAGTTGGCCCAACTCGCAACGTTCGACTCAAAAGAATAAAGAAAAAGTATGCGACTATACGCTCCTGTATAGTTCGTCTACTGTTTCGCATGAAATGCCTGAATGATTGGGATTTGGCGCCCTTTTTTCTTAGACCACAAAGAAGTCCACCATGGTTGTATAGTGGCCGGTGATCGGCAGATGACCTGCAAGTTGTGGTTTTTGATCACAGCCGTGGCGGTCGCATTTCGAGAGAGGAAAATGTCACTGCACATGAAAGATACCTTAGATAATCGATATTTCTGGATCCCGTCGATACGACATGCCCAAATAATCACATCGTTGCTTTCTCACGTGAAACGCAACGCGATTATTATTATTATTATTATTATTATTATTATTATTATTATTATTATTATTATTATTATTATTATTTTATTGCACTAAGAAGAAGAATTGAAACCTGGCGCAGTCGGTTCGTAGTCTTTCTAAATACCAGCCAGAGTATTTTGTGTGTGTTTGTGTGTGTGTGTGTGTGTGTGTGTGTGTGTGTGTGTGTGTGTGTGTGTGTGTGTAGAATTCATTACAAGACGTGTCCAAATCAGTTCCAAGCCTATAGAACCGTCCAAGCCTGTCAATTCTCTTTCTAATTTGGCCCACGCATCGAAGTAGATGCCCGTCAGTATCTTAGCAGTACACTATCAACCGCATCAGATCCAGGCGATGAGATTTCCGGCAGCGATACACAACGTGGAGTTGCTCGCAGACTGACCGTGTTACGAGGCGAAACACGAGGTATTGCTATTCGTGCACGAATCTACGTCGCGGCGAGCTGTGCCGTGTTCTGAGCGATGTACCGATCAGCGGTCGCCAGGGATGTATATAGGACAGGCGTGGGACGTCAAATCGGGGACGCATTCTCTCTTATTTTCTTTTACGAACACCGTGGGACCGATTGTGGTGACCTGAACTCTGATGTGGGATATTTCCGCGGTAAAGAGAGAAACGTTCGTTTCTCAATACGTGAGCCTCTGCGAAAGATGCCCCCCACAACTTGTGAGCTGGCCTTCTGCGAGGCTGCATGCTTACGCGGCTGAAAAATGTCAAGGCGACTGATGGGAGATAGAGAGAGTTTTTCTCTATCTCTCCGTGTGTGTTTTTGTGTGTAGACGATGTCGTATACTGTGTAGATGATTTGGAGATGATGCCCTGTTAGGGCCTTTTCTGTTCCAGTCCAGGGTCGCCTTTGGTGGCTACTTTCAGACCTTGCCTGGCAACAAAAAAGTTCAAGTTGGCGCCATTGCTACTTTCTGACTACTTTGAACTTCTATTTTTTATTTTGGGGCATTTACTTGGTATTTTTTGGTATCATTTGAAGATCAAATAGAAAGCAAGTCTGAAGTATAACCATTATTTGCAAGGCTTTTTTGTCGTGTTGGCCTATACGCGCGCACATGTCCTTGCCCCGCTAGCGGGATAGTGCGCATCGAGGCACCCAACGAGCGTCGCACAGACCTCGCCGAGAATCATATTTATTCGCACCAAACCAGCGCTTGTTCGCGTTGTCTGATCTTCACGGAGATGAGATGACTAGTGTCTGCTAGTGCTGAGTAAATGATGGGCAATGTTGACCTGTGCTCCCTCAATATGTCCCCCCCCCCTCCGTCTTCCAGGGTAAAGTTTTTTCGCTTGCATGTACCCATTCATGCATATAATGACATTTGATTAGATAATTACTTTGTTATCGTTGAAACCAGGCTCATATGCAAGCAAATGTATGTATATAAACTATTGAAACTTACACCAAAACCAAGTTTCCCTGCATTGGGAACGGGCTTCATTTACGCAAAGCTCCAGAAATTCTCTCTTTGGCCTCCGCAGGTAAGCCATAAAATAACGCTCCCATTAAATACTTAAAATTCTAATTTCGCTGAAAGTCATGCTTATATCTCATACATAGACGGTACTGACTAAAAACCCATATAGCGGATGGGTATGCACACGAAGTTGTTGCGACGAAGATTAACATGCCTGTTTGCGTACTTAGATAGATGCGAGTATTACCATTGTTCCGGTATCCCCCCAGACGTGTCCAAGCATTGTTCAAGCACCCCGTTTGAACGATCCCAATGCAGTGAGATCACATCGTCGCACTTTTTTCGTTGATGACCCCATGTCAGCACGCTTAATTGAATAAGCCGATTAAGCTTGTGTAGATGGCCACTTGCACAAAGGGATATTGAGTTTATTTGTTCTAGTTAGCTATGCTACTGCAATAACCAGGGTACCTCTCTTACTGTGAGATGAACCTTCGAGAGACTCGTAAACTAAAGCTTGCATAGGGATACACCGCCCGAAAGTTCACGGGTTAGCTTACGATAATGCCGGGCATTGTGACTGCGTCCGTTTACATCTAATTGTGTATACGTGTGAAATGATTGCATCGCATCATCACGAGAAAAGAGAAACACGCCATAGTAGGGTCTCTTTCATTGGCTATCCAGGAGTGGGATGGGGGGGTGGTGGTGAAAATAGGCTTTGAAACACCCCCATTCCAAAATTTTAATAGTGTGTGATATATGGATAAAGTATTATATATATATATTATATATATATATATATATATATATATATATATATATATATATATATATATATATATATATATATATATATATATATATCCCCTTAGGAACTGCTTCATTCAGCCAGGCTCGATGTGTGTGTGTGTGTGTGTGTGTGTGTGTGTGTGTGTGTGTGTGTGTGTGTGTGTGTGTGTGTGTGTGTGCCCGCATGTATACAAACGGAAGTTGAGGCCTACCTTTTTGGCGACGGCCCTGATCGATCGTGTAGTGTCGCTGAAGTTGGAGTGAAATACCTTCACATAAATAAATAAAAAAGCTTGCACACCTGTTTCGCAAGGCTGCATCACTGCAGAGCTGCCGAGCACCTTGTAGGTCCTGGCTTGGTTACTCTTTTCTTTACCCGCTCACTTGTCTCTTCCCCACGTCATGCTATACCGTACAATGTATACTATGCATGGCTATGCTTGCTCTTGTCCTCTTCTTTTCTTCATTGTTTTTAAAGCCTTAGTGCTACTTTACGCGATACAGAAGAGAGTAGGCCATGAGGAAGAAGACAAAGAGAGTGCGGGCTAGTTCATCATGTTGAAATGTTTTATCTATGACACGCAGCCAACCTCGACCATAACTGCTCCGCTGTAAGCAAAAAAGAAAAAAAAGGCCTTAATTACCATTGATTAGAGCCTGTTGCGACAAATGAAGTAAATATTGCAAGTGTAGCAGTAACGCTATGCCTCATTAGTCTAAATTGAATAGAACTTGGTTTTTATAGTCTTCCTAATGTTGAATACATGACCTAGTTTGCATGCTACGCGCGGTTGGAGATTTTAGTGGGTAAAAGAAGTGGCATAACCATGCTCTATCTTAGCTGCACGCTCCAGGCCAGCCTAATGTTGCTCTAAAGCATGTATATGCCGCGGTGTCGAGCTTATTAAGGAAACTTTTAGGGCACCATACCCAAAGCGTCCTGTTCATGCACTTTACAAAGACTTTCTTAACTTTTTGTTTATTTTGTCCTCCACAACAAACGTATAGCAACCACATGGACCCGCAGGCGTAGGCGGCCAGTGCTTGGGGGGGGGGGGGAGGTTAAAGGAGGGGGGGGGCAGCGCAGCAACTTCGCCATGGAAAGGCGTTGAGTGCACGACGTACTTTGGCGTAGCCCATGGCTTTATGAGGCGAATCGTGTGATAAAGAAGTTTGCCGCCACATAAAACCCTAAATTGGATTCCAATAGGCGTCTATTTTGGCGTGCTCTCGATAAAAAAAAAAGAGAGGGAAGCACGGAGACTTGATGCGTGAAAAATGCGGCTGCTGATTAGCATCCCGGCGAAGGCTTTCCCTGCGCACGCGTGTCTATAGAGGTAACGAAATGAACCTTGGCCGCCTTCGTCGCTTCCTATGCCTCTGCAAGGCTGGCCACCGGCCCTTCTTATCTGTGCTACATAGCCCGTCTGGTGAAGGCAACACATTCCTTCTTTGTTTTTTGTAGGCCACGTCCCTTTCTTCCTATTTTATCGGGGGCAGCTGACAACTTTTTCCTGAGGTATGCTTTCTATCAAGCCGTTACCAGATCGTGAAAATCCCGCCACATATTTCTTTAGCTTTTTCTGTGTTAATATACAATCCTCTTATAGAAACATTAGTTCCGTACTTCTTTTAATGGCCTCGATTCTGCCGCACGCGCACACCACACACACACACACACACACACACACACACACACACACACACACACACACACACACACACACACACACACACACACACACACACACAACACACACACACACACAGATATATATATATATATATATATATATATATATATATATATATATATATATATATATATGCTTTCTGCATACTTTATCTACGCACTTGAAGAGCCACGCATTCACAGCAAGCAGTGATTGCACAAGAAGCATTAGTTTCTTTATGACTGCATTTGTTTTCTTATTTTCCGCGTACAGGTATTAGTCACTAGCCAATTTCGTATGTACACCTCTTTCACACCTAGAATCGAAGTTTTTGTGCTTAAGGCTGCTGCAGGTTCAGTAATCTGCAGGCTGATATTTTGAAAGCAATTCGTTATTTTTTATGTTCTTGTTGAACGACTGCTCATATGGGGTTGCTGGGTGCTTGCAGAGCCGACACTTTCGAATTAGGCAAACAAGATTTCTCTCACCGCTAATGTAATACAGCTTTATCAGGAGGGCTGCGACGGGGAGCGTAGCGAATGACGTACTTGCAAATTTAGCACTGTGCTGAGGCTGTGGGCGTAGGAATCTATATGTGACTGAGGGAATATGCTCGAAGTGAGTGGCAGGGAAAGCGGGAAAGGTAGAGAGACGAAAGGCAAA
Organism: Rhipicephalus annulatus; assembly: GCA_013436015.1. Taxonomy (NCBI): domain Eukaryota; kingdom Metazoa; phylum Arthropoda; class Arachnida; order Ixodida; family Ixodidae; genus Rhipicephalus; species Rhipicephalus annulatus. Next base: position 143,893 of record WOVY01002521.1, on the reverse strand, counting down.
AGCAAAGTGGTTAGTTGATATTTGGCTCGGCTGGCGGTAAACCGAGCACGTGCAATAGGGCACAGGGGTAATAGATAGATTATATAATGCAAAGAACAATACACACTAAAATAAGAAATGAACTGGTAATATTAAGTGAAATCATCATCATCACCAATATCATTACCACCACCACCATCATCATCATCATCATCATCATCATCATCATCATCATCAGCCTGACTACGTCCACTGCAGGACAAAGGCCTCTCACATGTTCCATCAGTTAACCCGGTCCTGTGCTTGCTGGTGCCAATTTATACCCGCAAACTTCTTAATCTCATCTGCCCACCCAACCTTCTGTCTCCCCCTAACCCGCTTTCCTTCTCTGGGAATCCAGTTAGTTACCCTTAATGACCAGCGAGCGGTTATCCTGTCTACGCGCTACATGCCCGGCCCATGTCCATTTCCTCTTCTTGATTTCAGCTATGATTTCTTTAACCCCCGTTTTTCCCTAATCCACTCTGCTCTCTTCTTGTCTCTTAAAGTTACACCTACCAGTAAGTCAAATAAAAATTACAAATGTCAGTGACCTGTGAACTGCTTTTGGACGCTCTTTCTGTCCATCGTTGTTGTGGCGTGAGTTTATGTGGAAAATCTGAGATCAAAGAGTACCTTGAGGTTGCCACCGTAGACACCGAATCTCTTCGTTTTGTTGAAAACGTGGAACTGGAATATAGAATGATAACCATTGCCGGTCTAAATCAAAATCAAGCGTAGACGCGAAGGATAGTGCGACGAATCAGTAATTTTCTTGATCAGATGAAGTATATCTTAAATAACTTGGCGTTTCATGGCTTTAGCGCGCACTCTGCGGAACTGAAGTTGATCATTACTCGTGACGAGTTCACTCCTGTTCACGTCACCAGCATCACTTTAAGCATTCTCGCGTTGAAAATGATATTGTTGTTCCATTTAGCCTTTTGTTCTAATGCAGGAAAATGACGTCATAATCGAGAACAGTACACGTAGAGCAGTGACCATTGTACAGCAACAAAGTGCCTACCATTGCACCTTTTGAAGTCACTACTATCACGAGCTTTTATTTTTCTTCTTTTGTTATTTTTGTGTCAGTGTCCAGCCGAAGGCTATGATCGGAAATTATCGATTTGCATTGAATTCAAGCAGAGACCTGCCGCGGCAGTTCAGTAGTTATAGCGCTGCCTTGCTATGCTCGGAACCGCAGGCTCGACTATTGTTGCTGCGGCCACATTGTAGCACGAGAAGTTGGGAGAGTACGTAACGTAAACATTCGTTGAATGTGCAGTGCTGCATCCTGATAGGGACGAAACATGAAAACACCCCGGAGTCATTCGTTAACGCGTGTCTCATTCAATTCGAGGTGTTGTCCTCGAGAATGTAATCTTCCTTTTTAACCCACGCGCGCACACGAAATCACAATTCTGTCGTTATATATACTGCGTCGTGCTCTCGTATACACACAGCAACGTTTACGTGACACACGACCCAGAGTTTGTCCTAGCGCAACCACTAGTTAGCGAGGTCAAGTCTGTTCAGCGAGTGTTTCCTTTCAAAGTGAATACAAACAAAAAAACACATGCCCTCCTCCTTTTTCATTTCGCGGCATGCGGGTTAACTATAAGCGTACGTGTCAAATCACACGACAGGTGACACTTTTGCTACGCATCCTTAATATTTTCTTGATTAAGTAGGGCGGACGCCTCGGTTACGCGCTTATCTTTTCGAGCTTTGACCTTACGATCGAACCTATTGAATGAGCCGTCAATTTGTCTGAGTGGTTCGGTCGACTAGCTGCCCAGTTCGTGAAGCATTTGCGACAGCCGTCTGCAATGCGCGCACATGAGGCCCGTCAGACGTCATTACTGCACGTCAAGCTTTGCCGTTAAACTGAGAAGCGTAACTCGTGTAGATGGGGAAACTGTTTACGCAGACACGACGACATCACCTCGCTACACCAATCAAGCTTTAGCAAAGCGTCCGAAATCGTCGCTTGTACAAGGTATATTGTGTGTATGCATGCACTTTAAAGACCCGCTTACTTCAGACAAAGCATTTGCATCAGCAAGTATTTGCATCAAAAAGTATTTGTTCACCTAAAGTCACTCTATAAAAGTTGAACGAGTACCTCTGTGCCATATATAAGGAACGAAATTACAACGAAACGCTTAATCACTAACAGCTTCACCAAACCTTATGAGAAACAAGCACTTGTTTAACTAAGAGATAGAAACAGAGGATAGCTTTACCAGAACGATTTTCCGGAAAGGTTACCTCCTGTCCTCTACCAACCAGAAGGTTACCAGAGGCCAGAAGAGACACGGTGAAAGGTTAACAGAAGGGTTTGATCTGGTATGCTGCAGTGTACTGTATATGGTGGGCGGGACACGATAAAAAGAGGACGAAGTAAACACAGAGAAAGAGGAATAAGAAGTTGGTGCACTGTTGTAGCTGAGAGTGACCGCAAAGTGCACGCTAACACTTTTTTCCCCAGAAAATAACATCAATGCAAAATGCAGCCACATGTGCAGGTATGATGTCCTTGAAAACCACTAAACTGCCTTTGTCGTACTCAGCCGCGACGACTGAGGGGGACAATATTGGAAGACGATTTCCATGAGCAAGACGATTTTTCCGAACAATGGGCGTTTGACAAAACGAGATGGTGCTTTTACGAGCAATTGTCTTTTTATTACAGTGAGGCCATTCACACTTGATTTATTGAAGAGCCTCGGCTAATTCTATGCATGCAACGCGAAAGAGTTCGCAAAGACCACACTTAGTCAGCCATAGCCGACAGAGTAAATTTATGGCCTTGCGTTGGCCGAGTCCTGTTGCCAAATTTACAAAGCTTGACAGGTGGTAACGGTAGAAATACAGAGATTAAGGAAAGGAGGTGAGCGGTTTCATCGGAATGGTATCTGGTTTGCTGCCCTACTGCACAACCGGCTATGAAAGCCACCCGCCATGTCCTCGGTCATGTAATCCATTTCCCTTCTCTTCTCATCTCCTCATTTTTAAAACTCTCGCCTCATTTATTACAGGCGCTGAGCCGTACTCCCAATAAGGCTTGCAGAATTTGCGTCGTTTACAAATTCTTGAACCTCTCATCCTGTTCTGCTATCATATACGCGTGGGTGAAGAGAACAATATGTTGTAAAAAACTGTAAGGAGTGGGAAATTTTAGTGGAAATATTTTCTGTAAATGTACCACCACTTGGCATGCTTTCATCACCAAGACCATAGGTTTAGTTCACAATGGCGTGAACAGTTTTGCGTGGTATTAATAGAGTAAAATTGCCATTATTGGAAGGCTTAGTTGAAACGATCCTGTAGAGGCTTCAAGTAGATTCGATACATCAATAACATCACAGGGAGAAGCATTGATCTATATAGGCCCGACGAGCAGTGGGACTATGGGAATGGTGGCTCTATCCATAGTAAACAAACAATATTTACTTCAATAATCTTGTATTCTTGATGTTTTAAAACGCATGCAATATGGATCTTGCATTTTGCGCTACATTGTCTATTCATATTGCCATTCATTTCAAAACAAGGCGATGCTGTCGTGTGTTCCTCCAACTGCGAAAGCTTTCGGGACCACGAAAAAAAAACTGCACAATAAGAATTACCATGATCCCTTCTAAAACACTTAAAGACCTACTCCGGCGATTTTTCGAGGTCAGAGATCTCAATTGAATATGTTCGCCGTCGATACGTTCCTTTGTCCTTTTTCGTCATTTAGAAGCACTGATTGTTTGCAAATGGACTTTGAAGATGGCCTCGAAACGCACACCTGGCTTGCCAGAATTATTGGCAACACTGTCTGTGTGAGGGCATGTGTGGGTATGTGTGGCATGTCAACGGAAGTGACGCAGCCGATGGCATCGCTATTTTGGCTGCTACAGCGTTTATTGTGCCAGTCAAAAGGCGACGCTAGCGGTGTCTGTCACGGAAAAGCTTCCTTCTTTTCTTTTTGGTGTTTGGCCAGCGCCTTCGCTGGTCTAGCTTTCGTACTTTTCATACTCCGCGCCGGCAGCACCAGTATACGACTTCCGGTTATTACCAAATCATACGTAATACGTAGACAGCGTGCTCGGTTGGGTTTCGGTATTGCGCCTTTTTGCTTGTTAAAAATTATTTTCGAGCCTTTCCGTGGCGGTCTAGTGGCTAAAGTACTCGGCTGCTGATTTACAGGTCGCGGGTTCGTATCCCGGCTGCGGCGGCTGCATTTCCGATGGAGGCGGAAATGTAGGCCCGTGTGCTCAGATTTGGGTGCACGTTAAAGAACCCCAGGTGGTCGAAATTTCCGGAGCCCTCCACTACAGCGTCTCGCATAATCTAATGGTGTTTTGGGACGTTAAACCTCACATATCAATCAAAAATAATTTTTGAATTTTCGAGCATTCTTGCTATTGGGCTCGTGACAAGAGTGTCTCAGCAACATAGCAATACCATTCATTACCTTGACATGGTCGAAAAATCAACCGGAGTTAGCCCTTAAGCTTTAAGACTGCTTCAAGGTGAAAGCTGATGTGGTCTTTTATGGACCCCTTTCTAAACGCGAAGCATTTCTTTGCGTACTGTAAGCACTTTTGGAATCTATCTATCTATCTATCTATCTATCTATCTATCTATCTATCTATCTATCTATCTATCTATCTATCTATCTATCTATCTATCTATCTATCTATCTATCTATCTATCTATCTATCTATCTATCTATCTATCTATCTATCTATCTATCTATCTATCTATCTATCTAGCTATCTATCTATCTATCTATCTATCTATCTATCTATCTATCTATCTATCTATCTATCTATCTATCTATCTATCTATCTATCTATCTGTCTGTCTATCTATCTATCTATCTATCTATCTGTCTGTCTATCTGTCTGTCTGTCTGTCTGTCTGTCTGTCTGTCTGTCTGTCTGTCTGTCTGTCTGTCTGTCTGTCTGTCTGTCTATCTGTCTATCTGTCTGTCTGTCTGTCTCTCTGTCTGTCTATCTATCTGTCTATCTATCTGTCTGTCTGTCTCTCTATCTATCTATCTATCTATCTATCTATCTATCTATCTATCTATCTATCTATCTATCTATCTATCTATCTATCTATCTATCTATCTATCTATCTATCTATCTATCTATCTATCTATCTATCTATCTATCTATCTATCTATCTATCTATCTATCCACTTTCGTCTTGGTGCTCTCGTGATCACCCCCTTAACTTGGCGTGAACGAAAATTAGATTGGGGGGGTAAGATGGTATGACGAATTTGACGCGCTGGCCAACACATGAATGTCACAATCCCGTCGCGTACGTCGTCAAACACTTCCCGCCAAACAGTGACACATACCCGCGGGTGGGCTACAGTAATACAGGTATGCGCCACACACACAAAGAATTAATTTTAGGTTGCCAGCAGAAATTGAACCCAAGCATTCTACGTGGCAATCAAGCATTCTATACCACAGAGCCACGCCAGGCCTTGGAACTGCTTTTCAAATAGACCTTAATGTTCGTAAAACGTCAATCGACAGTGGCTGCTTGTGACCCGAGCCCGAACCGAGCGTAATTTTTGTCGATGCGGCCTCGTCAAGTGTGAAGCCCAAGGAACGGCTTTCAACTCTCCCATAGTATGAGTACCTCTACTCTAAATCGTTAACCACTTTTTCTAAACACAGATGTCAGTTGTGGTTGCAGTGCTGGCTATCTGATTTTATAAAGCTTACGTATGTAATCTTTCGATACAACCATCACGTCGGTTTAACGTAAATTGTAGTTGGGCGCCATGCGCATGATTTGATTTATGTAGCAGTGTCCGGGGCGGCCATTCTTGTGAGCCCCAGCACCTCATATCAGCTTATCGCTTCTGGTGTTGCTAATATTCATGTTCCTGTTGGTATTGTTGCGCAAGTGCAAATTGGTTATATAAACAACTGCAATCTTTCAGCATATGTCTGTGCGTGCAGCATTTATACATATATTTAGTGTCATTTCATGACAAGTCGCTCAACAACAAATTACAACACGGTTACCTTCTCTCCGCATGCTTCGCATGACATCGATTCCCAAGGCAAGTGGGGTCTGCCATTTTTCGTTTCTTTTTTTTGTGAGGACGCCGTATAGAGGGACGGATGAATAGGTGGATAGATGCAACTTTATTTGAAAAAAAAAGAAACGAAGTGACTGTGGTTGGGCCCTTAGACGTTTGGTAGCCACCCTGGCCGAAATCTCTAGGCAGGTCCGGTCCACTAGCTTCAAATGGTAGTCCGAGCCTCCCATGAGAAAAGAGAAGGATTAGCGATAGGGTCTACCACCAGGGGCTTGAATGAAGTGAACGCGCAGCTAGCATGCATCGAGCAGCACTTGAGAGAAACGCATGCTTTTTAAATTACGCTTAGTCACATGAACGTCGCAATTTCAAAGGCGGGCAAACACTGTTTATGCCCTGCTCCACGCCTCGAGTCGTGTTATTTTTTTTCAGTTTGTGCTATCTTTGGGCTGATTTGAAATCACGCCTAAGGAGACACATAAAACTTTCTTTTTCACAAGCAACGAAAGTGCGAATGTACGCAAATTCAAACAATTCATGTGCGTCGAAATCACAGATGCAGAATAAGAAAGTTGTCACATCCTAAGCAAATTCCTGACGTGTCGTTGACTGCATTGTCTAAAAGCTACGCACGTATGTTGAAACAATTTCATATATACAGGCTTATAACTTCGGGTTCATGTTGGATATACTTTTGTCGCGTGTTCATGTACCATTTTCCGGTTGCGATTATATAGCATAACATACGCCAGACCCTCTTCAACTTCGACCAAGCAACAGTGACTCGCATACCGCCGCCAACACATATGACCACAATTATATTTCTTCAAAACCAATGGGTTCACATGTCGGAAGCTTCGGAAGATAGTTCCCATCACTATTGCCAACTTTTTTTTTCACTTAATATTGCTGCTATTTTTTTGTATGCGCAAAGACAAAGCGGAAATTGAGAAAACACGCATTGACAACTGCCACTAAAAGAGACACAACGCCTGCCTCTTTTTCGGCAGTAGAAAATTGAAATAGGAGATGAAGGTAGGCAGAATTCATCAGGAAACATATAACAGGAAACATATATAAGCTTGCAGTACAAACATTAAAAAAAAACACTCAAGTCTCGGGTGCGTTCACGTAAGATGACCCAACGACGAAAACTATCTTTTGTAGCGTAACTGACCGAGATTGAGAAGTTTCGCGTGGCTTACGCTGAGCAGTTCTGCGCATGCGCGAGGAGCAGTGACGTCACACTGCTCACAGGTGGCGCGCCGGAGAAGGCCTCGATACTCCTGAAGTGACGTGTCACTAGAGGGCGGTCACTTGAGTCTTGTGAGTTCATTCGCTAGTCCGTCCGTCCGTCCGTCCGTCCGTCCGTCTGTCTGTCTGTCTGTCTGTCTGTCTGTCTGTCTGTCTGTCTGTCTGTCTGTCTGTCTGTCTGTCCATCCGTCCGTCCGTCCGTCCGTCCGTGGACGAAGCGAAAATAGTGGACGTCCGTTTGATATGTTGAATCAAGAATAGTGGACGGACGGACGTGGCGTCTCTCATAATCAAATAGTGGTTTTGGGACGTTAAACCCCACAAATCAATCAATCAATTAAGTAATTATAAGGACCGTAGCGTTTATCACGTTGCGCTGACCAGGCAACGTTTGCACGAAAAGGTGTTTCCAACGCTTTGCTAAGGCGACATGGTGGTGGCATCTGCGCGCCGCTTTGCCTTCTGCACCTTATCGCATCCAAGACAGGTGCCCGCGCCTTCATTCGTTTTCGAAGATAACTGCTAGATGGCGCTTGTGTCTAACGTGCTTGAGCAGAAGCTTCCAGGTTTATTTTATGCGGACGATATCGTCTTATTTGCGGACAGTCGAGATGATATACAGCAGCTGGCGAATATATGCGGAAGGGAAGGTGAAGCTCTTGGACTAGGATTCAGTGTAACGAAGTGTGGATTGATGGTATTCAATGATCCCTGTGATCAGACGGTGTCCATACAAGGCCAAGAAATACCGAGGGTAAGTGAATACAAGTACCTTGTAGTATGGGTAAATGAGAGTGATAGATACATGGAGGTACAGGAAAAAGCCTCGGCAGCAAAAGGAAAGAGGAATGCGGCAATAATGAAGCACAGAGCGTTGTGGGGATACAATAGGTATGAGGTGCTTCGAGGTCTGTGGAAGGGTGTAATGGTTCCAGGGCTTACTTTTGGGAACTCAGTGGTGTGCATGAGGGCAGAGGTGCAATCGGGAATGGATGTAAATCAAAGGACTATGGGACGCCTCGCGTTGGGTGCTCACGGGAAGACGACAAACGAGGCTGTAAAGGGCGATATGGGGTGGGCAGGTTTTGAGGCGAGGGAAGCGCAGAGCAAAATAAGGTTCGAAGAAAGGCTAAGAAATATGAAGGAGAGTAGATGGGCAGAGAAGGTGTTCCGTTATTTGTATAGGAAGAGCGTGGACACACAGTGGAGAAAAAGAACTAGAAGACTCACTAGTAAATATACGGCTGGTATTGTAAGCCATATGTCAACAAAGAGCGTTAAGGGAAAAGTCAGGGAGGCGGAGAGGATTTACTGGATGGCAGCTATGGAGAAAAAACCGGCTTTGAGTAACTACCGAAAGGGCAAAAATGAAATAAGGAGGGAGGCATTTTACGATAATTCAAGGGGAAGCGCTTTACTGTTTGAAGCGAGATCGGGTTGCCTTAGAACGCGTAGTTATAAAGCAAGATTCAGTAAAGAAGAAGAACAATGCACATGCTGCGGGAAAGATAAGGAAACGGCGGAGCATGTTCTGATTGAATGTGGAGATATCCACCCAGGTGTACGTTTGGGCACGAGCCTACAGGAAGCCTTGGGTTTTAGGGACAACAATGGAAAGCTGAACACACCCGCGATTGAAATAAGTAAGAGACGGTTAGAGTATTGGTGGCAGAAAATTAGAGAGAAAGGACAAAAATAAATATTGGAAAAATAAATATGGACAGTGTGCCGTAAATGGCAGAGAACTTAAGCAGAAAATTTTCCTTTCCTTTTTTTCCATTAAGATAGAATTTATCGAAGTAGAGGCATTAGGCCAACATCAAAAAAGAAAAAAAGTTTTTTTTTTTTGTCGAGCCTGGTGGCATACTTGTCACCACCCCGTTATAAAGGGGACGCTCATAGCATCCATCCATCCATCCTTCGATGCGCTCGTTCGCCTTCGCTGCATGCTCGAGGCACTCTAACGCAGCGCCTCCAGAATACAATTCACCGATTCCCTCGCGCAGAACATCAAATAAACGTTTTTTTCACTCTCTCCAGACATACGACTATCGTCTTTCGACGACATTTGCAGCGAAACATAGCAGATACGGGGCCAATTTTTAAATGCGAAGCATTTCATAGCGACATTCGGAGACTTTGAGCGTATCTGTCTAGCCACCTACGACTTTTACCTCTCCTGGACGTTTCGATAATGGTGTCGATACCAAACTTGGCATAGCTTGACATGACTGTATGAAGAACATATTTGACTAGTCACAACATGAAAATCATGAAATGTGTGTCATGAATGTCATGATTTACATTTCATGGTCTTGGTGCTCTTGTGGTGGTTAAGCTCACATGGCATGTTGCAAAACTGGCATGGTATGTCATGATTGCTTGGCGAACACAAGCGACAGACCCTAACATAAAAGTCATGACATGCGTGTCATGTAACAACATGACTAATGCCATGCTCACGATGCGCTTGCGGGCCGCTTCACTGTCATCACATATACCAAATATGGCATTACAGTACGTGAATGGATGACAAAGGTATGTGACTGGTGCAAACAAGATAATCATGAGGTGTGTGTTATGTAACAACGTGACTACATGCCAGCTCATGATGCTCTGGCAGCCGTTTCGCTAGCTTCACCGATACCAGATTTGGTATTAGGGACGTGAATGGATGACGAATCTATGATACTAGTGCAAACATAATGAACACGAGATGCGTGTCATGTAATAACATGACTACATGCTACGCTCATGATGCGCTCGCGGCCGTTTCGCTATAGCTTCACGTGTACCAAACTCGGTACTAAGCGACGCGAACGGTTGACATAGGTAAATGACGCATCCAAACATGATAATCACGACATGCGTGTCATGTAACAACATGACTACATGCCACACTGATGATGTGCTCGCGGCCGTTTCGCCAGCTTCACATATGCCAAATTTGGTATTACCTGATGCCAATGGATGACGAAGGTATGGGACTGGTGCAAACATGATAATCATGAGATGCGTATCATGTGAGAACATGACTACATGTCACAGTCAAGGCGCCAATACATTTCGACGTGACGAGGTGCGCGTGATCGCCGGCATTCATTGCGTCGCGTCACGCCAGTCTTGCCACGCCAGGCGCTGGTTGTGCCGTATACTGACAGGCGCGCGCCGCGCTGCTTGGACGCATGCGCGTTTCAGCGCATCCGGCGTCCCTCCGTCACGAATAGAGGGAGGTGCAGTGTTGTCTGGGTAAAGCACATGCGCGAAATGCAGCATGTCACATTTCGCGCCGCGCCGACGGACGATGGTCGCGCCTGGCGTCAGGCTATAGAGTGCTCGCGCTTTGCTAACGTAGCGTCGCTGTGCCCAGCGTGCGCGCGAGTCAACGCTACATTGTAGTATATTGGGCTCTTCATGATGCGCTCACGGCCGTTTTACTAGCTCCACATTTACCAAATTTGGTGGTACGTGATGTCAATGGATGACGAAATATATGACCGGTGCAAACATGATAATCCTGACACGCGTGTCATGTAAGATCATGACAACATACCACGCTTATAGCGTGCTCGCGGTCGTTTTTGCTAGCTCCGCATATACTAAATTTAGTATCACGTAACGTGAATAGATGACGAAGGTAAACGACACATCCAAACGTGCTAACGTTGTAACGTTGTGCTGATTTTAAAGTTGCATGTCAACATTTCTCGATGGTGCTTCGCATATCATCGGTTCCCACTGTACGTGGGATCTGCCATTTTTTTTTCTTTTTGGTCGATGTGGTGATCCTGCCTGCACTCGCCTTAAAGCATTCTGCAAGTAACCTGACTTTACAGTGCCTGCAGGGTCGGAGGCATTGGACGCTTTCCACACATAATATTGAATCGCCTGGGTTTCCACCGCTTCAGTGATCGGCCGACCTTTGACGAAGCTAGGATATCATTGGACGTCATAGGGACTTTTCGATGACGTCACAAATTTGTCAATCAGCGACGTCATCACGTGATGATTTTTGCCCCTCTCGGGTCATCGATTATGCTGCCAATCTTCAAGTTTGGTGTTTGATAAGGTATCGACAAGAGGTATCCCTCAAGAGGAAGGTATATAACAGCTGTATCTTGCCAGTACTTGGCTACGGAGCAGAAACCTGGAGACTTACAAAGAGGGTTCAGCTTAAATTGAGGACGACGCAGCGAGCAATGGAAAGAAAAATGGCAGGTGTAACCTTAAGAGACAAGAAGAGAGCAGAGTGGATTAGGGAACAAACGGGGGTTAAGGATATCATAGCTGAAATCAAGAAGAAGAAATGGACATGGGCAGGGCATGTAGCGCATAGACAGGATAACCGCTGGTCATTAAGGGTAACTGACTGGATTCCCAGAGAAGGGAAGCGGGTTAGGGGGAGACAGAAGGCTAGGTGGGCAGATGAGATTAAGAAGTTTGCGGGTATAAATTGGCAGCAGCAAGCACAGGACCGGGTTAACTGGCGGAACATGGGAGAGGCCTTTGTCCTGCAGTGGACGTAGTCAGGCTGATGATGAAGGTATCGAAGGTTTTCGCTTTAAAATAAAATGAATGGAATAGTAAAGAATGCTTGAGCTTCGGCTTCAAGAGTTTATGGAGACAGCGTAATCAGGCAGATTGGGTAGCACCTTCTCAACTGTTAGCCTCGCTTGGATTCTCGGTTCATGCCTCAACCATGCCGTAAGGAAACGAACGGCCGTGCTCTTAACATTCGCAGTTTTAAAGTATATTCTAGAGTGTATACTGCAAGCACGCTTGTTAAATGACCCCTACGCAATTATTCCTTTTACGCATCCTCGAAGGGTTCACTACGCCTCCGTAAAGAACACGTGAACTTACGCAGCTGGTGACCTTGTTGATGGTTGTGCTGATGAATAAATGTTTAAGAGTATTGTAAGGGGTGGGCTTCTAAAACGCCTACTCGTTGCCCTGCTTTAACGTCTGGTGCGATTTCTACTATTCTGCCACACAGTGTTACATACCTTAAGGAGACTCCTTTCATGGCAAGGTGATCATATTGCGTTGTTCTCAGAAGGAGCTTGAAGCAATAGCTTGGCTTTGTCGTAGAACGTCTGCTTGCCGTGCATTGGTCCTGTGAATGATGATGAAGGAGTTCACTCCAGAGGTTAAATCCGGTAAACTGTGAATTGCGAACCCTCCGTGCCGCCACCTTGGTTTCTGCGGGGTTCATAGTGGGTACAAGGTATATGTAAACTGGTAGCGTAACTTCCATTGAAGCCCATGGGTCCAGTAGCCGGCTGCTCGTTTCCACCGTCGCCATCTACGTGAGGAGGGGCAAACAAACAGCAAACAAAAAATAAAATATGATGTCACAGCCAGAACCGGTAGTGACGTTGCGCATTTGCCTTACGTGGCACGAAATTTAAAATTTTCTTCATTGCAGACCTTTTACGTGTCATTATTATTACGCAATTTTATTGCGCCTTGTGCCTCGCTAATGGCATGTTGATGAGAAAAGAAACAAAAAAAACAAATACAGAGGAAGCAATGTTGTTTTATTAGCCAAATGACGTACTTGCGAAATAAACAAGAAACTTCGCAGCGGTAATGGTGAGACAACTGTTCACGAGAACACAGCTTGAAAACTTACGTTGCCAATCGTGAAAATACACTGCAGCGAGACAACAGCTTTGAAAATATAGTTTTCACAGCCGTAGAGTACAGCGCCTCGTTGCTTAGAGCGTCGCGTTAACCATCACGAAAGCCGATGGCGCACCGGCCGTGCGCCAGCGAAATCAGTCGGTAGCCACAGGAGCGGCTACCTACACATTCTGTGAGCTAGTCGAGTTCTGAAATGTCACACCAGTAAACATCACATCAAAGATAAGTAAACTACTGAAGGTACGCACGAAACTACCACGGAAAAGTGTGCCATACCACGTTGACCTGGTAATAACTAAAGAACACGCCGAACTAAACACAAGCTCCGATAGTAGATTGCCTGGATACGCACCCCCCCCCCCCTTCTTATTTATGACAGTCGACAAAAAATTGAGGCAACCAATCATTTAGCTAGGTGTGTAAATACACCGTAAAATAAGTTTACAGTTAACTTTGACATGTACAAAACAATGACTATTTAAAAAAAATTCTTATTGAGTTTTTGTTTTGGTTGTTTGTCCCCTCCTGCCTCACCTAGTTGCGCTTGAATCATCATCGGGCTTTGATGCCTGTGCCAATATGGTTTTCCGACACTTTTTGTTCCAAGTTTCGCGACCTGTATAATTTGACTATGGTGGGTAGCGGTATCGATGCGCACTGAGTGATGCCTGGTGAAAGAGAAAGAAATATGCCGATAACAAGCGCTATGTATAAGCGCGGCCACCTAGCGATCTCCTCCCAAACTAGAGCACGCGCCGACAGTGGCGTGATCGTCGCCTGAGCGGCAGCGCGCGCTCTTGCAACGAAGAGCACAGCTGTGCCTCTAGTGGGAGCAATGAACACTAGCGCACACACCGGCGCAACGACAAAAGACCCCCCCCCCCCCCCCCCCCGCGGCAAAGGGAGCTAGCTTCTAAAAAAAAAAAGTGCTCCTTTCTACATGATTGACGGGTAAAATTCTATTTCCTCGCTGTGTGTAGTACTTCTAAGCACTAAATTTATTTACCGATGACGGTGCCACTTGAGATCTATTATGAATTCTCTTATCGGTGATGGAGCAAAAAACATGCGCTGCTGCTGTTCAACGGGGGTAGCTGACGCGCATATGCGCAGTTAGTTTTCATCCGATGGTTGGCGTGGCCCTCGGCGTTGAGTTTTATTTCTAGCAGTTTTTTTTTTTGCTCGCTTCTGTAAGTCACTGCAGTTGCTGTAGGCAAAGTGTACTGCCGGTGCCGCAGTAACTGTCACACCGGCGAAGGCACCGATTTCTGCAAGTCCCACGGCGATGGAAGGTAGATTCTTTTTGCCAATGCCCGCATGTTATTCTTTGTTCGCGATTTCACTCTCAGGCCTCGTTACCACTGTCAGCGTTGTGTATTTGTGTACCATACCTACATTCGCACTGATCCTGCACGTGTTCGAATGCTTGCGCGTTTCTCGACTTTTGTTCCACCGTGATTTGCTTGCGAGAAAAAAAAACACATCCTTGTATCCTCAGCTTGGCCACACTATGTCGTAATGCAAGGGTTAAGCCGTGCCTGGCGAAAGCAGGCGTTGTAATTCGAAGCTGTCACTGAATCACCTCATGCTGATTTTTACGACTGCTTTGTAATGATAGTTCCTACAAACGAGACGAGCTTTTCTGTTCATTATTCCTCTGAAAACGAAGGCGTGCCGTTTGCGAACTCGTGATAATGGTTCTAACACGAAGAGGAATAAACTTTATTATCAGAAACCAGCAGGTTTAGGTGGCCGGTCCTAGGCCTTCCGTGAGGGGACGTCATGGGCTTACCTTGACGCCGCCTCACGAACGGGCTGGGTCGCCCAGGTTTGGTCGTCGAGAGCGGGGCTCCGACGAGCCTCATGAAGCTTCGACGAAAGAGTCGTCGTGTTAGCGTGTCTGTACTGTACCGGGCACTCCCACAGCATGTGCGGAAGCGTAGCCGGGTGAGTGCCACAGCAGCGGCAGTGGATAGATTTTTTTTTTCATTGAATCACGATTGCTGGTTTGCTGTCAATAATATTGTTCCCCGTAATTCGTCGTGCACTGTTTTTACTGGTGCCAGCTGCCAATAAATGCCTTTCGGTTCCATGTAACCTTTTTACGCACATGTACTATGTTCTGAAGGGCAATTCGGTGTGCTGTTGGGCGTATCGATGCGCTTAAAACAAGCGGGCGGTTGATAACGAGACACCCGCAGCCCTACGCGAGTCCCGGCTTCTTTCGTCCACTTCTGCTTAAAGAGATAGCCATTGAATGAAGAATAAGCCGAGGCAACCACCTAGGCGCATATTCGCCCGGTACGGAACAAAAAGGGCTGCCATTTGTTTTGTTTTTCCTAAAAAAACAAAAAAAATTCTTTTTTGATTCCTGTTTACGCAGCGTCATCTCTTGAATGCCCTCGGCAGTTCGATGCGCTATCGCTGCTTATATTGCGTATCGTTGTCAAGGCTGCAGTTTCCCTTCTCTAAATTGGTTCTTTATTTTATGGTTGGCTAATGAACACTTGTGCAGCGTGAGCAGTCAGTTTTTTTCAATCGAGAAGTTCACTAGCAGACGCTGCCTGCGTTGGCGCTGTGAGGCGAGAGAAGCGGGGGAGGGTGCGTAGCAGAGGAAAGAGGGCGATGGGGTGGGCATGCGCATTGGGGTGTAAACGCCGCGGAGAGGCATGCCTGGAAGAGTGAGAGTGGGAGCGAGCGTAGGCTACCAGACGGTGCTTGCGTCGGCTGGCGAAGTGAGAGAGGGAGGAGGCAAGTAGGAAAGGAGGTGGACGGGGGCGCATGCTCAATGTGCGTGTAAGCGCCGCGGGGAGGGATTCCTAATGGAGAGAGAGGAAAGAGCGAGGGCTGTCTAGCAGACACTCAATGCGTGGGCGTTGCGAGGCGAGAGAGTGGAGAGCGTAGGAGAGGAGAGGACGTGCATGCGCAGTAAGGATGGTCACGCCGCACACCGGATTGAGCTCGACCCTAAGCAGCTTCGCATCTAGACAAAAAAAGCTGAGAGGCCAGTTGAGCTTCACCTTCGATAGCTTCTCCGAAAAAAAAATGGCAGAACATCAATATTTCATTCGCAACTAGAGGTGCCCATTCCGGCATTCCTGCGAAAAACGAGCTCCTCAGCACTGTCGCGTTAAAAACAATGATAATGTCTGCGCTTCAAAACCTATCGTGGTAGGCGTCATCGCATTGCGTTTTTTTACCCTCAACCTATGCACGATCTTTCTTTCACGCTATTAACTATTTTTCATATATTATATATCAGTGTCTTAAATCTTGCCGGCACATCGCTCGCGTGTAATTCTCAATTATCTCAAGTCACCGCATAGTGCTACCATTGACTTGACACTCCCCACATCGCTTATAAAGTTCGTATACCTTTTTTTTTTGTCACCTTGCTGGCATCGAGGCTACATGGCGCTACGTTCCTGTGGACTTGAACAAAGCTCACATCTTTTCGCAGTATATCACAAATTGATACGGAAGCTTATCGACACATAATGAAATGTCCATTATAACTTAGTTCGAGTTGGCGTTTCCGCGAGCTGCCACTGAATATTCGCACTGAGCACTCGCTCGCGCTGTTCTCTGTTCGACGTTATTTATTCACGCGTTCGATTAAAGCCGCGACGTACGGCTCTGCGCAATACGGGCTTTACACGTTACTGCAAATGCCACCACTTGTAGCTCGAACCGAAAGCCCTTGGTCATACCGTGGTCAGCCTGGGTTTTTCTTCCCACGCTTGCACTCATTTTCTTTCATTTGAGCGGCTGTCGGCATGCCCTCAAGTAGACCGACGTCGTTCGTTACGCACGTGCAACTCTCAGTGGCGTCATGCAATAACTCGGTGACATGGAGCATGCGTGGGGGCAGCGAGTCGGCGGCCGGTCGACAAGCCCCGGGCCAATGGGCTGGCGAGGCGCGCACCCGGGGGCCGGCCCGGGTTCCGCCTCCGGGCCGACAAAAAGGGCCCCGCTTTCGAGTGCGCGCAGTAGCCTGCTTCTTCAGAGGGCCGAGACGCAGCCGAGTTGAAACTCCGCGTCGAAACGCCGCGCCGGACCTTCGGACAGTCCAGCCGGTGAGGTTGACCGTTTCTGTAGCTGTCTATGCATTCGTGTCGGTGTTTTTGTACAGTCCGCGTCAAAATTTTACAAGACATTAGCTGTCAGAAAACCTTAAGTTAAATCAACCGCGTCAAGCGATCGCTTGTGGGCGTGTAATGCACAGGCGCACATGTACACTGACAATGGTTCCTTCCATCCTCTTTCTTCCTTTTAATTTCTTCCCCCAGTTAAGGGTAGCAAACTGGACGCGTGTCTGGTTCACCTCCCTGCATTTTCTTACTTTACTTATTTCTCCTCGAATTTTCCAGAAATTCGGGACTGCATTCGGCTGAACAGCACACGTACACGTTATTAGCACGTCTTAATACACACCGGAAATATAAGTTCGAGACTGTCTGCCGAAGCAGCGTCTCGTGGTCCCCAAAAGTCTGTCTCTTGCTGTACTATAGCATTTTTACGTGTATATGCATTCACGCTCTCTTTTCCGATTCATCAACCGCGTTCAGTCACGAACCGCAGCAGTCGGAAGCTGGAAAGAACGATGTCGTGAGTTTGACAACCGGTGGCCACATTTTCATGGGGACAGAGTGCAGATGCACATGTGGTTGCAATTTCAGGCGTGTTCTACAGAATGTCACGTATAAAATCTATTTCGGGGCATTCTACTACGGCGTCTCTGATAGAGACGCCGTAGTAGAATGCCCCGGAATGGTCAGTGGCGTAGCCAAGGGGAGACATACCAAGCCCGTGCAACCCCCCCCCCTAGATTTTTAAAGCCATGCATACAAAGTGAAATAGGAACATTTCAAGGTGTTGTCCCCCTCCCCTGGTAATACGGAAGTGCCCCTGATATATATATATATATATATATATATATATATATATATATATATATATAGTAAGGTACCGGTGCGTCCTTGATTGTACAGAGGATTCATTTGGTAAGGGAAGCCATGGCGTCATCGTATTTGAGTGGAATGCGAAAACCCAGGTACATTGAATTTAGGAGTTGTGTCACTTTCTCCACCTACTAGTAAGGCGTCAATCGGAAATTCGAAGAGGTACTCTGAAACGTCTGATGTAGTAAGTCACCATTGCCACGTATAACCGTGAGAGCATTGGTCAATTACCATCAGTTTTACAAAGAGTGGAATCATACATAAGCTAGAAGAGAATAGTTATTGAGGTCAATAAGAGGTCACAACTACGTAATGCAGCATGTCATAGCTGAGGGTGGTTGTCCAGTATGCGGCAGGCACTGCCGAAGGCTTCCACTAGATCACGGAACATCGACGTTGAATTGTCGTCACCTGTCATCAAAGAGTTGGTCTTGCATCTACAAAGATTCATTACAAACTAGCAGATCTCTTTATGAACTTAGTTGTCCAAGCGGAAGTTAATGGCTGCTATACATTGTACCATATCGTGTGATATAGGGGGCTAGTGAGCTAAGTTCAGAAATATAGTGAAGATTCAAAGATATTTCTCTTCAGCTCTAGCAATTCTACTCCGACCAGCCATGCGCTTTAAAAGGTTGGTGCTTTGATAGGAATGTAACATACACATACATATAATTATATTGGATTGTGACTTCTATCATTTATATTAGTAATGTTAAATAACCCATTAGGCGAATCACACCACATCGCATCACTCAATGAAAGAGGAGAGTTGGGATAAGAAATTTCCTCTGGTTGTTTCACCGGCGTTTTCGAGGAAGGGCTTTTGCAAGGGGTGGCTTTCAACTCTACTTCAATAGAGTACCATGTGCTCTAAATCGTTAACCACTTTTTTCTAAACACATGCTTTCAGCAGGAAAGCTGGTCATAGCGATCGCCCTCACCGCTGTTATAAAAGCCCGAAATTAGGCATCCTTTTTACTACAAGTCTTGAATACGTTAAGTTACGTTGCTCTTACTGGACATGAACGAGCGGGGCTTTTGGAGGCTTCGAGCTCCGCGGGCACAGACATGATTTGCGAGAAAATAAAAGTGATGTACTTCGTGCATGACCAATCAAGCCCGCTGTGAAATGGAAATCGCCTCTGGAATCGGGTTATACGTACCTAACCATGAATCATGCATGTAGCGAGCTGTTAGTTTCAGCCTGCACTTCCTGTATAAACTTGATCAAAGCTGCACCTCGGTAGCATGCGAAAATCGTCACATGTAAAGACGCAAGATTGTCCGGATATATATATATATATATATATATATATATATATATATATATATATATATATATATATATATATATATATATATATAATGCAGTCTCACAAACAATACTGCAAGGAAATTATATAAGTTATTAGATTTAATTGTAATACAAATGTGAAGAAAGAAAAGTGCGTGTAAAAATACATGCGGCGGGCAGAAACCGAAGCTGTGACCTTCGAATAACACTCAGTTGGTCGAGCATCAAATGCGTTATTCGAAGGTCGAAGGTTCGGCTTCTGCCCACGGCAAGTTATCTTTTCACTTACTTTTCTTTCTTGACATTTACATTACGATTCGGTTTAATACCTTCCCCTATACTTTCCTTAGCATTATATATATATATATATATATATATATATATATATATATATATATATATATATATATATATATATATATATATATATATATATACAGCGAGGCTTCGTGCATATTTAATGCACGCACTCAGTTCAGTGTACTTACGAAGATCATAATGTGCAAGTTAGTTTAGGTTAGTGTCGCACCAATAGCGACGCCCCTGAACAGTTGGTAATTTGTCGACGTTTAGCGGGTGTGTAAATTTTTTCACGTCACTGAATTTCAGATCGTGAGGAACGAATTGGAAACAGAAAAGCGAAGTAAAGGCAAGATGGCCGTTCAGACGCACGTCTATTTGTGACCCTGTGAAAAGTAGGTTTGGGAAGAAAGAAAAAGAAGAAAACGGAGACACTAGATTTACAAAACAACAACAACAAGAAGAAGAACAACAATAATAACACTGATGACCATAGTTTTCGTTGCCGGAGCGATTGCCTAGAGACCACTGTCAGTTCATTGTCGGCCGATTATGTATTTGCACGTTTATTACCGAGTATGCGGAATGCCAGTCGCACTAATCGGAGGAGTAGGGTTCACCACACGAACACCGTAGTTCATTCTGAAACGCTTGCAGTCACAAGTGATTGTGCTGTAATGTACCATGGCTCACGTACAAACAGTTTGAAAGAAACCCCGGGTGGTCGAAATTTCCGGAGCCCTCCATTATACGGCGTCTCTCATATTCATATGGTGGTTCTGGGACGTTAAACCCCACATATATATCAATGTCAATCAATGAACTACGTACAAACAGTTGACTCGTCCATCTGCAGACAAAAAATTCGTCGACCGACGACCATGCCCACCTCTGTCATTATACTGCCTGTTTTGCTTTTGCTGGTCACAGGCTCACCCAACAAAAAGCTTGTCGCCTGTTTCACCCTATAACAACCACGCGACATTGTTACGACGATCACCGGTGTGCATGCGCTCGGGGGAGGGGAGCAGGAGGGCGTTTCCAAAAAAAAAAGCCAGTCTTCTTGTTTTGTTTTTACCCGTAAAACTCATTTAACAAAAGCCTGAGGGCTGGCCAATTACGGAGCAGTGTGTAGTCAGCAAAACGCCGTGAACGCAGGCACACACATGAATATCCATTCGTTGAGCTGCATTAGCATTTCTGGGTTCCAAATGCGCAGTCGACCAAAATAAAACCCAGAGGGATCTGTTTTACTAACTTCCTAACCACACCACCTTATTTCGCGGGACACTGCATTTACATTGTTATGCCTCACATCTTCTGGGCTTGGTCCCGGGTGGCCGCTCAGGTTTGTGGAATCACTAATGGGGCAGCAACGGGATGCTCAGGTCGGCTCCAGAAAGTCAACCCTTGGCCGTCTATAGTTCTCCGAAGTCACCGGGGAACCCACGAGTTACTGGTTGCCGTTAAGAACAAATAGACAGGTTGAGGGGGGGGGGAGGAGGCTTGTTTTTTTTTTGCTAACTCCAATAAACGTGTTCCTCTTCCTCTTTCTTCGTTGTTGTGCTTATCAAATCCCAGTAAATGATAAGCATCGTAAAACCACCAATTTTTGCATAAATTATGAAGTTCCCTCATGCACCCCAAGCAGATTCGCCATGTGTTACTGAGCTGAACACCGAATAACCATAACAAGATACCCCCCCCCCCACCACCACTAAAAAAAAAGCAGTGTGACATTCGCGAGAAAAAAAGTGAAATATAACAAATTTTTAATTCTTGAAAATAGTTTTATTGTAACGAAAAATGTCACTCAAATACATTGAAAAATCACTAATTGTTTTGTACAGGGAAACTACGCGGAAACAAAAACCAATATTTACTTTTTAACATTCCATCCAGCATTGTTTATCATAGGTGGAATCCACATTTGACAGAGCATGATTAGAATAACTTGTTGATCACCCCAACGTATGCTTGACTTCAACATTACCGAAAATAATCGACAAATGCACTACTAGTAAGCGGTGAACGCACTAGTCGTGGATAGTTGATCTCTAAAATAACTGTATTTGCTACAAGAATGCAAATGAGACACGTCCTACTTAAAAAAAAAAACAAGCGAAACGCGGCTAGCAACTAGAGAACTACACAAGCGACACGAGCCCTAGCCCGCATATTAAAAGACGAAAATGGTAACTCTGCCCCAAAGCAAAAAATAAATTTAAAATAACGGTTGGTCCTGTCTTACGACACTGTCACCGCAATATGCCGGTCGCAGGCAATCGCTCAACGCTCTTATTTGCATAAATAACCCTTCAAAAAAGCTATAAGCCTCGCGTGAAAAACATGTCTCTTTTCCAATTGTGTGACATCGGCCGGAAATGAAAGTTTACTTTCTTGACAGCTATGAATCAACATAAAGAACGAGAAAGTTTTTTGGCAAAGATAAACTATGGTGCTTGAAACTTCATTAGCTTGTTTTTGCTGAAAAGGCCCATTGATTTTTGAGTATTCATATAACCTATGATCACTTTATTTCTCTTTCTTTAGCGAATAAATCGAAGGCAGCTTATTTCCATTTTATTTAGTTTCGACCCATAGAAGGAACGAATGAAAAAAAAAACTTTATTTTGATCCTGCGGAACCAGGCGGGATCACGCACCCAGATCACGGGGCCAACGCGTGGGCCCACGAGGCGGTCGGCAGGCACGACTTAGTTCCGACCCATGACTGCCGCTCACTTGTTGTTTACTCAGTGGACATACACGGCGATTTAGTATTATTCATCACACAATAGGAGTATCCTTTTAGGAGTAGTGTTTAACTCTGATCTATTGATAAACGATTAGCCAATCTCATGGAAACACTTTCATTATATTCCTTCGAGCACGCTGATAGGGGAATGTGAAAGCGACCCCTTTCTCTACCGTGTGCCTTTTCAGGCTATTGACGACATTGAGACAAGTTTAGTGTTTTAAAATGCAAGCAGTTTGCCCTGCAGCACCAGAACACATAATATTATTGAATATGGGCTTCACTCAAAGGACTCAAGTGGGTAAAAAGGCATGCCTATCAAACAACGTAATTTCTTTATTTTGTCGCTTGATCCGATGATAATGTTTTTGACCCCGATGGCGACCACAGGCTCCATCATCATCGCCACAACTTCCCACTGCCGTTTTGTAGGTCTGAATGCAGAACTCGCAAAATGCCTTATGCATTGGCGAAAACCACCTACTTCGTTTCAAACCGATGTATTTCCACCTCTCCTTCCACAGAAAGCTTTCTGCAACTGGTTTTCTATGGCCTCCGTGATCGTGTCCCACCTCTTACGAATCAACTATGTCATGTGGTGACGTCATATGCTTGCGTAATCATGCGACGATTTTTTTTTGCATCACTCCTGGTGACGCCGCCACCGCTGCTCACATTTTGCAATAGATGAAGCACATACGGCTTCCGTTTCAATAAATTGTAGTTTCGTGGCTATCAATCACTCCTCTGAAAGGCGCGATGACACGCTAATGTAGCTTTGCGCATGAAAAAGATGTTTTGAGACACATTACAGATTTCAGACCCGTCTCTATTTCAGTTAAGCACGCCGATGTTTATGTTATGCCAAGTTAACGTGGCAGTAGCAAACCGGGAATTTTTTTTTGCTACCCTCCCTGCCTTTCAGCCAATCTTATTCCCTCTCTCTCTCTTAACGTGACAGGCTGCCAGCGAAAGACGACGTAAAGTATCTCGAAAGCACCTCAACTTCGCTCTGTGAGATTTAGGCTTAGGGAGGTTATCAAAGCTCGCTTGAGGTAGGTACAGTTCGCATGGAGCGTCATTTGGATATTCGGCGTCATAAGTCTGCCTGGCATTATAGGACCCGAGAACATATTGAGTGATTAACGTGGATGAAAGTATTCAGATAGCGCCATCCTTTGTCATAGCTTTCCTGATCTTTTATTTCCTGAACATACGAGAAACTGACTAAAAATGACGAAACAAAGAATGAGTTATTTAAAAGGTTTCCGCATGCAAAATATTCTGTAGAGTCCCTCTCGCTGCAATATTCTTTTTTGCTGCAAGTATTCCGTAGACTGGGAAGTACTGAGAAGGCGCAAAAAGAAAACTAGGGCTTCATCAAGCTATGGAGGACGGGATTTCCTGTGTAAGTGCATGGAGTGCAGGATGCATAGCACCCAACAAAAGACTGAAATTTATCGTAAGAAAAAAGTTACGAGACAATAAACTCATCTTGCAGAGAACAAGGGATATCACCGACAAACACCGAAAAACTGAGATGAAAGACGAGCGGGTTTAGTGAAATATTTATTCCCTTTATACGGGAATTCATTCGGTGACTCGTAAGAGTCTAGACTTTACTGTTTCGTGAGTACATCCAGAGCTACAGCACACAAAATTCGGATTGCAGTCTTCAGTATCACTGTTTTCTCTCTTTTATATAGAAGCTCCCGCCCTGTCGCAGAACAACCGACAGCAACCCTGTAAGCGCAAAAAAGAAAGTTAATAAAATTAGCTCTGATTACTGGTTTAAAAACAACTCGTTTGAGGCAGCATTCAGGACCGGTAGAATCCAAATGATCCCTGTCTCGATCCCACAGGTGAGGACGAACTACAGAATGTGTATTAGTCCGACGGAATCAGTCACTCGTGCTAGATTTCCATTATTCAAATGAGGTCCCGAAACGACGTACTTAGTCTAAGCCTGGCACAGCTCCGAATTACAGCCTATAATCTTAAACAATTCTGATTTTTTCCCCGCAAAAGAAATCAACTTTATCCACCTCCCCGTAAGATAAAAAGGAACAAAAATGCGATTAAGTGTTTAGTCGTCCCTAGCGGTTAATAAGAATTGTTGGTGTTTCATGTCTCAGAGCCATGATGTGATTATTAGAGATGCCGTAGTGACGGTATCTGGAAATTTCGACCACCTCGTGTTTAACGCACAATTAAATCACATGGCATGGGCCTCTAACATTCCAGCCTGGTAAGCTGCCAACCGCTGACCGGGTAAGGAGTCAACCATGATAACCACTAGTCTAGGGGTCCTCAAGCTCTCTGGCCACGGGGAACCCCAACGTATTTTCCAGGGGGCCGCGGAGACCCTCTTGAGCACGAAGACAATAAAAAATGAGGCGTGTAAAAGAAGTGCTTTATAGTTGCTAATGGAGCTAATATGGGAGGACGTTGCCTTCATTCTGACCGCTCGCGGAACCTTAATTAACGTGTCCAAGGAGCTTCTGGGTTCCGCAAAACCCATTTTGAGAACCCATGACTAACACGGGGTGTAAGTCGCTATTTATTGCTGTTAGCGAGATCGTCACACTCATACGAGAGAGTATATTTTGTACCGTAACGGCCCAGAGTCACGTGACCTGTGTGGTGATATCACGTGTACGTCCCAACACCACCTCACAATTTCAATGACAGCTAGGTAACGTTTCGTCTATCGTTGCACAAGCATGGATATTTTGCCAGTGTCAGGGGTGTGCCCTGTGTCAGCGGAGAAGAGAGTAACCAACGCCATGTCGCTTCGCGGTTTTTATTATTTCACCAGCTCGAAAGTGGTGTCTCTCTCTCTCTACCAGTGACGTCATAAGGGACGTTTCTACTCGGATAACGTGACTCGGGGCGATATGAAAATAGACTCTCTCCCTGCCTCTAAAGGTCGGCGCTATCGGTTGACCGAAAGAAACTTATTTACAACTTTCCCTTCGGCTTACGTATACCTATATGAGTTTCGACTTGCGAGCGGCAGTGAGAAGTGCGCCAGTGCGAACTTTCGCGGTTCGATTGCGACCTTGCAGGTGGTGTTAGTCTTATGGTGAACGTGACTGTGACTTCTACGTGGACGCAGGGAGCTATGAAAGGCGGTAGCTGTAAAACTGTAAAATTTGAAATAGCGGAATTGCCTATCTACGTTTCTTCACTTTGTAAGCTATCTAAGGACGAATAGTATTTCCATTACAATCTGTAGATAAGGCTGTACAAGACACAAAGGACCATGAGTAACAAGAAGGCGGCAAGATTGATGTCACATCATTTTGCTCTCTTGCGTGAATATTTATGCATAGAAGTTTCGCCTTACAAGGAAATGACATTAGAGCGAATGATCAGATCATTAATGTAGACTCAAACGTACACTCAAACGTAGACTCAAACGTAGACTCAAACGTAGACTCATACGTAGACTCAAACGTAGACTCAAACGTAGACTCAAACGTAAACTCAAACGTAAACTCAAACGTAGACTCAAACGTAGACTCAAACGTAGACTCGAATATGTGGACTCGAATATGTGGACTCGAATATGTGGACTCGAATATGTGGACTCGAATATGTGGACTCGAATATGTGGACTCTAATATATGGACTCTAATATGTGGACTCTAATATGTGGACTATAATATGTGGACTATAATATGTGGACTATAATATGTGGACTATAATATATGGACTATAATATGTGGACTATAATATGTGGACTATAATATGTGGACTATAATATTGACGCAAGGTAGGCTGGCAACTATAGTAGCCAGCATCTGAAGAGGACAACAAAGTAGATCTGTGTGCGCGTGCTCTGGTGTTCGCGTTTCTGGCCCTTGGGTTGCGAAAGTAAACGCCCTATTTTGTACCTGCGTGCCTGTGTCTTTGTGACATTTTCTGGTGGAGGTGCTGGGTACGGTAGATGATACGGTCCCCTGAGAGCACTCCTGACGCAAGTCCATCGAGTATCTCAGCCGAGCTTACCCCTGTGCACGTACGTTCCAGCCGTCGTCTCCAGGGACTCGAGCCACAGCACGGTTTGCTGCCTGAACGTCAGAGGGCTATGAATCAAACACCGCCTAACGTCACCGCGCCAGCACCAGCGCACCTGGTTATCAACCAGCCCAAGACGCCGAAGACATTTCACGGAGCTGCTTTTGAAGATGCCGACGACTGGCTCGAGCATTTCAACCGGGTCGCCGTCATCAACGATTGGACCCCAGAGCGTAAGCTACGCTATGTGTACTGCTTCCTGGAGGACTCCGCGAAAACGTGGTTTGAGAACCATGAAGCAGCGCTTACGTCATGGGATGAGTTTCAACGGCAGTTCCTCAAGGCATTTTCCCGAGAGGACAGGAAGGAGACAGCGGAGCGTGCTATAGAGGCAAGGGTTCAAGGCCCTAACGAAAGGGTGACGACCTACGTAGAGGACATGGATCGGCTTTTCAAGCGTGCGGAGCCCTCCATGTCCGAATCCAAGAAAGTTCGCCTCCTAATGCGTGGTGTTAAAGAAGAGATTTTTGCCGGCCTGATTCGAAACCCGCCTGCGACACTTGCGGAGTTCCATGAGGAAGCCACTGCCATGGAAAAAAGGAGCCCCTCAGATGTGCCACCCGCCAAGAAGAGACACATCTACCATGTAGCGATAAGAGCCAGACACGCGGTCTGTGAGCGGTAACCACGCAACGAAAGCTCCGCTGAGTTTGCGTGCAAAGCACCGGACGTTACGACTACGAGTTAACCAAGTTGCGACTCTGTCACCTCCCCTTTACGGGGATCGCGTTGTGCCCACATGTTTTGACGGGATTTGAACGGCGTAGGCTTCCTTTTCCAGGTATGCGTCAATATGTGGACTCTAATATGTGGACTCTAATATGTGGACTCTAATATGTGGACTCTAATATGTGGACTCTAATATGTGGACTCTAATATGTGGACTCAATTATGTGGACATCAATGTAGACTCAAAATGGGAACGTTCTTATCGTGTAACATTCATTGCAATTGAGTGATAACTTAAGATTAGCCATTAACATGCCCATGAGCCAGGAAACATTACTGATATGGCAGCGGTAAGAAGCATTCTTCAGGCATGTAAAAGGAGGGGAAGCTGCCAAATTTACAGGCTGCAGTGAACTAAATTAAAGAAAAAGGAAGTTCCGTACACCAGCCGAGGTTCTTAACCTACACCCTAAAGAAAAATAAGACTAACTTTTTCTGTTTTGGCTGAGTCGACTGGCCACATCACATATATAACCCTTGTCTTAAAACATTTCGTAGAGTCGCACTTTCTATGACACTCTGTAAAGAGTCCAATGTTTTCCAACAGAGCCCACGTGTACCTTTAGGAAGAGTCATATATGCATGGGGCAAACCAGGGCTCACAAGGGTAGCAGGTAATCTTCCTTTTCTTACAGCGTAGGTGTCACACGCATGATAATTTAGCTATAGTGCCAGAATAATTTGCCGCATAAGTGATTGAAAATGTCTCAATGCGTGGCTTTTAATGCGCTTATTCATGCGACATTATTCGTGGGCTGTTTCAGCGCAGTATATGTGGTGTTATATAACACGTCGTGTTACCACGATGTTGTCATGGCAGGAGGAGTCTGACGGAACCGGTGATGCCGCGACAGCCTGGTTCGAACTTGAAATTTATTTAGGGCGAAAGGGAATAGATGCCTCATCTAATGCGATAAATGATTTTCGGTGGTGTCGGTGATATGCAAAAAACAAAAGTCGTCATAATGTGATGACGTCATTGATCGCTGAATTTGTGACGTCACTATGACGTTACACGAGGACGTCATCACACTGTATCTTTGCTTGATCAAAGGTGGAGCAATCCTGGAGACAATTCAAAACCTCGTGATGCGAAGAAAGTTTTCAGAGGTGGAAAGGGTGAGAGAAGTGTCAATAGAATCGAGTGAAAAGAAAAAGAAAGGGGCCCTCGCCTCCGAATCCTTAGAGAAGCGGGTAAGGGTTGTCAGACTAAATTTTACGACATTTTCTCGACACTACACGTCCAAGGTTCAGCCCCGGAACAACAAGATCAGACCAAAGGGCACAAAACTTTCTTTCGAACAATTTCGACCGATCCTTCCGGGAATAAACAGCCATGTCTGAACAGGCGTATGAAAAACCCGCTTCTAGCTTGAAGTGTACGCACGTCAATATAATGACCGAGCCGGTTCAAGTAAGCCTCTTGCGTCATACAATTCACTGCCACCCCTGCTAAGGAAAAAAAAAGAAAAGCCAATGTGTCGTGCACGTTGATCCTGTTGATCCGGAAAGCAGCATGTCCCCTGTATGACTAATACGCTGTCACATAGTCACTTGGAAGTACTTTGAACTATAACCCTCATTTTATCTCGAGGGAGATGTTGTGGCGGCGCGCTGCCGAAGTTTAATGAAGTTCACACACCGAGATTGCTTTCTGAGTTTACGTCTTGACGTCTGAACGGACTGCCTCCGTTCCCAGAAGGATTAAGCCGTAAGTGAATATGCAAGCGCCGTCCGTCAGGAGTTGATTACAACAACGTAGTGCTTGTGGTTTAATATAACCACGTTAAAACCAGCATGAACAATTTTATGCTAGCAGTATTAGCGTGACTGGGCTCCCTTGCCTAACACGCTCCGGTGCTGACGCCAGTTTGGTTTCTTGCTACGAAATTCGTTTCTCAATTAATATCAGTTTTTTTTAATTTTACATGCGGTGATATAGCGTCTTTGTTATGACAGCTAATTGAACAACCCCGACGACCGAAGTTCTGCTGTTTGTGTATGTACATATATACTACACG
The DNA here is from genome assembly GCA_013436015.1 of Rhipicephalus annulatus. Classification (NCBI taxonomy): domain Eukaryota; kingdom Metazoa; phylum Arthropoda; class Arachnida; order Ixodida; family Ixodidae; genus Rhipicephalus; species Rhipicephalus annulatus. The sequence goes on along the minus strand of WOVY01002521.1, from coordinate 114,763 downwards.
GACACACACAACATACAGGTGCACATTCATTTAAAACATTAGGATCTCTCCGTCCATTCTTAAACACACACACGCACACGCGCACACACAAGCACACATACACACACACATGGTTAATCTCGATATAGCGCATCTAGATTCAGTGTCTTCTACTGTTTTCTTTTCTTCTTTTTCTTCAATGTTTTAGCTGTCCTGATGTATACTTGGGCCAGAACTTAACTCTATGTTATAGTTCCGAGGTCCCGCTCTTATACAGAGCATAAAAGTTTCTACTGGTCTGAGCCCGAGTTTTTTTTTCTGATGACGGAAAACGCATTTGAGAAATTCGGGATCGTTTCCTATATAAAGCATCGCTTTAAAATTCAATTAAAGGTTGAGAAGACCACAAGCAAAGCGAAAAAAAAAGCACACGCAGTGAGAGGCAGAAAAAAAAACAAATAAAACAGGAATTCTGGCATTTCTGTTTGTTTCCTCTGCAACCTAACTCGCCCGCGATTGTGTTGCTCCTGAATTCTCCGGTCATGAATGCATACCAACTTGTGCCAACTGTCGGAACCTTTGAAAAATCTGTATGACTGTACGCGTACCTGTAAGAACTTAATTTCGTTTGCCTTGCGTTCACTCTTATACGTTAAAGCGATACCCTTTTGTTAAAAGTGAGCTCCTTAATTGTTCCTGCAACGTGTTTGCACACCGAACAATGAACTATCACGAAATTTACAATGCCCAGTCAAGTCGGATTGCCTTGTTTCGTGTGCTAAGCAAAATATCCTTTGAAAAGTAGCAGGCGCAGTTTGTACGAAGCAAAGTATCAGCTTTTGCCTGAGGCAGGTAATCGGGAACATATGAAAGGTGGTCGGAAAACACACAGCAGTGCTTTATGATTATGATAGCTGAGAAAACGATTCTTTTCGATTAGATTTTTTTTTCTGGATTTCTTAAGTTCTTGTATGGACATGCACTAGAAAGGAGCCAGACTGTAAAGCGGCTGCGACTGTTCACTCATCATGACAATGAGAGAAGTGAGTAGATTCGGATAGCTAATTGTTGGTTCTGCCGTTTCTGCCGTTCTGCCGTTTCTGCCGTTTCCTCATTGTTAAAACATGATTTAAGAAAGAAAGAAAATCTGTGTCATTATCATAATTGCTTGCTGTACGTGCTATAATGTCGTGAAAGTATACGCGAACATTTTGAAACATGACTCATTTTCAAACAGATATGAATGAACAAGTTTTCGTTTTTTTCACAAGCATAATTACCCACAGTCTATACGGAATATCTAGCGGAACCTTGTAAGAATCTTGATATTCAATTTATGTTAGCGTAGAGTCGGCTAAACGCAACAAAGGTCATCAGAAAGAAGAAAAAAACGTAACGATTGCAAAGGCATTTGTAAATTTTTGTTGCTTTTATTTCGGAAGGCCTGCCCTAATCATACAGTTCCTGGCATAAATATAGGTTTATTCCGGAACGGTATGTTGGGAACGACGTGAAGCTTCGCTTTCTAATTTCTGCGATAATGCCCGTCGAATTATATCAAAAAGTGGGAGAGTGCCGGAAAAAAGAAATATTGTGGTAAAAAAATAAGCAGCATGGAAATCATCAAAAGGCTGCGGAGGTGTAGCGGAGGTTTAGAATTTTATACAATGATATTTACGAAGAATTACCCAAGCAACAACACCCGATCAGACACATTCCTGTGAATTGCAAGCTTTAAATGACTGTATACTCATTAATTAGCCTTGTTCGTTGGCTTGGTTTCCGCGGTATCGCACGTGGAGTTTCGCATTCGTTACGCGTACAGCAATGCCAAAGAAAGAGAAGAGCAAAGACGCTTCTATAGCACGGCAAACGCCATTATGTAAGGCTTTAATGACCGGTTTTCGTGGCGCGCAAGAACGATGTGGAGGATTCGGCGGAAGTGAAACTTCGCGATTGTCAATTGTTTGTTTTCTTCCAGCACCTGTTGATAAGAGACCCGGGAGATAACGAAAACGTAGATGCGACAAAGAGGTAAAAAGAAATGAGCCCTTTCTTTGCTGATAAACAGTGCTTAATTATCCACGACAAAGGGGACAAACAAAATAAAATGACGGAGCTTGAACTATAAGCCACGCAAGCTTCGAAACAGTGAGGCCGGTGATTCTGAAGACAAACCTGGTAGTTTCTCTGCTGTTTCTAGGCCTTAGCGATGAGATGTAGGTCGCTTTTAGGTCGTTGATAGGCTTTAGTTTTGGCATTCTAGGTCGTTTTTAAGCCGATTCTCGACGCTGAGATGCGCCGGTTGAACCGCAGACAGTCACAGACACGACACGGACCCGTCGCCATTGTCGTAGACCTTCCGTTGCTTCAGGGTCTACTCGTCATCATCGTTGCCTTTCCTGTTTCGTAGTATTCTCTCATTGTACGCACTCGGGGTCTTCGACTAACAGCCATCGCGTCGCAGCCATTTGATGGGCTAATGATGATGATGATGTCTTCGAGCTAACTGTCGCGTTCTTCCTTTTTAGTATAAGTTGTCAGTAGCGATATTTACCTGATTTCGGTGACCCACTGGCACATACCCGACATTTATTTTATTTACAGATATTGCTGTCTCATGTCTGAGACATTGCGGCAGTGCCTACAAAAACGCACAAACAATGAAAACATCAAAGTACATAATTAGACGCTTGTTTTACAAACTGTGCACGCTGGTGGGCGTGTCGAAAACGTCTAGAATATTCAAAGCGTCAACCGTGCACGAAAAAAAAGTACTCATAGCAATCAGTAAAACAAATGAATGGCATAATGTTCAACGGATTTTATACCTCCTGGTCACATGTTCAGTATCACTGGCGGAAGAAATGAGTGTAGCTATGCGGAGATACTTGTGCACAATGTTATCTAAGATATGATAAGCCGATCGCACATACGTCATTGTTCTAAATGCTTCAACGATAAATCGTGATAGTGCTCCAAAGAAAAAAAAGAAGTTGCGGTCGTAACCATTACAAATGAATCTGATTGCTTTCAGCGAGACGAACTCAAATTCATCTTTGTCATTTACAAGATGTGGTGACCGTACAACCGACACATATTCAAGAGAAGACCTGAGCAGTGACTTAGTCTATGAGTTTGCATTCTTTACGGCCACAGAAACTACAGCTAGCTTGAACGGCTTTGCTGTTGAACTTCTTCTTTGCTGTTGAACTTTGCTTGAACTTCTTCTTTGAACGCCTTTTTATGCTGGATACGATGCTTTTCCTTAGGTTACCAAAGCTAAGTAGCATGATGCTATGGGTCAAAACATAGAAGTAATAACACATAGTAGCGCCGATTCCATCTGGGTCGACTTTCGGCCGGTGTATATTGATCGGCTGTGAGTGACGGAGTCATTGCAGGAGCGTAGGTGTTATTTTGAACAATTTGACGACATCACTACAGTTCTTCCACCAGTTGCTGTTACCCATGTTGTTATGTTTGTCGACTGTTTACCCAAAGGTCGCCGAATCAAATCCAGGCCACGGCAGCGGCATTTTCATGGAGGCGAAATGATTAAGGCCCGTGTACTTAGATTCAGGGGGAAGTTTAAAGAACACCATGTGATTGAAATTTCTGGAGTCAACATGCGACGTCTTTCGTAATCATATTGTGGTTCTGCGACGCAGAAGCTCAACAATCATTATCATTGCTCTTCTTCCCATATTGCCACAAGACGTTCGTGTTCCACTGGTCACCTGAAGGAGCATAATTTTTATCTTAAGAGCTATATCTCAAGCATAGGCCCTGACAAAACTATTTTTCACAGGACCACGAGTGTTCCGTACTCTTAATTTATCCACATGTGTCTGTACCCGGGTGGAATGTGTGTTCTGCATGTGCGTGCGAAGGTATATAAGGCTAAAGCCTTAGATACTCATTTAAGTGTGTTAATTTACCGGTGACTCACATTGGCGGCGTCAACATGAGTGATGCAAAACATCATGTGATAAGCTCACGATGACGTCACGTATCAAAAGTGCGACGTCCCACAATGACGTCGTCACATGATATCGTAGCTTCGTTGGAGGTTAGCTGATAACTGAGGCAGTGCTTAACTAGGAGAGGTGGATTAACACAACTTTACGGATAGGTTTGAGTGCTGCCATGATGGGCGGTTATCCTTTCTGTTTTGTATCTTAAGAAACTAAACAAACAGTGTTGCGGTAGACTCATACGCATGAAAACGCTTGGGTTGGTGCATACGATGTCCCATGGCCTTCTTAATTCGCGTTACGATATAAAAAAGCAAGTAAACGTCAGCTTCACAGCCCAGGATAGCGGTGCCCAGATGTTTCAATGAAAATATTCTATTTTCAGTGGGAAATCACGTTATAGGCGCAGAGTGTGGTGGGGCAGCATCAATCGAATCGGCTGAGAAAAAAATGTGTTCTCCTTTTAGTCATCTTAAGCGAATGCATAAAGGATCCTGTGAGTTAATTAAACTCGCTCAAGCTTAGTTTACATACCATCTTAACGGTACCATCATAGTCAAAGCCGTTGCATAGATGGTAGAAACGTTCGTTCTATATAGTCACGGACCCCCCGCTCAAGTAAATGAAGCCCTGTTTGCATTCCATTTAATTGTAGGCAAGCACGGACGTGCATGTGCTGCAAACATTCGCGAAGGGTCATTCTAAGTGCCGCAGCATATGTGGATCGCTAACAGTTCGCTGGTGAGCTATGTTTTCACGAGTGAGTGTGGCTTGGAAAAAAGGAGCAGCTTTCACGATGATCTGCATAGAAAAAAGAATGGTAGATGCAAGACGATTTACGCAAGACAGGTAACAGAAAACACCAGAACGAGAAAGTGCATGGTTGCATGTGTACAGCAGGGCGGGTACGACTATGAGCCTTGCAAACACGTGCAAAATATTCTCGGCACTGAAGGTGCTCGTCATGCCTTCAGATCAGGATCGGGCGCAACGTATGTAGCTAAACGTTAACTCCAGCGGCTATGTAGACACACCTTACTGCAATATGACTCATGCGTACACGTGTAATATAAATATGTACTGGGAAGCCTGGCATAACGCTCCAAGTTAACGACTTAAGGTTCTAGAAATTCTTGAAAGTCTGACTTATAGTGTTTCAGCTCTACATGTAGTTTCACACGCCATTGCTCGAATTAGGGTGAGGTATTAACTAAATCACGTTTTTTTTTGTTCTAGCGCACGCCAAGAAACAATTCTTGAAACTTGAACTGCTTTTAAGTTTCGTAGCCACGTACTTCGAATATTCCTTAATTCCCCGAACGTCATCTGGAAGTATGCTCCCAAAGCCAGAGTGAGGTCCTCTAACTAGCTCGCCGAGTCGTCGACCTTTAGCAAGGCGCTGAAATCATTTCTTGAGCGTGCTACTATAATGGTCCGTATGGCGTGGCTGCGCAGAATTGCGACCTAGCCGCGGATATGACCCGCGCTGCTCGGGCTCCTTCGTGCCCTTATCCCTACTATACCACCGCCTCCCAGGGGATTATCCTTCGTGTCGCGCTGCAGACACGGCGTTCGGACCTGCTATGCTCGCGTTTTTCGGAGCCCCAGGGCGCAATGATTTGTGACACCTGGCTACGTTTTCGGGCTATTTGCGAGGATGGCCGCAGGGCGTCTTACCAAAAGACCTTGCATCCACTGCGGCTGCAACATTCCGAAATAAAGGGGCGCTACAGAAAGGTCAGCCCGTTGACATAGCGCGATGGTGACGAATTGTCCAATTAAGAATAGCAAGGGCCAAAGGTCACTTCTGACGGAGATGGGAAGAAAAAGGAGCCATTCACAAAATTATGCAAGATACAGGCTGCCAGCCACGCCGAGGTGGGCAGATGTGACAATATTGTAAGAGTTCGAGTATGTTATCTTGTAAAGCTTGTCATTTCGAAGAAGGTCAAAATTGGGGCAAATTTTCTTCTCTATGTCGAGGTGTTGTATAGCAAGTTTCGCTGGGATATATCACACCCCAAAGAGCACAGATGAAGTCTCAAGGTGGCCACTCTATGAACTAATATTTATATATACACCAGCCCCCACCCCCACCCCTTTCTTTTCGTATTATGGACGCGCCCCCACTGAAGCGAATTCCTGCCTACGCCACTGACTGTGGTTTATAGCGGTGCCATTTCGTAAAATCAATGTACACAGAAAATATTCACGCACAGTGAGCACGTGCAATTTCGCCACGCGATTCTCATATTCCACTGTACAATCAGTGTCAAATGAAACGCGAACAGCGGCAAGCCTTCGCGATAGTATAGTGCGCGCCGTCCACTTATCAGTGTTATCACTACGAACAGGCACGCATATATGGATACGCGCGCCTGTCAATGGTGATAAATGGGCGGCGTGAACTACACTATTGAAAAGGCTTGCCACTGTTCACGTTTCATTAGACGCTGATTGTACATCCAGAGATTAACAAGCCGATATCAAGCCTGTTTTTGTTTTTTTCACCCTCTTGCATGCAGCTGTTCTACGAAGTGGCGGCGTCAGTGACGTCATCGCCCATGTTTGCTCTGTGTATAGTACGCGGCGCTGTCACCTCTATGCTGATTTCATGGAGATTCACGAGGGCGATTGTCATCCTAAAATCTAGTAATGTAAGCAGCGAAGGACTATAAACAAGCGTCAGCCTAAGGCTACGAGACGGCGCGTAAACTTCGGAAGTCCGCACTTTCCGCAGGTATTTATTCACGCCCGATCGTACCTAGTTACCCGAAAGTTCAGCCGTTATACTGCCGTGCTAATGAAAGAGTGTTTCGCGCAGCTGCACCGCCGTATACGTGCGTGAAGGGCACGGCATGTCTAGCCCGCTGCAGGCAGTGACGGCCGATCCATTATCGGCTCCAATCCGAACTCCTGACGGCTTCGCACTTGGCCGATTTAGCGAAATGCCAGCCAAAACAGACCCTGTTGCAAACAGGGGACTTCTTGTGGGAAATGGATACCGGCTATAAGCAACGTGTCAAGTTCAACCAACCGATTTCTTCACAGTGGGCGTGGGCATCGTAAGGGGGGCAAGCAGCGATCTTAAGCCATTACGGGAGCCCAACCTCAGAGGGACGTTTCCTAAACGTAATAGCCTACGCACTGTGTTATTCTAATGACCAACGCACGGGGTTAGCGACACCAGCCTATTGCCGCAATATCACCCCATTTCCCATGCAGTGCAACGCCACTAACCGTTTCAACAACGCCAGTACGTTCTTAAAGGGACACCTAAGTAAAACTCTCAGTTCATAGAGATTACTTATTATTTTAGAGCTCTATTGACATTAACTTCTTCATAGGGCAATTCCAAGGAGAGAGAGAGAACACACCTTCATTGTACTACGGTAATAGAAAATCAAGGCCAAACATTCATTCTTCACATTCGCACCAAAGCTTCCGTGCATGAATGTCCCCGTGACGTCACGTGTTTTGAAGTCTTTTCGCGTATTTTGGCTACTTTTCTTGAATAAAATTTTCTGAGACTATGTATGTCAAGACTTTGGGTCAATCAGAGCACAATGTAAACAATTTATCCCCGATTAACTATTACGAAAGTACTAGAAGATGCCGTCCAAAATGTAAGACGTCAAAGCGAGCCGGCGAAGAACATCGAGGCGGCGTTGCCACCTGCACTTTTTTTTGTGGCTTTTCTCCCTTACTAAGCGTAATTTCGCGGTATACAAGGGATATATTTTGCTGTAGTGTGAAATTTTAGTTTACTAACACGAAAACATCGTTCTTTTTCTTTATTGTACCTTTAAATGAGAAGATGAAAACCTTCCAGCGTGTTGTAAGTTCCAAGCAAATACGCTTAATGCTTGAGAGATTTGGGTGGTTATTTGGATAGTAAATTATCATGCAGTAAGGGAAGCGTTGCGTGAGTTGTTTGCAAAGTAAAGTATGAAACAGTAAGTGGAACATATATGTTATTTCTTTGCATTTCATGGCACTCTGACACGTGCATGGCATCGGTATGAAGCCTTGTGCAGTAGCTGCGCGTCTCTGAAGCTCGATAGAAGAATTATTGAACTTCTCCGCGCAAAAACTTCCGACAAATAACACAAAAGACGAGAACTTGTCGGAAGTTTTTGCGCTGAGAAGTTAAATAATGCATTTCCAACTAGCCCAATCCCACAATTTACTTCGATAGAAGCGCTGGGTTGGAATAGAGAAGATATTGATCTCGTATATCAATTATAGATCCAGTGAATTCACTGATAGATCCATCCAGCGAGTCGTTTCCTCCGCTTGCACCAGCTGTGTGTTTGCATTATTCGGCACTTACCACACGTAGTTACGTACATATGGTTTTCACCAATCCCAGTGCTGAAATCACCAAGTTTATACGACTACGCGACTGTGCAACAATAACGGATACCGCAGTTGTTTCGCTTCATGCGAGTTCATGAACATTGCACGATAAACGGATGAGCAGCTTGCGTGTCAACGCGTTCTCGTGTGCCCAAGAGCTGCACGACTCGGGAGATAGTGGCCTTTTTGAAGTCATGACGGCGCAATATTTGGCTGAAGTATGTTCATTAATTACGCAACATTTATTTGAATGTTTCGAACGTTTCGATTTGGGCCACATTAGTGTACACTCTGATTTGCTTCTCTAATATGGCCGAAATAGAAAGATACGTGGGAGCCACGCACTCCCTATTGCATATGCCTAAGACGACCCTAATGCAAAAACAACCCTGTTGCTGTAGTAGTTCTTTTAATAGCATGGCGGTTCAAGGGACCACTCTGCAGTCGTCTGATGTCTCACGTTGGCGTCAGGAACGTCTCACGTTTGATACCAATGACTGGGCAAGGGTATACCCGCCAAGGAGTATAGGGGCTCCTGGCCGATCAACCGTCGTCGCCTCCCGCAATCGAGGAAGCCGATGTCCTTGGTTTTCTGTAAACGTTTTGTCTTTCCTTCCTTTCGATAAGGCTGCACGCTGCCAAATCGCTAAATCGTCTGTCCGAGACAGCGAAACGCCAGCGTTATGGATAAGCAAGCAGTAGAAATGCCGTATAAAGGAGACCACAGAACAGAGAATAGATAATCGTATAATGCAAAGTCACAAGAAAATAACAGAAAGGGGTTAAAAACGTTATATAACCACGCATAATTAACAGAGGAGAGCCATCAGAGAGAGAGAGAGAATCAATTGAGAGAAAGGTGGAGAGGTTAACCAGAATTGTCGCATCTGGTTTGCTACCCTGCACTAAGAGGAGAGGAAATAAAGATAGGATGGTATGTGGAGAGAAACGTAGATGGCGACAGAAATTAAAATAACAAAAGCGGGATGCTGCAGCTTGTTCAATAGACCACTGCCACGAACGAAGTTCAATAAAGCCTTGACTGATTTTTTGTGTGAAGGTAGATCGTGTCTGCATTCGAGCACTGACTGTTCTGACAAGTCTGTCGTCAAGCCGGACCAACGCGGCAGCTAGCGACACCCTGTGCGCGCTGTATCGAGAGAATTGGCAAAGAACAGGCTCTATCGTTTCATCGCAGCCGCAATAATCACAAGCAGCACTGTCTTCCATGCCGATTGGGAGGGCGAAATTTTTGGTGAAAGCGACGCCAAGCCGCAGTCAGCAAAGTGCCGTTGTCACGAGTCGAGATAGTCCGGGCATTCTTACACCTTGGTTCGGCTGGAGGCCAAAGTCTTAGAAGAGCCATCATATGCAAGTTAAACAAAAGGAAACGAGCTATTCAATGCTTTGCGGTTCTTACAGCTTTCAGCTAATGGTGTAGATGACTTATTCTCAGTTGATAGTATTGAAAAACTTTCGACCAAATGGACGAATGAAAGGCTAGTCGCCACTTCGGTCCAAAAGACAGCAACAACAAAACAGTGGAATAGACTTACGTTATACCGCACACGAGCTCCCGATTGTTGTAAACTCTTGTCTCGACATCAATTTCTTCAGTTTTATTTTAACGAACGAGGGCAGTTGTTTACTCTCGATCGCTGGCAGCCATTCTGTAGCCCGTGTGTTTGTAGAAGGTTTTTCGGTGTTGACGCTTTCCACTTGAATTTTGAAAATGTGTGGTCAGCGTGCAAACTAACGCGTAATCCTTGGTGTGAACGAGGGATTATGCTAATACACGTGCACGGTCAGTTTGGGGAGAAAGGAAAATGAAGCGAGAGGAAGAGAGAGGTTGGCCCGTGTAAGCGTCATCAGAGCTGTGGAAAGGGATAAACGGATTAAGGGCTGATAGATGGAGATCACGCGAGGCGAAGTAAATATCGAACGACGTGACGCGCTAATAGGCATGCACCCGAAGAGCATGCAAAGTTGTGGCGAGTGAACTCTTAGCTGGAAATATGCCAATAAGAACGTTCATTTGCTCAATAGGAGGGTTAGAACAATACCCACTGCAATGCATGCTTGTGGAAAGAGTGAAGAAGTAAACATAAGTGACGTATAACTCGTAAAATCTGTGAAGCTTTAATGGATTACTGGAAATAAAGCCGGCTACGGCACAGCTAGCTCTGTACACATAATTATTCTAGTCACGAATTACGGTCTGACTCGCTTGCGTCTATATTGATGCAAATTGGTTAGATTGTAGATCCGTGGTCTAATTAGACTCCAAGAAAGAATAATATAGGTTATTAACCAAGGTTGCTTAATTTCACCTCGTCATTGTAATGAAATGTTCCACATGGTGGGAAGTTACTTATTGGTAGAACGCGTCTGTCACTACTAGCTGTTTTTTATTATATTTTCCACAATATCTGGGGCGCTCTCCGCGTACCGCCTTGTGGCGATGGCAGCGGCGACTTCTACAGGCCCACGTGGCCAAGTGTCGGCGCACTCAAGCTCTTCAGTGGCCCAAGGCTTATGGTCTAACACCATCGACGGCCCAGGAGATGCTCCTGCTCTCGTGCCCATGGACGAAGAGCCCACTGGCGGCCCGTCTGGCTATAGCTCAACATTTGTTAGCTCCGCAAGGAAACAAGGCTCTTGGTGCAGTTCCAGTGAAGGCACAGACATCTACTCAGTCATCGGCGATGACTCATCGGACGACAGCTTCGTGTCTGTGAGGAGTCCGAAGACCGAAAGGAGGTTCATCAAAGCGTCATCACCCGCAAGCACGTCAACCGCGAAGGCAAGAAGTGAAAGCTGGCTGCATACTATCCTCTTCGTGCCCGTGGATCCTTCCGTCAGCCTTCGGATATTGAACAGGCAAGTTATCTGCGCTGTTCTTTAGGGAATAGCACAGAATGAAATCAAAGAGGTCTGGCTAAACACACGTAAGAAAGCTTTAGCTGTTTACAGAACGCAGGCAGACACGCTGGAAAAGCTTCGAATGATGACAGAGTTTGCAGATGTCAAAGTACGAGTGGTCGTACCGATGGCTGGGGCCTGCTTTGCAGGTGTCGTTTACGACATTGAATAGGCAATCCCAAACACGGATCTGCCCATTCTGATAAAATTGGTGTATGAAGGAGTGGTCATTAAGCATGTAAGCCGCCTCGGGAACAACCACTGTGTACAGATGGTGACTGGATTCCTACGCACGTCAAGGTGGGACATTTCCGACATGTGGTACGGGATTTTGTCCCAAAGCTGCTTCAGTGCCATGAGTGTTTCAAGATCGGCCATGTCAAGGGTGTCTGTGCGAACTCTACCGTATGCCCCCGGTGCATGGAGGCGCACACAGTAGACACCTGTTGTGCAACAACTTATAGGTGTGTCAACTGTCGAGGTACCCATGAAGCCACGTCTGAAGAATTCCCAAGACTCAAGAAAGGATTCGGTATCCTAAAACAAATGGCCAGAAATAACTCCACTCATAGAGAAGCTTCACAGAAAATCCGGTGTCGACGTCACCACCGACGGAACCACTCCAGTCATGGTGATGTTTATTCACCACTTAAATCGACACCACGATCAACACCTGGCAGAAAGCCGGAAAGCACAAAAATGCCTCCACCGGCGAATCCTCTCTCCCCTGAAGACTGGCCGGCGCTTGCGAACGCACGGCCTTCTAAGCAGCCTTCCCGCTCTCTGCTTCCAGTAAAATTCAATGCTACCGTTGACGAGGCTCTGACAGCAGATCGTCAAATTATTCCTATGCTGTGATCTATTATGAGTGTCATCAGGGGTCTTCTGACAAGCATACTGCTAGGAACGGCCTACAAGTGCTAGGCGCATTGAGCCCGGTCCTTGCAAGCCTCCCGTAAAATCATGGCCGACAATCACAAGTCGTTTCGACAAGAGGTCAGAAAGTCGTCTATTTTTCACTAGAACGCAAGAGGTCTTAGATCTGGCATCTGATTCCCGTCAGTTCGTTCGTCTATATCAATTTCCTATCATGGTTATATGTGAACCAAATTGTCACACCAAATTAGATAATCCGGCTACGAGTAATTTTTCTCATCAAATGACATCGAAAGTGCCAAGGTTGTTGTATTTACTCGCCGGGAGCTTACCTATATCGTCCAGTCAGTGCAACCTCACGACGACATTTAGTATGTGTGCTTGACTGTTAAAAATGGAAAGGTGACATTCGCACTCATGGGTGTATATATATCCTCATCAAGTCGATTTGACGCCAACAAACTGGACGGCATATCAAGGGCACATCCGGGTTCATGAGTTATCAGCGGGGACTTCAATGCGCATCATCCCATCTGGGAAAGCTCAAGGGTTAATTCAACAGGACGACGTCTAGCATCATTGGTTTCCAACCATGGTCTCGTCCTTCTAAATAACGCAAGTCCTACGCTTTTGCGAGGCACCACATATAGTGGCTGCCTTGATTTGTCTTTTGTGTCACGCCGATTCGCTACACGGGTAAAGTGGTTTGTGGACATTGAAACACACGGAAGCGACCACATTCCCACTTACCTGAAGGTCAAAGGTATTTCGAACACGTACTCATCTACCACGACACGAAGAATAGATTGGACTATGTTCAAAACTCAACTTGAGGATGCTTGTGAGGAAGAAGTCCCCCATGGTCTTCAGCAAGTTATTAAGGAAGCTGAACATGCGGCTATGCGCACAATAATATGCTCCCCGAAGTACTCTGAATTCGACCTCGAACTAGAGAGACTTCGTGCAATCCGCCATCGTGCCGAAAGCAGGTACCGACGCACCAATTCTACAGACGATCTATGAGCAGCCCGGCGCATCAAAAAAAAAAGATACAACGGCGCCTCGACAAATTAGACACCCAACGATGGAGGAAATTCCGTGCATCGCTAGATCCTCATAAACCACTGTCTCAGATACGGAGAATTGTGCGAGGCTTATGCTCTGTTTCAGAGCAGCGCTTTCCCTTCAGAGCCCTTGCACTTTTCCAACGCAAACATAAAATTGAGGTGGCAGAAGAGTTCTGCGCTATGATTGTGAACCAGACAACGTACACAAGCCTACATAGAGCGAACCAAATTCCTAACCCACAGTACCCGCGCATGCATCTACCATTTACACCACAGAAACTTGATGCAGCACTCATCATATGTAATAGGTCGTCGTCGACTGGCCCGGATGACATTTCTCACCGTATGCTGTGCCACATTGGTGAACGGGCACGAGAAGCGCTCCTTAATATCTTCAACAAATCCTGGCAAGCTGGCATCGTTACACAAGATTGGAAGATTAGCCGCTTGGTACCACTTCCTAAGCCTGGCAAATGTCCCCTGGACATTACCTCTTATCGATCGATCGCACTTCAAAGATGTGTTGGAAAGGTAATGGAGAGAATGATCTTGGCCAGATTTGAATGGTACCTTGAATACTACAAGATATATCCGAATGCCATGGCTGGTTTTCGCCGTCACCGATGTTCCATCGAATTGTTATAGATCTTGTGACGTATGTCCACCATCAAAAGGCATGTAAACGATTATCTGTGGCCATTTTCTTTGATGTAAAAGGAGCATACGACAACGTTCTTCATGACGCCATCCTCGAAGCCATTGAGTCGGTGGGCCTAGGTGGACAACTGTATTTTTGGACACACAGTTATTTACAAGGGCGGATCTAGTTTGTGAACACTACAGATGGTCCAAGCTCCCAACACCCGACACATCATCGAGTCCCGCAAGGTGGTGTCTTGAGTCCAACCCTTTTCAGTTCGGACTGGCACGGTGGATGGACGTGTTTGTTTAGCGCTCCCGATTTACCGCGCAGACAAGTCTTTTTGCATGTTTCCAGCTCGCTTTTGTAATAATAAGGCAACAGTTTAAACCTTTATAGCACTTATTATATTGTGCCGCTTTTTCGGGGGTCAGTCACCAGGTTTGAGTGTGTGTGTTTTTTTCCTCTTGCCACCCCGTGGGGGAGGTGCACGTACACCAAACACGCAATTTTTTGTAGTAGAGCTTCTACTTTTTTTCTTGGGGCAGGGTTCATCGTACACCGTGTTTTGTAATTATCGAGTGGGACAATTCATAATGACAATTGGTGTCAAAAATACATGGTTAAAAAACTGTAAAATATTCAGGATGCAGGGTGGGTTTGAAAATAGACCCAAGTGCAGACGCGAATGAAGAGAAGGCTGACACCAAGTGTAGGCAATGTGAGGTAGAGGAAAAAAATGGAGAAAATGATGTTTACCCAGAGTGAAGTGCTGATGAGAATCACCAAGCTGGAGACTGTGTTGACGACAGAGCAAGAGAAAACGAGGGCTATGGGAGAAAGGCTCAAGTCCGCCGAGGAAGCACTAGCGATGGTGAACAAAGGAGCGGCCAACGGAGAGAACGGTAGGGCACCAGCAACCAGAACGGCAGAGAAGAAAGAGCAAGCAAGTTCGGAAAAAACAGGTTCAGCTGGTTCAATGGTCGCAAGACCCTGCTTCAGGGAAGTAGTGGTGGGGCTGGGAGGGGACAAAACAGCCGGCGTCGCAGGTGCAAGTAACCTTCAGATGCAGGACGCTCCAGCTGAAAAGTCACAGCACGTGATAATAACCGGGGACTCGAATTTAGTTCGATGCGCCGAAGCAATCAAAGAAAGGGTAAAATGTTACAAGACGGTTGTAGTAGGGACGTTCCCAAGACGCAAGCTGGAAGCAGTCATGAGGCAAGCGATTGCATAACTCTAAACTACAGCCGATGGACGAAACCTCGAGATAATTGCAGGTGGTTTAAACGATGTCTTAAATGAAGATACGGCAGGACTAGTGACCACATTGGTGAAAGGGGTCGATGACGTGCGTACCATTTCCCCTCAGGTACAGGAAGTGATATGCACGATATCGGAGGTACTGGTGCGTGACGGCAACCTACAAAGAGCGGTTGTCAAATCAAACGAAGAGATATGGCAGATGAGTCGAGGGAAAGGCTTTGAGTGGTGGAAATAACCAGAGAGGTGCATAGGTGGGATGGTTTTCAACGAGAGAGAATTCACTTCGATGGGAGGCTATGTCATAAGGTGGGTTGGCGACTTTGAGGACGCGCGTTAGCTTTGGGTGCTTGCGGGCCCTTCGGGGTCCAGGATAGCTAGTAACAAAGAAAACAACCAGGGGAACTTTTTGACAGGTGGTAAAGGCAGATACAATTCCAAAGTGGTACCAATATCTAAGACACGTAGAGTCCGGGCAAAAATCGACGTAGCCACGAGGGCCGAGCCAATTCCGACGTAGAGTATATTAACATTCAGGGTGCCAGGAATAGGCTGAAGTGGGAAGAGATAGAACAGCTAAGGGAGGAGAGGCTGATGGTATATGGGTTTGTAGAAACAAATCTTAAGGACATGGAACAACCACCTAGCAATCCGGACTACGCATGCGAATATTGTAATAGAATAGAAGGCAACAGAAAGGGGGTGGTATTGGGGCATTCATTCATAAAGTACAGACTGGCAAAGGATCACGCAGGAGTGCAAAGAACATTTATGGCTAAAAAAGAAAGTGGCAGGAAAAATGACGCACCTGGGTTTTGTTTACTTGTGGACAGCGGCAAACGCCAGAGAGGAAAACCAAGAAATGGTGTAGCGCATAGAAAATGACATTGACGAACCATGAAGAATGCGAGGTAATTATATTAGGAGATATGAATGTGCACATAGAAGATATGGATGGATATACTCACCCAACAGGCAGACTGCTAATGGATATGTGTGAAGGGCATAATTTAACTATTTGCAACAGCACCGAGAAATGCGAAGGGCAGATAACATGGGAGGTGGGAAGGCTGCAGTCGACGATAGATTACGCACTGATGTCACATAGGCTGTATGATTGGCTATGGGTGATGAGCATAAGTGAATATGGGTCCAGAAGCTTAGATAGTGATCACTAACGTATCAATCTGAGTTTTGGAAGAGAAATAAAATTGGAAAGGCAGCATTACGAGCAACCACATGGTAATATTTATTCAGAAAGGCAAATAAAAATAGCAACTAAAGAAAATGAAAAAACAATCACTGAGGATACCAAAACAGAGTGGACGTACACAAATCTGACTTGATTGTTTGAGTTAGAGCTTGCTATGGTACGAGTCAAATAAACCGGGAAAAGCAAAAACAAACCCAAGACCTGGTGGGATGAGGAAGAGAACCATAATAATACGTCAGAAAGCCTCCAGAAAACACAGGTATGCTAAACAGGGGGGTGAACAGGAAGATATCAAAAGAAAATGGGAAATCTTTTTGAGCTGCAGAAGGGAAGCGTCTGATTTGATCAGTGAAAAGATTGGAAGAAAGGGGGCCCAACAGATGACGGAAGTAAGCAAAGAGGATACAAAGGCAGCTGCAAAGTTTTGGAACTATCTCAATTCTCTGAGCAATAAGACAAGCATGAAACAGAGGTTTATAACTAGAGTTCAAGGGGTCAAACTAGAAGGGGATGAGGCAATGTAATATATAAAACAATGATGACAGAAAAATTTACACACAAAGAAAGTGCTGCATTCACCGTACGAAATGAGGATGGGCTAATTATCTCAGTGGCTCCACTGGGACAACGAAAGTCGGAAAGGGCAGAAAAAGGGTTCCTAATAGCACTTCAACAGGCCCTGACAGCATCTCAATCACAATCTGTTTTTATTGATGCAATGTATTGAAATAGCGGAAAAAGAAGGCATGCCCCTGTGGCTGGCATATCTAGATATTAAGGGAGCTTAAGATAGTGTGATTCAGGAACTCTTGTGGGGAACACTGGGCACACTAGATGTGAAAGATGGAATAACTAATCTTCTAAAGAATATTTATAAAGGTAACAAGGTAGTTATCAAATTGGAAGAACAGGTATCTGAACCTATAGAGATACAACATGGGCTTCGACAGGGATGTCCCTTGTCACTTTTGTTATTTGTGCTGTATCTACAGGGAGTAGACGCCAAATTAGAGGGGAGGAGACTCGGCTTCAGCCTGTCTTTTGCCAAGCAAGGAAAACACATTGAACAGATTGAACACATTGAACATTACCACCATTGATGTATGCAGATGATATAGTATTAATAGCCGACAACAAGGAAGATCATCAGTGTTTGATAGACATCTGTGGTAATGAGGGAGGTAAGTTCAGCAGGGAAAAATCAGCAATCACGATTTTTAATAACAAAAGAAGTAAGCATAAGATACAAGAAGTCACGCTAGAAATAGTAGATAAATACAAATATTTGGGCGTATGGATAAATAACAGGGCTGAGCATCTATGGGAGCACAAAAGATACGTAATTAACTAAGGGCACCAGGAATGCAGCTGTAATGAAAAATCAAAGCACTGTGGAAAACAATAGATATGACGTTGTGAGAGGGATTTGGAAAGGTCATGGTCCCGGGTTTTACGTTCGTCAATGCGGTCTTGTGCATGAAATCAGAAGTACAAGCAAGATTGGAAATTAAGCAACGTGGTATAAGTAGAATTGCTTTGGGAGCACACGGGAATACCCCAAATCAGGAGATACAAGGTGGCATGGGATGCACATCGTTTGAGTGCAGGGAAGCTAGCACTCAAACGATGAGTGCGATTGAGAAAAATAGGAGAGCAGCGCTGGGCTAGGAGAGTTTTTCAGGTACTTGTGCATGAAGAATGTTGATACTAAATGGAGGAAGCGAACTCGAAAATTATCAAGCAAGTATTTAGACAACAGCAGAATACCACGCCAAAAGGAAACATCGGTTAAGAAGAAGGTGAAGGAAACAGAGAGGGACATGGGGAAGATGGGAATGCTTACGAAATCATCACTGGAGACCTGCCTAACTTTTAAGCAAGAAATTGCAAGGAAAAATCTACGATAATTCTCGGAGTAGTTCTCTGCTCTACGAGGCTAGAACGGGAGTATTGTGGACCGAGATGTACGAAGCAAAATACGAAGGCACAGACACGGTATGTAGTGCGTAAGGTGGGGAGGAGGAAACAGCTGAACATTTGATAATGTTCTGTAAAGGGCTCCGTCCTATAGTCGAAGATAATGGCGCTGAATTTTTCAAAGCATTGGGGTTTAGGGAGAGTGAAGGCAAAGTACTTTAAACGGGTAGAAATAACCAGGAGGAGGCTAACGGATTGGTGGCTGCAATCGAGGCGCGAGTGAAATTCTTTATGGTTAGGTGGCGTGAACCACCACCCGATCTGAAGGGCACAGCCGGATACATCCATCTATCTATCCATCCATCTTCAACCTCGTTATCATTGGTCTTGTGGAACGACTACCAAGCGTGGTCAAGCTATATATGTATGCTGACGGCATCTGCATCTGGGCTTCTGGCGTGACACCATGTACGCGTAAAACTTCAGAAAGCTGCGACGTTGGTATCAGTGTACCTCAGTGAACAGGGTCTGAAGATCTCACCATCGAAATGCGCATTGATTGCTTTTAGTCGAAAGCCAATGAGACCATACGCTATATCTATCGACGGCCAAGACACACCGAATGCCTGTACGCACAGATTTCTAGGCGTATTCATTGGAGAAGGCGTATTCATTGGCCCACTTGAAGAAGAGGCTGACAGACATTGCTAACTTATTCAAGTATCTTGGAGGGAAAACCTGGGGGACTTCAGTACATACAATGATGCAATTGTACAAGACTCTTTTTCTCGGCTATTTGTGATACAACTTGCCTGTGTTGACCAATACTTGCCGAACAAGCATTCGCACTCTAGAAAGCATTCAGGCTACCCACTCACAACAGTGTTTAGTGTTCGCCTTATGCCGGAGACCTCATGAACAACTAGTGTTGGAAATTAGAGTTACTTCACCACCCCTTCGACGAAGGACATGAATTCACGTTTCAGTGGTTTCAAAGTCACTGCGGCATACTGGGCAACGAACATGCCGATGCAGCTGCTCGATCAGCACTTGAAGATGTTGCAGAAACCATTCCATTTTTAAGGACTAGTGCTGCAATCAAAATCCGAAAAATTGCGAATGAAGAAGTGAAATCCCTGTGGAACGCTGAGTGCTTACGGCACACGCGACTGCATAGGCTGGATGCGTCTCGTCGACTTCGACCTCCGTCCGGACTATCTCGACTTGAGACAACGGTGTTTTGCCAACTGTGGCTTGGTGTCGCCTTCACCAAAGTTTTCACCTTCCGAATCGGCATGAAAGACAGTGCTGCTTGCGACCATTGCGACAGCGATTAAACAATAGAGCACATTCCCTGTCACTGCCCTCGCTACAGCGTGCAAAGACGACAGCTAGCTGCTGCGTTAGCTAGTCTTGACGACAGACCCATGTCAGCACAGCCAGTGCTTGAAAGGCGACATAATCTGTCTTCGCACAGAAAATTAGTGAAGGTCTTATTGAACTTTTTGCGTGATAGTAGCCTCTTTACTAGGGTATAGCACCCCAGCTTATTTTTTGTCTTTTCTATTTCGCGCGTCTATTTCGCTCTTCGCTTTTTCCCATCTTTATTCCCCATTATTCCTTCCCTTAGTACAGGGTAGCAAACCGGATGCTCCAATTTCTGGTTAACCTTCTTGCCTTTCCCTCATTTTATTCTCTCTCTCTCCGCAGCGCGAGTTGTCGCTTATGTTATAATTGCACGAACATTGCCGCTGAGGGAATGTGTCCCCGTGTCTATAACTAGTTTGAGACACTTAGATTCAACAGGAACACCCGTTATCACCAGAAAGGGGCATAGAAATAATAATTTTTTACAGTACAGGGTTACGCCTCTCGTAACGTGTTTCCTATATTAGTCCTGCGCAGTATCCTTGCCTGCATTGCTTACCCTTTATAGCAGAAGGTGTGTACCTCTCAATGACATAGTTGTTTATTTCATCAAAAAAGAAGCAAAAGATAAAGAAGAAAAACGATCTAAAACAATTTTAATTTTGTTCCACAGATGTGCCCGATTGAATGATTGATTGTGCCAGAACTAAGGAAGAAGTCGTAGTGTATCGACCGGTTCGACATCGTTTCTTATTATACGAGAGGAAAGAATCGTTTTAAGAAAGCTTAAGCTGTACGACACGAGCAAGAAATTTTAGTGGGGTTGTAGGTGTCACATTTACTCGTCTTACGGATGCTTAATTCCACTACACGACATCTTTTCCGCCTGTTGCAGCAACACCTCCCCTTATACTTGACCTCGCTCTCAACATCATGAGGTAGATTTTTCTTTCTATGTGTTGATCACAGCCAATGCTAATATGATTCATCTGGCGGCCGCAGTCTATTACAGGCTTTAATCAATAAAACGATGGAACAACCTTTTTATTTATTTATTGGTGTAAATTGCTTCTTTCGCATAACATTGAGAAGACGACAAAGTCATAACGAAGTTCGTTACCACAAAGGCTTTCCACCAAATCAACCATGAATATCGGTGTCCCCAGTGATCGAAGACACGAGATATCCGCAGTGCCTTACGATCGATCAGTCGCTTCACTTCAAAACGAAAGAAGTGAGGGGCTGGGTTAGAGGAACGGAACGACATTGAGTATACCCACGTTAAGAGCTAAGAAAAGAAGAGCACCATCTCATCCATTTCCGCTTGCTTCGTTCTGAAAGACATCGAACATTTATGACGACCAACTTTTAAGCCGGTTCTCATCAGACACGCCGGATTAGACGCTGGTCGCCTTTGCTGAGTTCGACGCGTTTGTACGGGATGTCAGCAGCTCTGTTTTTCATGCTGTTTATATACAACGGGATGCAGCGCATGACTGCTGCGAAGGAATTCACTTGGTGGCACGAATCTCGCGAACAACGGACTTCTTAAGACATTCATGAGCAGCATTCGATGCTAGAAATAAACGGACAACTTCATCGTCTTTTTGACGGTGATTGTTGCAGAAAGATGGCGAGCACGAGAGCTTTGTAATAATCAATGCTGGAGGATGACTAAGTGTGCCGCCGTTTCAAGTACAATAAAGAATTTATGTCAACCGTGACGGATGAGGAAGCTTCCGTGGCACGACATATTTTTAAAGAAATATCGTGTCTTCATTGTTGTTATCTTAATATGCTCACGCTGTGCCCCTAATAATATCTCCCTCTCACATTCCCAAACTGTGGCCCGGAGTCGTCCTTTTCATTAGATTAAAGATACCATTCATTCATTCATTCATTTATTCATTCATTTGTAGACTGCTTGAAACATAAGTCTTGATTATCGAAGTGCATGAACTCTGGAATCAGTCATTTGCTCCCGATGAAATTTCGATGCGATAAGTATTTTATTATTATTATTATTATTGTTGTTGTTGTTGTTGTTGTTGTTGTTGTTATACCGCTTTCTGAGTCCTTCTCTGCATAAATAAACATTTTTTTTTAATTCGGAGAGAGCGAGGCAGAGAAATATTCTAATAAAAACTGTACATGTTTCTTTTTTAAGTGGGAGTCTGTGAGTGAGTCGGTACGTTTCGTCTAATAGGTCGGTCATTGTGTAGCTGCAGTGTATTCCTTAATTGTTCATGTTAACAGGCTTTTCTCGGCGAAAAGTATTGCTAACAGTCTCGCACTGGTCCTTGCATTTTACGCCTCGACATTGCGCAGTGCGAATTCGTCGAGCGTGCACAGCAAAGACAGCCTAGAAGCAATGGACACGTCGCGGAGCCTGCTGCTGAGCCTCGCTGCTCTGGCCCTGCTGGGATCCTCGGTGACGTCAGCCTTCTACCGAGGAAGGCCGGGAAGCAGCTTGGCGCTGGCCAAGAGGCTGGAGACTGAACTCGCCGAGGACGAAGAGTACACCGCGCTGCCCGGTAAGCGTTCCAACATTTGTTCCTCGGTTCACATCCTCAGTACACTCTTGAGGGAGGGCACATCCATCCGGCTCTTGAGCGGGGTTGATATTTATTTTGTTGCCCCTTTTCACCGCTTATTATTATTATTATTATTATTATTATTATTATTATTATTATTATTATTATTATTATTATTATTATTATTATTATTATTATTATTATTATTATTATTATTATTAATGTAATCCTGTATTCTCATCCCCAATGCCTTTCCTCAAGCACAGTATCAAGTTTACGTCGGCTATAGTCCCTGCCTTTCAATGAACAGTTCTTATTTTCCATCTCTCCATTAATAGCCCAGGAAAGCTTTGAAACGCTAGTAGGTTCATATTAACTATTGGGTACTGCGTATGCTAAAAATAGTGATAAAATAAAATGCATGAATATTTTTGTGTTTTGACTTGACTATCTTTTTCTTGTGATGCCTCGTGCAGAACGCAACCAAAATATTCATCATACTTACCGGCGCCTCTCATTTTGTACCTGACGCTTCGTAATAATTTGGTTTGATAGTTAGACTATGGGCTTGTGAGGACAGCCTGCCCCGCCGCGGTGGTCTGGTGGCTAAAGTACTCGGCTGCTGACCCGCGGGTCGCGGGATCGAATCCCGGCGGCGACGGCT
The DNA here is from genome assembly GCA_013436015.1 of Rhipicephalus annulatus. Classification (NCBI taxonomy): domain Eukaryota; kingdom Metazoa; phylum Arthropoda; class Arachnida; order Ixodida; family Ixodidae; genus Rhipicephalus; species Rhipicephalus annulatus. Next base: position 91,984 of record WOVY01002521.1, on the reverse strand, counting down.
GCATTTCCGATGGAGGCGGAAATGTTGTAGGCCCGTGTGCTCAGATTTGCGTGCATGTTAAAGAACCCCAGGTGGTCAAAATTTCTGGAGCCCTTCACTACGGTGTCTCTCATAATCATATGGTGGTTTCGGGGTCTTAAACCCTACATATCAATCATTGTGAGGACAGCCTATCCCTTTTAACCAACAGTAGCTAGTCAGGGTGGCTCATGACTGGCACTGGTCTTCAACTTGCCTGTAAATGGTGTTTAAGTGAAATACTAATCGCGAATAATTGCACTCCCCTAACGGTGTTCACTGCATGCCGCCGCAGGTGCCTTGGAAGCCTTCGAATGGCGCTCCCGGTTCCCCGCAGTGGCGCCGGCGGACATTAGTGGCTTCTACCCTTTCTTCAGGCCCACGTCCCTCGCCAAGAAGAACAAGGACGCGCCGCGGTCTATCGACCCGGCCGCCGCTGCGAACCGCAAGTTCCAGACGCAGGGATGGAGGCGCTGATCGCCAGGACGAGACACTACTGGACACTGAGACATTAAAGCTCACGTTTGGTCGTTTGTTGTGGGATAAAGATATGTTTTCCCGGTTTCCATTGCTGAGAATCACCGAATAGCAGGCTCTCATCGCCTGCGTAAGGCAGAAAGATGGAGATCTATCTGCGTTTCCGCCAGGAAAGGAAGATCTTCACGGTGATTTTTTCACACTACACGTACGTGACTGAATAGTAGTCAAGCAGTAGGGTTGTCTTTCACTACGTCCCAAAGCAGGAACAGAATTCTCCTCCCTCTCTTGTATTGTCTACCTCTAGCAATATAGTTTTTTCAGTAATTCCGACCTTTAAAGATGCTGAGACGTGCTTCCTCTAAAGACACCATGCATTTTTTTATTCAGTCGTCTCGGGTTATTTTAAATGATGCACTCCATTTTTGTGTCCAGGGTACGGCCGATACATTTTCTGGCATGTATCAGCAATATCTGATTTAGAACAAAGGGATGGCAAGGTAAGTTCTCACTAGATACGGATCGCGCGCAATCACCCTCTATTGTAGCAAGCGTGTGCACCCTACTTCACCATTTCATGCTCACAAGAATTTTGTCGCATCATCATCCTCTCACATAATCAAAACAAGAATATTCATTGGCAAGCTCGGAGTGATAAAAGCAATGAAGTAAAATTTTCGGTCGAAGTTACATTAAAGCACAGGGCACATGTATTCTGCTTTATAAGTGTTGGTATAGCTTAAGTGATTAAAACGCACTTCTTCTATCTTTCGCCTCCAATCTATTTCATCACTTTTTGCACTTCAAATTTCCTCATAGCGAGTTCTGGGGTGGAGCTAAAACCAAAGCTATAGAACATGCGCCGGGAAAGGGATCCGTGGATCTATGAGGGCTAAAGTGACTTAGTAATAGTTGGCGTAGTTTGTTGCCCTCTTCCTCTACGTAACGTGCAAGGTGCGCAACGAGTCGTCCAGTACACATGGCCCGTAACAGCTTGTGACTTTTGGAAACCGTGATAACGGCGTCATGTGACATCCTTGTGAGCCACCGGCGTATAAATAGAAACCCAAGGATTCGTAACTCCTGCCCGGCACACTCGAAGCTTGGGCATGACATCAAACGCCTGCTTTTCGCTCGATGAGGCATTCGAACATCTTGCTTTAAAAGATCGTCATGCTTGTCGTACATGTCTTTGCCAACAATACGAAATTCGCATCAGGAGACAACCGAAGCACCTACTTCTAAGTTGTAATCTTCCTGGTGTCAACAAACCTCTATGCCGGCTTTACATGACAAACTGAAGGTGGCTTCCATTCCACCATAGCAAAATACTCCAACAACGACTTATCAGTAAATCTTCTATTTTGCTTTTCTTTCTATTTTATCACTGGTGCAAGACATTCACCAGGTTCAGATACACTGGCACTCTGCCCAGGTCGGCGTTCAGCCCATTCGTTAGGGTATTCGCTTGCGGCGCGTGAGGTCATATGTTCGATAGCCAATGCCGTCGGGAACAGCACTTTTTACTTCCTCAGAGGGATTTTTCTTGCCTGACACAGGGACGGAAAGACAGACGGCAGTCTCATTAAGTCTGCCTAGAAATCGTTAGAACTTCAAAACATTCCAGTACTGGATGCTGCTTTATACTGCACCAAAACTATCCCCATTTCAATGTAGGAAACTAGACGTGCGCCTAGTTAACCTCTCTGCCTTTCAACACGTCTCTCTTTATATGCTGTACGCATCACAATCACACAGAAAAATTATAAACCCTACCTGAATGTTCTCGGGGTAAGAAATCTATGAGATGACAAGCAAACTTCCTTTAATCAAACAAACATATTCATACCTCCAATATCTGTGGTGGTGATGATGATGCTGCTGCTGCCACTGCCGCCGCCGCCGCTGACGACGACGACGACGACGATGACGATGATGATAGGTGGCTGTTTCCTCAAAGCGGGTGGCCGCAGGTACTGTGGCCATGCCGGGTCAAAAGGATAGAAAGAGAAAAAAAGGGAGATAGATAGCGACGAACACACACTGCACGTTTAGCGCTGGTGCGCCCTCTTTCTCACGTTTTATGCACTTTTCATGCATTTCCATGCACTTAAAGCTGAATGCTGTGCCAGTGTGCATGTATAGGACAGTGGTTAGACGACTTGCCTTCGGACTCAGCGGTCTTTGGGTCAAAGCTGGCTTCACCAAGGGTGTTTATTTAGCTTTATTTGTTTCTTTATTCACTCTCCCTATCGTCAGAACTCCTCTCGACTCTCGATCACCTGACTTTCTCTCGTTTCATTCTCTCAGAGGCTCCACCGAGGCCTTTTAACGTGATTCTCGATACAGTGCATTCACATGCTACCCACAAATTCTCGCTGTGCATGTTTACTGTGTAGACAAAGGATTAATGCACTTGATTTCGGCCCTTGAGGTTCAAGAGTCAAATCTCGCCAGAGAATGGGTGCGTATTTTGCTTTGTTAACTTTTTATTCCCTCTCCCCTATCGGTGACACCTCCTCTCCGTGTCGATACCATGGACCTCTTCCTCTCACGAGTCTCCTTCACCATTCTTGCATGACTGTCGATACAATGCACTAATAACAATACAAGCCCTATCCAAATCCTACGCTGTGTGTTTAGATAAAAAAGGTAACGATTTAGAGGACTTGGTACTCTACCGCTAAACATGTGTTTAGAAAATGCGGTTAACGATTTAGAGTACTGGGTACTCTACAATGGGAGAGCATAAAGCCGCCCCATACAGGAGCTGCATAAGAACACTTCAGGCTTTCGTCATTAGCTCATCCTTGGCCAAAAAGGTAAGCTTAAAGCTTTAGGACTCTTCTGTTCTTGCATTTATTGAATGTTCTATTCCGTTTGGAAAAAAAGCTCATTATGGGTGCATATTGCAAGAATGGTCCTCCGATGCGTAATAAAGTATTCCTGACATGAAGCGTTTGCTTCACCACAGTACACGTCGAAAAGTCACCGAAAAATTTGAGGTCTTTATCACGCATGATAAGGCTCGACTTTTGTCTGACGTCACGCCTTGCAACAATAGGCATGTAACGCGCAGAAAAGTATCCCTCCAAGCTAACTCTTCTCCTGAATAGTTTGCTTCACTGCAGTAAAGGTCGAAAAGCAGTCGAAAAAGTTGGGGCTCTTATCACACATGATAAGGCACTACATTTGTCTGACGACACGGCTTCAAACGAAAGACACTGAAACGCGTATAAGTGCATGCCTCCGAGCTGACGCCTCTGCTGAATCGTTTGCTTCACTGCAGTAAAAGTCGAAAGGCAGTCGAAAAAGTTGGGGCCCTTATCACGCATGATAAGGCTCAACTTTTGTCTGGCGCCATGCCTTCAAATGAAAGACACGCAACGCGTATAAGTGCATGCCACCAAGCTGACACTTCTCCTGAATAGATTGCTTCACCACAGTAAACGTCGAAAAGCAGTCGAAAAAGTTGGGGCCCTTATCACACATGATAAGGCTCAACTTTTGTCTGACGCCATGCCTTCAAATGAAAGACACGCAACGCGTATGAGTGCATGCCATCGAGCTGACACTTCTCCTGAATAGTTTGCTTCACCACAATAAACGTCGAAAAGCAGTCGAAAAAGTTGGGGCGCTTATCACGCATGATAAGGCTCAACTTTTGTCTGACGTCACACCTTTCAAAGGCTGACCGGTGACGCGTACTTAACGCGCCACGGGACGCAGAAACGGTATAAAAATTTTTCTCACGGTCTGTATTGTTGTGAAGCCAACGTTTTGCAGGACAAGCGGAGTGTGGTTTGCAGTTGCTGTTATTGTAAGTAGGTCACTCTCTCCCTTTTCCTTTTGGTGCAGATAGCGTGCTGTTGCCATTGGCACAGACCATGCCGTTTGATGTGACGTCATACAAAAGTTGGGTCTTATGTGATAACGGCCTCAAGTTTTTTTACTGATTTCTACGATTAGTGCTGTGAAGCAAGCGTTTCAGGAGTTGCGTTAGCTCGGAGGAATGCTCTCATACGCGCTGCATGTCAGCCGTTACAAGGTGTGACGTCAAACAAAAGTTGAGCCTTATCATTCGTGATAAGGACCTAAACTTTTTCGACTGCTTTTCGACGTGTTCTGCAGTGAAGCAAACTATCCAGGAGAAGCGTTAGCTCGGAAGGTTGCTATTACACGCGTTGAATGCCTGCCGTTGGCCGTTGCAAGATGTAACGTTCGACAAAAGTCGACTCCTATCATTCGTGATAAGGGCCTCAACTTCTACGACTGCCTTTCGACGTGTACTGGATGAAGCAAATGCGTCAGGGCAACCTGTTTCTCCGAAGGTTCTAAATACGCATTGGAGGGCCTTCGTTTCAATGTTAACCGACAATCAGTTTTATCGAAATTGAATAATACAATCAAGACGCAAAACAAAATACTTCCAAAGGCTGCAATGTTACCTTTTTTTAAAAGAAGGGCAGGATTAGAATAGAGCTTGTATGATTGTCACTGCATTGTACCGGCAATGACGTAGAAATGGCGAAGTAGATTTGTGACAGGGGAAGGTCTGGTGAATCGACAGCGGAGAGGACGCATCCCTGACTTCTGAAGGGGAATAAACACCCTTGGTAATATAAACACCCTTGGTCAGGCGTGGTTTGGCACCGGCACCTCACGGTCCGAAGGCAAGTGCTCTAAACCACTGGGCTACACTCCCACGCCTGCCCAGCGACAGTTTATGGGAAACACGTGGATGCATTGTATCGACGATCACGTCAAAACGACGATGGAGGAGCCTCAGATGACTTGAATGAAAGACAAGAAGGTCAGGTGATCGACAGCGAAGAGGATATCTGGATGATGGGGAGAGTGAATAAATAAATATTGCAAAATAATCCCCCTAGGTCGGTGGGGTTTGACCCTCGGACCTCACTATCCGAAGGCAAGTGTTCTAACCACTCGGCTACACACGCACGCCTGCGCTGTGTTAATGTAGAGGAATAATATGAATGCATTGTATCAATGATCACGTTAAAAGGACAGAGGAGGAGACTCGGAGAGGAGGAAAGAGAAGGAGGCCAGGGGGTCGACAGCGCTGAGGAGGTCGCACCGAAGGGAGTGAAGTATGTGGATGCCGCTAGGGAACGCTACCAGCGCGGCGATGCATGTCACGCACTGCAGCAGCACTTGTAAGTTGCAACGATACTTTCGTTCAACCGCATGCATGATAATAATAAATGTTGCGAAGAAACAAAGAGCAAAGAAAGAAAAGTTTGCGAACGCTTAGAAGAAATTGTGGCTTTTTGTTTTTATAAAGATCCATTCGCGGAAAACGAAACTAGCATAAATTTCACAAGAGGGTAAAGCTCGCCTAAGTATCACTTAATTTTAAATTAAGTGGAATAAAAAACGGGTTCCTCATTGTATCGCGAGCTCAAAAGGGCAGTACGTGAAAAAACGAGCCCCGATACTGCAACGGTTTTCATGAAACAGAGCCACATTCATTATTTCAGCACAGCATCAACAATGGTGACCAGAATAACTAACCTGGTCTCATTTAATTTGTTTCATTTGTGTCCTAGTTCGCTATCGCATTTATGTTCCACAATTTGCTTTTCGAGTGCGAGTTGGCATTTACTGAAGGACATAATGACGTAGGACAAAAATCGAATATAAAGAAAAAGAGGCCGACTTACCTATTTCTTCTTGCATCTTCGTGTTTATTTTTGAGTTCAACACTGAAGCACAATGTCCTGCTTTCACTCCAACTTCGTATTGTAGAAGTAGAAGATGCATGAAATTAAGATATTTGACACTGATTTATTCCTTGCAGAAGAAGAAGGGATCCCAAACAGTGTGGCATAAAGAGGAGCTCAGAGGAAGAAGAAGAGGAGGAGGAGTGATAGATCACTCTTTTTGAAATAGGCCAATTTTAATCTTTTATTAGTGTTCTATCATAAAAAATATCCACTTGTTCGCCCATTCCACTGCGTGGGTGTGTGCCACGGGTTCAAGTATCTACTCTACTCTACTCTACTCTACTCTACTTCAAGGTCCAGTTCTTGACTCGTATCCCTTTGTGGGTGTGCGCCATCAGTAGAGAATATTATAACCATCATCATCATTCTTCAAGACGTTCACTCTTCAAGTCTAGTGATGGCCATTACGCCCATGCGACGAAGGAAGGCACAGACAGAAGCACAAGCATGGTGGTTTCGTCAGGCCCAAATTAAATGTTCCCATCTTTATTTGCCCAATACACACTTTATTCCTGAATACGGCCAATACTGGGGTATGTGAATTTTTGTCACAATATAGGTTTGAGGTATTTAGGGGAGAGGAACATGCTGGCAAAAACAAAAAAAAAACGGTTGAGTACGCCTGACCATACTGTCAGTAGCAAATGTGTTTTTCTCAGGTTCAGTGCCTATTTTAGCAGAAAAAACGCCACAAATGTAATGCCTGAATAAAGGGTGACAGCATTGCTGTCTGACACTTTTCGTGGCATGGAATATGGTGGAATGTTTGTGTTATGCTTTTTTGCATGGAATTGGGTGTTTTTTGTTAGGTTTTTGTTCAATTCTACCCATTCTTTAGGGCAGGGTAGCAAACCAGATATATTTATCTTTCGGTTAACCATCCTGCCTTCCCCAAACCATTTATATTTCTCTCTCCGTCTCTCTCTCTAGAACAAGTCTGCGCTTTTTATTGTAAGCCAGGGCCACGGCTGTGGGCGCTGCAACAATGACGCGGAACCCTCCAACAACGCAATTTAATGCTTATTTTTCTTCGTTTTCTTAAAGAACCCACTTCGAAGCTTAGAAGCACTAGAGTTTTTTACAAATTCAGAAGATATTAAATTTATTGCAAGTGGTTACGTGAGCGGTTGAGGGGGAGACAGAAAGTTAAGGGGGTAGATGAGATTAGGAAGTTTGCGGGTAAAATTAGCAGCAGCAAGCAGAGGCCCCCGAGTTGACTGGTGGAACATGAAAAAGGCCTTTGTCCTGCAGTGGCGTAGTCAGGCTGATTATGATGATGATTATAATGATGATGACTTTATTGCACAAAATGGTCTGGCAGTTTGGTTTTTGTTGATCTCTGATGGCGGCTCTTGGGCTCGGGTGGTATCGTCGGCCAGCCGGACGGCCCAAGGCTGGTGATTCAGGTCCAAGCTTTTGAGGGTTGCCTTTCAGCCGTAGCGGCACCAACAGAGATCTCCCTTGATTTGGACTTGAAAGGCCTGCTGGCAACCCTCGATCATGTTCGGCGAGCCGCGGAAGCTGGTCGGGCCCTGGAATAAGGACTGCACCAACATGCAGCACTCGTCATGTATCCTTCAATAAGGTTGGTGTTCCTCCGGACTGCTTCTGCAACCAAGGGGTGAAACAGCACCACCTCTCACCCCATTATAACTCTGCGCACGCTTATGCTAATGATAATAAAGAACAGAGTTCAACAATATTAAGCTTAATTTAGGAAATGTTCCCTCGTTCCTTTGTTTGCAACGTCACCCTTTTCACTTTACAGAGCAATCTCGGCAAAGTCAAGTTCAGTGAATGTAGAAAGTAGCATGCACACCAACGACAAAGAAGCCAGCTTTCGGTGAAGTGGGTACACGAGTATAGATGTGTGCATACATGTATGCTTATGTTGGATAATTTCTTTTTGTAAGTCATTTAGTGAAAATCGTTGCCCAATTAAAATTGGTACTCTGGTGGATGAGCACAGTTGTGCTTCCCCACGTGTTATGCTTTGAAGCCGAATTTCTCTTACCAAGATTAAAAGGCTATTGCAGTTTGCGTGCTGCAAGGCTAATTGATGAGCACACAGTAGATGCAGCAGCCTATAGCGAAATTACGACTCCGCAGACATGCTGAGGCACGCGTCTGTTTATCGTAGCTTTAGCGTCCAGGGGTCGAAACATCATTATGCTGTATGTGAGCGAATTTAGTGGGCAGCTCATTACAGTGAAAGCTGTTATGGGAACACAACTCGGGTCATGCGCAGTTGTCCGCCACCGCCACCACCATTGTCCGTAACGACATCAAGCGAAATTAGAAAAAAAAATCTAGCACTAAAGACACAGCGGGGCTCGAAACCCGGGTCTGATGTGTGCCAGCCCAGTATTCTACCACTGAGCTACGCTGGTGCTTGTGACTTGTTGGCAAACCTAGCACCAAAGACACAGTGGGGCTCGAAACCCGGGTCTGATGGGTGCCAGCCCAGTATTCTACCACTGAGCTACGCTGGTGCTTCTCACTTGTTGGCAAACTTGCCTCAGGCAGGCTCGATGTCGGGAAAGCAATCGCGTTAAAACGACTTATACAGCGTTTTAAAACAACGAAAGAACAACGAGTCATAGCACAATGCGAATAGTGTAACGAGCGGGCCGTCCAGTGCTTCAACCCATTAAAAAAGCTTGTTCTTGTTAAGAACTTTTAGCTCAGACGCCGAGCCTTTGCCCCACCTCACCCCAAGCTCAACCGGGCACAGGCGACCACTTTGCGTCTACTTCAAACACGTATCCCTCACCTGCCCGCCTTCACCTCATATTCCCGGACGTGTACACAACCTCCCACTGCTGGTGCTGCGGCACTCACCCGACTCCGCTTCCGCACATGCTGTGGGAGTGCCCGGCACAGTACACACTAACGCCATGACCCTTTCGTCGAAGTTCCATGAGGCTCTGCGGAGCCCCGCTCTTGACGACCAAACCTGGGCGACCCCTGCAGCATGCCCGTCAAGGTAAGCCCTTCACGTCCCCTTATGGGAGGCCTAGACCCAACCATCTAAACCTGCTGGTTTCTTATAATAAAGTTTAACCCTCCTCCTCCTGCTGCTCCCCTATTAACTGTGGCACATACCCCCTTCAGCCATAATTCATCATCGTCGTCAGCCGCTGCATGAACAATTGTCACGAAATTCCCTGCAAGTGTTTAGCGGATACCACGCTTTTCAGAAGAATGGCGAAAAATAGCAGAGGGAATGCCGGCCTTCAACCCAAAAGTTTATTATTAATGCCCTAGTGGGTATCGAGCAAGTGTGCTTGGAGTAGTTACCTAATGAGTGTCTTGGAAAGGCTCTGAAAGGCCGCCCTTCTAGCCTTCGCTGTGAGTGTGGTGCGCCTTCCGCGCAGGCCTGGCGCTTCTTTTTTTTTCTGTCGCTCTATCTCTGTTTTTTTTTGCTTACGTCAAAACATTGTTACGGGTATACTATGAAATCCATTCAATTCAGTTTAATTCAATTTTTGCTTATATATTAAAAAAAAGAAACATGAGAAGGTAGGCAACGTTAGAGCCACATTTATCCTACCAACGGGACACAAAAATAAATAAAAAACAATGATAAATATTATAACGAAAAAATCGAGAACTAATCAGAAGCACTATCTACTATCTTGATGAATGTTAGCTGGAATACAGAATTCATCTTTGATTGATATGTGGGGTTTAACGTCCCAAAGCCACCAAGTGTTTATGAGAGACGCCGTATAGTAGAGGGCTGCAGAATGTTGACCACCTGGGGTTCTTTAACGTGTACCCTACGGAATTCATATTTGTATAACAGTAACTTGTAACGTACTAATACGAACGTCATGCATTGTATTACAAGATTACACTGCATTGAATCGTTTTATTTCCCATGAACGCCCCACCGCGGTGGTCTAGTGGCTAAGGTACTCGGCTAGTGACCCGCAGGTCGCGGGATCGAATCCCGGCTGCGGCGGCTGCATTTCCGATGGAGGCGACAATGTTGTAGGCCCGTGTGCTCAGATTTGGGTGCACGTTAAAGAACCCCAGGTGGTCGAAATTTCCGGAGCCCTCCACTACGGCGCCTCTCATAATCATATGGTGGTTTTGGGACGTTAAACCCCACATATATCAAATCAATTATTTCCCATGAACACTTTAGCGCTTGCCAACTGCGCTACGCCGCTACCGCATTAAAAAAGTTATTTTGGCGTTGAAACTAATATTGCTCACCACTATACACATACAATATGTGGCATATAAGGAATGAGTTAAGAGTATACATACAGCGTGGTCAAATCACTGTTAGAGCCCTTACAATTATGTTTCCAAACACTGTCGCTCCACGGGTGATGCAATGACAACGGATATAAGGTTTACGTGGTCGAGAATTATCCAAGGAGTCTCGGCTATGGCATCTTAGCATAGAGTAGTCTTCGGACGTTTTAGTCCCTTAAGTCAACCAACCGAACCATGGTTCGCCTTTGCAGAGAAGTTCTACAAACTGCTTTCTAACGTGGGCCGACTCGTTGGCGAGCTGCTATGAAAATGAAGATGGCCGGCTACTCGATCGCGGCGCCTACAATGCCTTGTAATTGCTGTCGCTTTATGTAATACCAATATTATGACATAACATCGAAGTTGGTTGATTGGTTCCTCAACACCTTGGTGCAACCCACCTATTGGGATAGGCCATGAATGGAACGGTGCCTTGCTTTTTGAATTAATCCACTTCTTGAAAGGGAGGGTTGGATTATTTAGGTAATATAGGTAATAATATAAAAGTGTCAGATTTCTAAACAAACAAAAAAACCTTGCAAAGAAAACATAATAAAAACTCAAAAAATGAAAACAATTTATACATAAACTAACATTGAAGTTAATAGGATGTTATTAGGATACCACCACCGTCGTCGTCATTGTCGTCGTTGTTGTCGGTGTTTGCGCAGACCGGAGCACAGCGTATGGCTTGAGTAGGGAAACAAGAACCATCTATGTCGGTTTAGTCCAACGAAAGATCATGTGCAGAGTTCACGATGATAACTAGCGTGTGACCATGCAGATTTTTTTAAAACTTTTGGGAGGAGAGACTAATATAACTTGGTGATCCTCAGAGGCCATTTGAGAAACTGATATAGTAATAACATTACAATTTCAGTTTCCTGGCTGTTTCCTTTCTACTTCGTTTTTAGAATATTTACGGGTCCTATAGCTGATCTCAGTATCAGTTCGCCTTAGTTGTATATACTCGCATTATTACAAACTGAAAGAAGGATGTCAGAACCATGTGGCGTTGGCGCATAAACCAATCCGTGCAAGTGAAATGTTGGCATACGATCATCTCCTTGTCGCGTGAGCGGCACTTCTTTTTCCTTATTTCGTGGTGAACAAGAAACTATAGCCCAGCGTTGCATATTGCACATGGACGCCAGGGTGAAGGAATATGAAGCCGTGGGGTTTTCGCATTCACTTTGGTTGGGAAACCTCGTTCTCAGCTAGTGCCTCTATCAGTTTTCCAATTTGCTGCCATAACGTATTCATGAGCAATACACTATAGACTTCGAGCACAGTATAGTTCGCTGATCGCATTTTGCAGTGCCGCTTGCTGTTCATTTCGTCGGCGATTTTACATTTTTTGTTATTGATACGAGAATTGCAAGATTCTTTGAAGCGCGGTCCATCACAGAGAAAAGGCATCTGCTTATATTGCTGAAGGGGGAAGGAGGGTCAGAGTTTGCATTTTCGTTGTTGCTGTTGCTACTGTGATCATTAATAATACATGCGCAAATGTATTAAACTGACAAAATGACATGTTCAGGGTCAAAGTGACGAAAACAGAAAAAAAAAACTCCAGACCTGCGTAGAATACGCACCACAGTCACAGCGGTAGCTACCAGTTTCCCACAGTGGATTTGAGCCATAGGAGAAGCCTTGAACAACAAGAACAAGAAAGCTGGCAGAGAGTCTTTCCTAGAGCCGTTTGTAAGACCTATCGGAATGGCTACTGCAAGTACAGTTTCCAGCTACCCACTACACCATAAATTACATTTTTACGAAGTAGGATAATACCCACTATGCCACAATTCAACATTCCGCTGAAAACTAAGTGCACACTACGCGCATGTGCGGCATCGTGTCCACTTTGTGGATGCTGCGGTTGACGACGATGAACTGTGGCTGAGCCCTTTGCGAAGCTTCAAACCACCCACTCGTCATGAAATGCGCTATACCACCTGTCAAACAGGTGCGCGCGCGATGTGAGAAACGACGTGAGTGCGTAACACCAGTTTTCCAAAAGCAAGGTAAATTTTCAAACGTCAAAAGCATTCACGTCTATAAGCGAGGTTGCACAGCGTAAATCAATATTAAAGCAGTGGCAGTACGCGATTAATAATAAATGAAAACAACATCTTGTCTAGACTAACCAGAAATGTCCAGAATTCTCCCTATCCATCTTTTCCTTCTTTCTCGTGAGTGTCTTTTAGCATTCACCGGTAGCTTTTTTTAATGATATGTCCAGCCCACGCTCCTGAATCGAGATTTTACTTGCAAAGTATTTCTAGCATAATATTGAGTGCAGTCACAAATCTTTACGACAACGTCAGCTTCAAACTTAAAAATATAGATTTGTCAAATACATCCACCCTATTATGTTATACCAAACTGAGAAGTTTGCAGACATTGAACGAATTCAGATCGCGCAAGACAGGATACAGTGGAGATCAATCTAGCCGAACACATAAAATTGGCCTGCGATTGAAACGAACAATGACCAAGATAACATTTGGCCATCTTGCCGCCAATGGTCATTTGCCATCAGCTGTGGCGTCACCAAACCTGCAGTCCCTGAGCTGTCCACGCTGACAGATAGTTATAATAGTCAAAATTATGTATATTAGCTATAAACGAGGCTGTGATAGCAATACAATCTGGTCTGTAGGACAAAACAAATATGGCGGACCAATGGTGTGCAATTGGGTCACCTAATTTGTGAAGCAGAATGCAGCAGTATTAAAAATACATGATGTGCCTGACAAAATAAAGCTTAACCGTTTGTTTAGCTGACACAAAGCAAAGCTCAGGTGAAATCCTGATTCTGACATTGCAATAATTAACTATTTTGACGTTCGAAGTCGATTGCATGATCACTTCCTATAAACTTTCGATCGCCTAGACCTCAGCACTGGTTCTACACGCTGACAATTGGTCACCGAGGTGTTCAGTTACAATTGATGCACCTTTGATTCACATTGTCATTTGAATAGTCTTTAAACTTAATTTGCATGTGACACAGTTCTAATTATATTTTGCTTCTCCTCATTTCACTCCAATTCCGTTCAATTCGCCTTATAAACTCATTATGACAGTTAGTGACTCGGAATATCCTTGCTCCATCATATGTAAGGTACACGTATCAATACTCGTGTGACGGCACGTCTCTCTCGAGCGATATTGGTACCCTAACAGACTACATCTCATTCGCTCTCATGGGCAGAGGTTTGCTAATTTCCAATCACCATTGTTACTTTCCCTAACTTGGCCGGACTTTCGACCTCAGTCTGACAAATAAACTTTTCAATACGGCACCCCGCTTCGAAAAACGACTTGTTTATTTTTGTTTGTTCTTATTTTCAACCTCCTTTGATAGCAAGACGTGCGCTTCACATTCTTGCGCGCCTCCGTATCAAATCTGCGACTGACATTTGATTACTGGGTGGGCACTCGCAAATACGGTTCCAACAATTGTTTCGCTGAATTTGAACTGAGTTGAGCTAGCCTGATATTGAAAATGACGGAAGGCAGGATAAGACAGACAACAAAACAGCAAAGCTGATATTACTTCCAACCTAATTCCAAGTACGTCCAGTGCAGTCGCAAACGGTATTCTAGAAATGTAATCATTACGAATGTTTTTCACCCTCGTTTGATGAGTTATAAAGGTATTTTTAACTCTCCTCTTAGGTTTATGACGCCACTAGCCGCGAGAAGCTGCAAATGACTTCATCTTTCCGAAGTTTTTAACATTACGCTTACCATTCGCACGCATGCTGCACGGTATACTACACGGTACAGTTACAAGTCATCTGTATAACAAAGGAGGCAAACATTTTGCCAGTTTAATAATCAAGGCGAGCTTAAAAGAGAACAAAGAAATCGAAAGGCTGTGATATTGTTCCTAAAGTAATGTTCATGTAATTGAAACTGTTGGGGTGCATTTGAACAGCTAAAAAAAGGTGAGCTTAATATACGAAGGCCTCGCAACAAACTTATATTTAATATGCCGCATTTCAAGTAAAGTTAACTTTTGCAACGCCTATTAAAAATAATAAGTACCATCTAATGCTTGAATCTCACAATTTTAAGTTTATAAACAAAACATCAAATTGCTAAATTAAAAAAATAACGTTCAAAGGCCGGTTCAATAGGTTCCAAAGGCCTCACCGAATCGCCGAATAACGAACACACACACACACACACACACACACACACACACACACACACACACACACACACACACACACACACACACACACACACACACACACACACGTTATGTTAGTTTGGTTTTAAACGGCACTGGTGATGCATTATATTTTTGGGTTCTTTAAGGCCTTAACGTGTGAAGCACCAAATACTGTCTTCAACTTCTTCCTCGTCATTACCGCAGCTGCGGACATGGTGGTCAATTCCTCCCATTCTTCACTCTCATATAAATAGTTTGGCTAGAACAGCGCCAAAATGATCCGCTCTAAACAGCATACAGCTAGTTATAACTTTCATCTGTACATTTCAGTACATTTTAGTGCATTTCATCTGTAACATAGTTTCAGTGGATGTCGAGTAAAATATTTTTTCACTGTCCGTGTTTCTCGACAGGAGCCGTAAAAGCAGGTCCTGCTTTTACAGGACCTGCTTTTACAGCTCCAAACATGAGGTTACAGGACCTCATATTTGCACCAGTATGATAATCCGTCATCCATTGACGTCACCGTAACACCAAATTTGGTATATGTGCAGCTAGAAAAATGGCCGCGAGCCCATCATAAAGGGCCCAATATACTCCAACGTAGCGTTGACGCGCGCTCACGCTGGGCACAGCGACGCTACATCAGCAAAACGCGAGTACTTTATAGTCAGACGCCAGGCGCGACCAGCGCGACAAGCGTCCGTCGGCGCGGTCCGACGGCAACCGGCGCGAAATGCGACATGCTGCATTTCAAGCCGATACGTTACCCAGACAACACTGCGTCTTCCTCTTTTCGTGACTGGAGGGACGCCGGACGCGCTGAAACGCGCATGCGTCAAAGCAACGCAGCGCGGCGCGCACCTGCAAGTATACGGCGGGACCGGCGCCCAGTGTGGCCACGCCGGAGTGACGCGTCGAAACTAAACGCCGGCGGGCACGCGCGCCCTGTCTCGTCAAAGTGTATTGGCACCTTGACTGTGGCTGTGTTCATGTTGTCACATGACACGCATCTCATGATTATGATGTCTGCCACAGTCACATACCTTCGTCATCCATTGACGTCACGTAATACCAAATTTGGCTTATGTGAAGCTAGCGAAACGGCCGCCAGTGCTTCATGAGTGTGGCATGTAGTCATGTTGTTACATGACACGCATCTCATGACTATCATGTTTGCACCAATCACATACCTTCGTCATCCATTCACGTGCCATAATACCAAATTTTCTACATGTGACACCAGCGAAATGGCCGCGAGCGCGTCATGAGCGTGGCATGTAGTCATGTTGTTAGATGAGACGCAT
Organism: Rhipicephalus annulatus; assembly: GCA_013436015.1. Lineage (NCBI taxonomy): Eukaryota > Metazoa > Arthropoda > Arachnida > Ixodida > Ixodidae > Rhipicephalus > Rhipicephalus annulatus. The sequence goes on along the minus strand of WOVY01002521.1, from coordinate 75,980 downwards.
GCCGTAATTTTCATGTTAGGGTCTGTCGCTTGTGTTCGCCATGCAATTATGTCATACCATACCAGTTTTGTAACATGTAATGTGAACGAAACCACCGCAAGAGCAGCACTGGGACCAAGAAATCTAAATCATGACATTCATGACATACATATCATGATTTTCATGTTATACTAGTCAAATATGTTCTTCATGCAATCATGTTATGCCATATCAAGTTTGGTATTGATACCATTATCAAAACGGCCAGGAGAGCTAACAGTCGTAGGGGGCTGATAGATAGATAGATAGATAGATAGATAGATAGATAGATAGATAGATAGATAGATAGATAGATAGATAGATAGATAGATAGATAGATAGATAGATAGATAGATAGATAGATAGATTGAGCGTCGCCGAAGTTCGCTAAGAAATGCTTCACATTTAAAATAATTAGAGCGGGGAAGGACGAGATGTAACAAAATAATTTTTTTTCGCTAAGAGGGAACTTGGGTACTCAAGGTTTGAAGGCGATTGTCGTATTTAGAGTTTCATACAATAATGGTTGTAACCACTCGGCTTTCCAGGCCCTCTAGGAAAACAAGCATTTATGGGAGCCATATCAGATTGCGTTCCAGTCATAAGGAGAAAGAGGACGATAGAACTAAGCGTGAAGAAAGTAAAAGAAGCAAAGCAAGGGAAATAAATAGAGTTAGAAAGAAACCTTCACAGAGAGGAGGAAATCATTTATTTGTAGCATAGCCACATCAGTACAATATAGCAAGGAGGCGGGAAGTGGAAGGAAGGGTGGAAAATAGAGAGGGAAGTCGAAAGGATGAGGAATAGTGTGGGCTTGTATAGTATACTATACTTTAGTATAGCAACACGTTGCCCCACCATGGCGGTCTAGTGGCTAAGGTACTCGGCTGCTGACCCGCAGGCCGCGGGTTCGAATCCCGGCTGCGGCGGCTGCATTTCCGATGGAGGCAGAAATAATTGTAGGCCCATGTGCTCAGATTTGGGTGCACATTAAAGAACCCAAATCTGAGCACACGGTGATAAAGAACCCCAGGTGATCGAAATTTCCAGGGCTCTCCACTACGGCGTCTCTCATAATCGTATGGTGGTCTTGGGACGTTCAACCCCCCATATCAATCAGTGAAACTGCTAATGACGAAATATATGAACCAAACCTTACGAAAGTATCTTACCTTTTTTTTTTTCACAGCCGGCTGACAGTTTGTTGTTGAGCCAGCGACTGAAAGGTACACCTTCGTGGCTCTTTGGAGTGGACTGGCGCGAGCAACGCAGGGTGGCGTGTGCTTGCTGGTGTAAGATGTAAATCAGTGTCGGTGCGTTTAGATTGATTGATTGATATCTTGGGTTTAACGTCCCAAAACCACTATATGATTATGAGAGACGCCGTAGTGGAGGGCTCCGGAAATTTAGACCACCTGGGGTTCTTTAACGTGCACCCAAATCAGAGCACACGGGCCTACGACATTTCCGCCTCCATCGGAAATGCAGCCGCCGCAGCCGGGATTCGAACCCGCGCCCTGCGGGTCAGCAGCCGAGTACCTTAGCCACTAGACCGCCTTGGTGGGGCGTCGGTGCGTTTAGAAAAAGTCACAGTATTGCTGCAAGGGTGAAGCAATGATTGTGATAGCAAGAAATTGATATATGACACGAACAACAAACTCGAAACTTGCAGCGTTCCGCTGAAGCACTAAGAAGGACGCTAGAGTTTACAAAAAAAATCATAAATAGGTTCACAAAAACAACAGAATATGTTCGGTGTAGCGATTAAGGTTGATAACAATCACGAAACAGTATAGAAATGAAAAGCGCTAAAAGAAAGACGAATGACAAGAAAGAGCGGACGACTCGGCGCGTATCTAATAACCGAGTTTAACGGCAGAAAAAAAATTGCCCGCAGCTTCCCTCGGGGGAACACTGAGGAGGATGCGGAGCATATAATTGGTTAACGGGGTGTTAAAGTGCGACTTACTTGGGTCGATGGCTAAATTGGTTAACGTGGTTGTGAAATGGGGTGTTAAATTGCGACTTACTTGGGTCGATGGCTAAATTGGTTAACGTGGTTGTAGGAGGGGGTGTTAAATGAGTGAACACGTACACACGTATGCGAAAGGGCGGCGCTGGTCGAAGGGACGTCGATCATTGTGTTTGTGGATTCGTTGGAATTCATTTCACTGCGACCTTGGACGTCGACGCGCCGTACAAACCAACCGACGAGCGGCAACTGAGCGAGCGAGCGCCGACCTTGAGTATATATACAGCGCGACGGCGCATGCACTGTCAGCTGTCGAATGTTCGAGAAGGGGGAGAAGCGCAACGGCGCATGCGCGCGCGTCAGCTGCCGATGTTCTCGAAGCACGACGGCGCATGCGCGCGCGTCAGCTGCCGATGTTCTCGAAGCGTGACGGCGCATGCGCGCTACATTATACAGCTAGCGAATGTTCGTGAAGAGGAGAAGCGCACGCGGTGTGTAGAGGAGGAAGGGTGCACAGATGGTGGAGGAGTGAAGCGCGCGCGGTGTGTAGAGGAGGAAGAGATGCACAGATGGTGGAAGAAGGAGGAGGAAGCTTGCGGACGGCGCCGCACTACAAGCCTCGAGTATTAGATGCTCCGCATCTAAAACCGAACTATGCCAGTCCCATATCAAACAATCAAAATGTTCCCTAAATATTAGCTACCGCAGATAGGCAATCGCACAATTGTGCATTGACACTGATGGCCTACATTTAGCGGCTATGGTGCTCTGCTGCTGGCCCGAAGGCCGCGGAATGAAATTCAAATCCCGGCAGCGACTGCTGAATTTAGATGGCCGCAAAACTCTATGAAAACCTGTGTGCTCAGATTTAGGTAAAAATTTGTGGAACCTTTAACTACAGCGGCTCTCATAATTACGTCGCAGCTTTGACCTTCCCATTTCGTATAACAAACTGACAACACATTTTTACTTGGCGTGGAGACCTTACCTTCCACCACACAAAAAGCTAAGACCACAGGCTCTGACACTCAGGCTTCTTCAGGTCGGGGCGTACCCTAACCACGCGCTATTGCACAAAATATATCTCGAAATACAGCCAACTAATGCATGTTCCTTCTGCGACGATATTGCTAACTTGTAACATGCTCTAATGGTGCCCTACGTTACGCTGGGGTGAAGTCATCACACCGTTCAAATGGGAGGGTGCTATTACGAACTCCGGAATCGAACAACAGTTATGGGCAGTCCACCGGTCCCGCGACGCAGCAGTGAGACTTGGTCTTTCTGTTCTGATCTCGGGGCTGCCCACAACGTGCTAAAGCGCGTTCCAAAAGACCTAATAAAGTTCATCCATTCATTTGACACGTACAATAAAAACAATTACTGTAATTGAACTAAATGCTCATTATCGGTTAACTAAAATGTTGGTCTTTCTCAAGGACTTGAAAAAAACGCTTCTTCCCTTTAATTTTATGCTCTTCTTGATGAAATTTATACTAAACTTTTTTCCCACAAGAATATTTAAAAGAAATCTTTTTGTTGCGGAAAACTAGAGATTATTCTCTTTCCTAGGATTGAAATATATATTTTTTTCTAAGCTACCCGATCTTCAGCAAATCGCCCGGGGTGAATGTGAGCCAGAAGTTTAGGATCTACATCTACAACTGAAATCTGTGTGGTCTGAACGGGAGAACAACACTTATTGCATTCTTTTTGTTGTACGGTCATTATTTTTCTCACAAACATTCAATACTGAAAATTTCTAAGTGATGTACTTGGCCGATCCCCCTAAGTAGGTTAGAGCCATAAATAAGGCGTCATCATCAACATCATCTTTGTCGCGTGCCATGGATGCTTGGTATCAAAGAAGAAGTCCAAGAAGTGCGGAGAGACGACGTTTTGATCGGACGCCCTGAAAAAAGAAGGTGAGCTCTGTAACACTCTGGTCTCAGATGTCACTGAGGGAAACATTTAGTGCGGTATAAGGAGAGGAGACCGTTTTCAATGTCACTGATTCAACGCCGTTTGTTATTAGATATGCCGCACACAGAAGCAAGCGACTCGATCTCGCCCCTGTTATACGCGAAGCGGCCCACTTGCGTCATCATGATCTGTCACTTGTTTTTATTTTTTGTTGTTGTTAGTTCTTTTTTTATGCCCGCATTTTTATACCTCGCATCCCTCTCCAATTTGAAGTCCGGAGAGCTATGCTAAGAAGCAAGGACAAATCGTGCTGTGATCAAACATGCGCATAACGACATCAGTTTCGGTTGTTTGACATCCGTTTTCACTGTCCTCGCACTTTCCTGTCCAACTTACGATCCTGCCAACTTACGTTTTTCAATCTTAACACTTTCGCGTAACGCCGGCTACTGGCACTTAGTGATATCATTGTCAGTCGTTAACAACAATATAACGTCCCAAAAGCACGATATGATAATATGATAGACCCCGTAGAGGAGGGCTCTGAAAATTTCGGGCACCTGTGGTTCCTTCACGTGCACCTAAATCTAAGTGCACAAGCCTCTATAGCATAACGGTCCCAAATAAGCCGCTATGGCCGGGATTAGACACCATGACTTTCGGCTCAGCAGCCGAGTACTATTTCCACAAGACTACCGCGGGTTCATCACGTAATCATTAAAGGCGGCGTGCTCTTGGTGTGCAATTTGTTATTCGAGCTATTTATCGTTATGTCACAAAGGCCATATTACATGCGCATTCTCTTTTTGCCGCAGGAACCATGGCGCATGTGGGATGGGCCCTGTTCAAGATGCCAGGAAAGAGGCGCTGCCTGCGCAAGCTCAACGGCATGGTGCGATACAGAAACTGGCGCTGGCTAGTGCTGTCATTAATTCATCGTAGTGCTTTATCACCATGCAGCTGTGCTTTTCTTTTAGCAAACGCATTGTATTCGCAATAACTTGGAAAAGCACTTTAGTGTTCGTGTCCTATGAGCGTTAATAAAGCGCAGAAGTGCGAATCAAAGGAAATCATATTACCTATAAGTATACGGGTGCGCAGACATGACGATCTTCTACCAGAGGTCATATAGAGTTTTGCTCGTTAGGCAACTTCTCAAACAGAAAACATAATTTTCTTGATCACGCATGTTCATAGAAAGACTATCTACAGAGGAGCGATTTCGGTGCTACGATGGTATAGTTATCGTTCACCATTTAGACGTTCTTCGCTTCGTTTGAATGGACGCGAAATCAGTAAGGTACTACCAAACTTGTTCAATGCACCAATTCGATTTTAGTCAGTTACGTAATCAAACAATTTCACTGGGACGGCTTTGTGCTCTCTCAAAGTAGAGTACTGAGTACTCTAACTCGTTAAACACTTTTTCTAAACACATTGCTCTCCCATAGTAGAGTATATCCTATAAATAAACAAACCTTTTCTCTTAGCGTATATTTATTTGTATACGCTGTATTTGTATTTTGAATGCCAGTAAAAAACATCTTCATTGTGCGTTGTCTAACTTAACGTCAATAAACGCTCCCACTATGTTTAACCGACAGCCGCTGGCATAATACCACAACTCTCCGCAACAAAATGGTAAAGTGGAGAGGGCAATAGCCTCATTGTATTCTTAGACAAATACGAACCATACATTGCGAACGCCATAAATGTCGTCTTCAAACAAAACTTAGATAACGCAACGTTTTCAACTAATCTGTTCAGTTATTGTGCCATTCAGATATTATAATACAAGTTGCTGTTTATATGTACCTTGTTTACTGCATAATGCTCATATTTCTTGTCATTTGTATGTGCTCATACTCATCGCTCTGTACAGATAGTATTGCTCTGGATAGGTGTTTTTTTTTTTAACCCACTCCTGCATGAGCCCGAGGAGGGCCTGCAGTAATGTGAAATAAAACAAATAATAAGCTTGTGCACTCCAAAACTGGAAGCCTGATTTTGGGGTAACTTACAATGAATTTTAGTAAACTTGTGATAAGCCGCGTATAAAAGGTACTGAGGAACTCCTTCGAATCCGTTGTAGCGCAACACGGCGGCACTTCATTGTCATTCAGAGCGGGGATACCTCCCTGCCTTTCCTATATGCATTCTCCCTTTGCCTCGGGGCAGTGGAATAAGCTGGAAACACTCCGTCACCTCTTGGAGAGCAGATAATTTTACCAGACGTCATTTTTATGACGTCTGGTAAAATTGGTTCCCTCACTGTTTTCTAGTCTTCTATGCACTGGTCCTTGTGACGTAGTCCATGGACGATGTCTGCGCTTGCGCGTCGCAGGATTGTCGATTTCCCGTGTTGTTGGCACTGGCGCTGCTCGGTGCACTGGCGCTGCTGTGCGGGGGCCGCCGGGACTGGTCCAATGACCAGTGGGCGTGGATGGCGCCCAACCGGATGCTCGTGTACTCGGCCTGGTCCGAGCATCGCGGCGAAGTCAACCAGGTGCGCGTCATTTCGCTGCTCGCTCCTCGAGGGGCCCTACGGGGACGCCTGCTGTGCACGCTCGCCTACCTCAACTACTCGCACGTACAGGTAACCACCGAAAAAGTGGCATCGGCGTTAGCATCGCGCCTATTAAATGTGAAATGTGAACAGTACTTGTCCGATGCGAAGCAGCTTATGCTAGAGTTCAATCTGGTGTGCGGCGTGACCACCCTTACAGCGCATGGGCCAACTCTCGCTCTCTCCTCGCGTGAGTGCGAGAAGGTGGAGGGAGGTGGTGGGGAAGAGGTGGCAGAGCGCCGCTTCCGCTTCGTTTCTCCTCCCCTGTTTCTCTCCGCCACAGCTGTGCGTTCGTATATAATGCTGCGTATGCTTGCTCCGTAGCACTCTCCTAGCAGCGCTGGCTGTCCACTTTGCGGCGCAGACGCGGTAATACACGCAAATGGGAGTGGGGAGAAGGTAACATAAGCGGTGCACAGAACATACACAACTCCACAAACAAAGGAAACACACGAAAACACACAAATGGAAAGTGAGCACAACTGTAGCGCTGCTTCGCATCCCTACATGGTTCACTTTAATGTGAGATGGTGTAATTTTTTTAGATAGCAGGATGCTAAGGTGTGGCCGATGTGTCTGGCAGGAGACGTTCCTGGCGTGTTTGTCACACGCGAGTGGAGTTATCCAATCATGAGTGTCGTCCCACAGACACAACTGGCGTTAGGGCAACGCGTACTTACTTACATCGTACGAAATAAATAAACATAATTTTAAATGCTAGAGATATTCAGAAGGCTTCATTTGAGCTCCGGACACCATTGGCGTAGCCAGCAGGTTTCGAGGGGAAAGGGCTGCTCAGGCATGTTTCCTTCCTCGAAAAGTTTTTCATTGTATATAACAAACTCTACGTCCGCAGCCAGGCAGGTGCCTTATAAAATTGGACTCCTCTTTTGCCCCTCCCAAAACTTCGGTGGCGGGAGCTTTTTATTGAAAATTACTAATGAAAACACGTAATTTTCTCAAATAGCTGAGGTTTTCAGCAAGTGTCGCGCCCCTTCCTCCGAAAGAAAATCCTGGCTATGAGAGCTTGACGCACGCATAATATCACACGAATACATATTCACTTTATATATGTGAAGGGTGGTGCAACCCTTCAACTTCTGAAAAAATTTATGGCTATAGTCTCCGCTGTGCCACATGCTGTAAGCGCAATGTCACAAGCACACATGGCTCATCAGGTGGAATAGAACGTGCATATATACATATCTTCAGAGCCACTTCGTAACGTTTCGCTCAATAAAAAATTACAACATTCTATTCGTACGCTTCGCAAAACATCGATTCTCAAGTTACGTGGGATCTGCCGGATGTTTTTGGTGTTTAAAAGGTGCCAGCCATAGAGTACGAATGGTGACCGACGTCTTCCGAGGTTCTTGAAACGTATGAGCAAAAGTAAACTTGGACAAGGCCGGGTTAGTTGAATGTACCTTTTCCTACATGAAACATTACGTGCCGGCAATACACGGTAGACTGAGTGTGTATCTTTACCCGACGACAGTATTCAAAGTAAGCCCCATTCACGCAATTACCGTGAAGCTACCCTTCGCCTATGTAAGAAAAACATATGCCAGCTGGAACCCTATCTCAACTTAGCTTATCTTGTTATGGGTCTGTTTGTAAACAAGAGTTTGTGTACAGCGCCAAAAGAGCGTCCTTGGTTGGACCATGGCCTCAAGATCCCGAACACTGCTATCAAGATCCCGATTCTAATAAACTTGTCATGACGTTCAAGCTTCATCCAAAACCAGTGACCAACTGTGTGACAGTGTTAATTGCTTTAAGCATGTGGAAGCGCTTGGTCTTAAGAAACTTGCAAAACATTATTTACTCGCACAACTACGAAATTGGTCGGTCAATATATTGGACAGCATGCACTCATGATCGTATGGAGCTTATATATACGGCAGAACATATCTTGCATTCCATAAGCATACATGTATATACAGGGTGTCCCAGGTAACTTTAGCCAGAGTTTAAAAATATGCCGGCACATTTGATTACGACGCGACCAAATGCATGTTGCTAACCGTTGCCTTGAGTTAGTCAGACTATTAGGGGCGAAGCTCCTTAGGGCGTGGGCTGTGCGTCCCCTGTACCCTGTATGTAGCCACCTCTAGTTTAGTTCTTGCAGTGTTCACTAGATGGCGGTACCGTTCCCTGTATGTCGCCACCTCTAGTTTAGTTTTTGCAGTGTTCACTAGATGGCGGTACCGTCTCCTGTATGTAGCCACCTCTCGTTTAGTTCTTGTAGTGTTTACTAGATGGTGGTACTTGTAGCTGATGATGAAAAGATGCAAGATGTTATAAACTAGAAAGCGGTACTTGTAGTTGATGAAAGACGCGAGATCTTATAAAATAGGAATGATGTCACATATGGCGCGTGTCATTGGTTGAAGGCAATCGTTCGATTTAGTGCGGCGACGTACGCTAGGGGGAGCGATGTAATAAAATCGAGTGGGCAAAATATACAGAGGATTCATGGTTTACCAGGTTTACCTCCGGAGCTTCGCCCACTCATCATCATTCACTTCGTGGATATGGCGGAATTTTTTTTCTTGTGTTCTCAAATATTGTTTTAATAGATATGTTTAATTAACTAACTTTTAAAGAAACGAAGATAAAAGATTTCACTGAGAAAGTTGTAGATCGTTTTGCAAAACGTCTGATTAGACAGTTTTGAACTTTATATCAGCTAGGTATTCTGCTAATTAGTTTTTCTTCTAATTACAAATGCCCGCGAAATACAAAAATACCACGTGACAAACCCGCTCGTGTGCCAGTGGGCACAATGATTCTAGTGCTCCCTAACGTTCCGCGTACGAATGACCATAGCATTTCCCCCATTGTGCTGTCTCGGCAGGGCCGCAACGATGGTGGTGGCCTTACGATGAACCCGTTTTGCTATCGGCCACGAAAACGATAAACGCTGTGACTGCTTATCGCTGTCATAAACCATTGCGAGGGAAGCGTGTCGTTCTTACGCGGAACGTTAGGGAGCACAAGAATCATCGTGCGCACTGACGCGCGAGCGGGTTTGTCACATGGTACATCTTTTTTTTTATTTTGCGGACATTTGTGATTAGCAAAAAAACACTAATACTTAACAGATACAAAGTTCGAAACTACCTATTTAGACGTTTTGTAAACAGATCTACAACTTTCAGAAATTTTTTATCCATCTTCGTTCCTTCAAGAGTTAGTTAATTAAACAGATCTAATTAAACAATATTTGAGAACACAAAGAATAGTCTGACTAACTTCAGGCAACGGTGAGCAACATGCATTTAGTCACGTCGTAATTACGTGTTCCGGCATATTTTTTAAACTCTGGCTAAAGTTACGTGAGACACCCTGCATACGTTACCCGTGTATACAATTATAACCACCCGCCGCAGCAGCGTCGGGTACGTTTAAGAGATACAAGAGTTCTCGCTTCGGTATCTAGCATTATAAGAGGAAGTAGAATGTAGCTTTCTTTTTTTTTCCTTTACCCAAATGGCGCGAGCGGATCCGTCGGCGTCACGACGAGGAAGGCCCCGGTATAAACGGGGAAGTTTATCCAGAGCGGGTCATTGTGCCCGCGTTATCAAAACGCGCCGCCGCAGGATAAAGACAGCGCTTCGAAGTCAAGCGTGGCAGCAAGTAGGCCCGTTCTTTCGCAAAAAGCTCCGACGCAACTGGCTGCTGTGAATTGGCCCGCTTCAAAAATAAAGGGGGGGGGGAGGAGAAAAGTGCGCTTTTCTTTTTGCTTCCTTATTCACAATGTGCCCGGGATAGAAGCAGCTGATCCCGACTTGAGCGCGAATTTCGCCACGAGTGTTGACGGAAGGCAGCGTATGGAATTTGCTCGCGTAATGTACGTGGACGAATAGAGAATAGAATGATTTACTAAGAAAGTAAATAGTTTCACGTAAAAACAGAAAACAGTCGGCCTGAGGGCGAAGGAAACGAGTTTCACAAAGGACGATAGCCGTTGCTAAGTGATCTCGGAGCACAAGGGTGCCTTAGGTATGCTATATATAGTTGGTCCTTGAACATTGTAGCAAATTAGTGCAGAACGCGGGATAGAATAACCCTCATCAAAATTGATAGTTTAGCCCATTGATTGATTGATTGATTGATTGATTGATTGATTGATATGTGGGGTCTAACGTCCCAAAACCACCATATGATTATGAGAGACGCCGTAGGGGAGGGCTCCAGAAATTTCGACCATCTGGGGTTCTTCAATGTGCACCGAAATCTGAGCACACAGGCCTGCAACACTTCCGCCTCCATCGGAAATGCTCTATAGTTTAGCCGGTCCACCGAGTCGCTTGCTATAGCGTTTGTGCCTTCTTGATTGTGCCTCTGTCAATACATGCTCCGCATTTTTAATTAAAAAAAGAACTGTTGATAGGGCTGTGTCCTGTGCTTCCCTATCCAGTAGTTCAGGCTGTTCTACTGTAGTATAAAAAGATACAATACGTTGTCAGAGGTTCTGAGTTAAAAAAAACCTCAACCTGGGCCTGCGTATAACAGGCAATCGTGCCTATGTCCTTTAAATTACGTTTTCGCAGAATTAATGGTTCAGGGTATGTCCTTGTTCTTACAGAACATTTGTGATCACTCACATTTTATCGAGCAGACTTCCAGCATGTCGCCTGTGAAATAAAGCGCCATCCGCCTATTTATCTATTGTACTAATCAAGCACTGTTACACTATGGAATATTTCAAATTATTTATTATAGATAAGCTTTGCGAATGTGACTTGCCCGTCTTTAAAGCACTTCATCCATTTTAAACTGCTTTGGTTCTTGTAAATTATCTTGATTTTTTTCTAGATGTAAGCAACTGCGTGGTATACCTTCAGAATGGTATGTATCGACGTTATGCTTTAACAAAAATAATAATTAATTGCTCCTAGAGACCATGAGGTCTCAGCGAGCCAATCCGAGAGTATAGAAGCCAATACCTGCCTTTTGCTTACCTAAAATCTTTCCTGCCTTTTACGAAGTCTCCTTTGTCGACAAACACGTGTACCTCACGTTCCTGAAAGGTGCTGGGCTAACCCGATTTCTAGTTTATACTTTGTGTATTGTTTTGTTCGTGTTACACAGACATCTACTTTCTAAGCATGATAGAGCACTGATACGGTGGGCGACGGACGGTAGTGGCCGTTATGTTAAATGCGATTATGTGGGCGACCACATTATGAATGACGCTGTCAAGATGCAACTCAGAAGTGGCAGCACAGTTGGGAACAAAACAAACGGCTGGTGAATTCACCGCGTGCTGTTTCTTTTTTTCGAAAGCAGACTAAACTGATATTCGAACAGAACGACTGCGTGCTCGTGACGACCCATCATATATCTCAAACTCGCCGCGAATGTAATACAGCAAAAGCTATCAGCGTCAGTCAGCGCTGTTTACTGTGACTTTTAGCCATCACCACCTTCTTGCACTGTTAATTGTTAAGGTTTTAAGTCCGAAAACCGCCAGAAGAGACGCCTTATAGGAGGGCTCCGGAATTTCTGACCGCCTGGGGTTCTTCAACGTGCATCTAAATCTAGGTACACGGGGCTCGAGCATTTTCGCCTACAACGAAAATGCAGCAGCCACGGCCGCCCCGCCGCGGTGGTCTTGCGGCTAAGGTACTCGGCTGCTGACCCGCACGTCACGGGTTCGAATCCCGGCTGCGGCGGCTGCATCTCCGATGGAGGCGGAAATGTTGTAGGCCCGTGTACTCAGATTTGGGTGCACGTTAAAGAACCCCTAGTGGTCGAAATTTCCGGAGCCCTCCACTACGGCGTCTCTCATAATCATATGGTGGTTTTGGGACGTTAAACCCCACATACCAATCAATCAACCAATCAATCAATCAGCAGCCACGGCCGATATTCGAATACGCGGCCTCAAGTATCGCTGTTCATTCACCATTACTAACACACAAACTGACCATACTACCTGTACTTTCACGAGGCTTATTAGGATGCGTCGAACTCGGCTGCAGGTAGTGGCAGCCCGCGTCGAGCCTCTGAACGCCACGGTGCTGGCGGGCCACACGACTGGTCCCACGAAAGACCACTCTCTCGAGCCCGGTTTCGTGTTCTGTCCGGGCGATCCGCTGCTGCAGGCCGACGAAGTGGGTCTGCGCCTGGTCGACACAAGCCGCGTCCACTGGCTACCCGTAGGCCACGCGCCTACCAACAGCGTCAGACCTTTCCCCGACGCCGGTAGGGCTTATAGCGCTTGATCGACGATCGTTCGTGTTAATCGACCAAAGCGTTGTTCCCGACGAGAGCATAGCGCCGCTCGACGAGTCCTATAGGTCTCGTGTTTTCTCGTTTACTGTATACGTTCCAGTAGCCTATTCCCAGAAACGCTTATCGAATGATTGTACAGCCACCCTAAACAAGCGTGCGCAGCGGCAACATGTCTGCGTATCAAAGTCACATGATAGGACGAAGCTGAAAAAAAATTTAGTGAGCATGCCTTCGCCCTCACTCTTTTTGGAACGTAATGTAGCCGTGTGGCGAAAAGACGGGGGAAAAGAGGCACTTGTACACGCTATAAAAATTCGGGCGACTGTATGCATAATTTAAAGCTTGCACCATGCCTTCTGGGGCATGCTTCTATCGCAAAGCACGTATTTGCTTATTTCAGAATACCTGCACGTGCTTCCACTTCCAATGTTAATATCTGGTGGTATTACGTGTCAAAATTGCGATATGACTATCAGGGACGCCGTGGTGGAGGGTAGTGTATATTTCGTCCCCATTCATTTTTTTAAGATGCACTGACGTCACACAGTGCACGGGCCTTCAGCATTTCGGCTCTGGCAGCGGCCGGCATCGAACCCGCGACCTTCAAGCTGTTATCACTGTATACTACCAAGGCGGACGACTACCAATGTTCCCGCGAGAATCCGCGTGATACGAAACCATAAGTTGACAAAAGTTATGTATGTAACATCGCCCGCAACGTGATCATTGGGACCGGTTTGGGATTTATTCGTCGTGGCAGCCATCGCCTGTGAAGAATGCTTGATTCCATCAGGGCTGATCATACCGGGAAAGTTTGAATGGTAGCGCAACGTACATCGCTCATTTTGACTTAGCATTCAATTTGTAGAAAGCGGTTCCGGTCGACGTGCAGAAGCAGCCGACCATGTCCGGACTGCGAGAGCTCAAACCAGCAAACTCAGGGCAGTGGTGTGCGCTCTGTCCGCATTCGACTTGGCGACCGAGGATCTGCTTCTCGGGGAGCTCGTGGCCCACTACACAGAGCTGGGCGCCACGGACTTCGTCTTCTACAACCGGACGGAGTCACGGCGGGCTCGCACGTTCTTCGGCGCCCTCACGACGGTGAGTCACAGAGTGCGGGAATCTTCGTGTCCATAGGCGTGTGCAGGGTTCCCCATCATAAGGTCTGGCGCAGTGCCCCCATCCCTGTGAAGTCAATGTAAGGAGCAGACTTTGCGCCCGATCCCCTTTTTAGGCGACTACCATAAGGTAGCCCCCCCCCCCCCTCCTGCTTTCCTGCTCCCCCCTTCCCACCACGTGCGCAGGACTACGCTCTTGTCCCATCATAGCTTGTTCTTAAGGCAAGTCAGACAATACGACTCCATGCTGCTTGCAAATATTGTAGGCGTGCTTGGTTTGTCTAGAGTCACTGTATATGCTACCTTACAGTAACTCTAGGTTTGCGCTGTCGCGCCATCAGGTAAACTCGGTCGTCTATCTGCCCTGGACTCGCCACGACGCACGCCCTCTGCTGGCGTACGACTGCGCGCTGCGCATGCGCGGCTTCGCCGACGTCCTGGTCGCGGTGGGCACGGACGAGCGACTGGTCCCGTCGCGGGCATCGGCCGAAGCCGACTGGAGCCAGGAAAGCGGCGGCAGCAGCAACGACGCGGGCAGCTGGAGGCTTCCCGACGTGCGGGGGTCTCTAGTGGTAATGTCGCGCAAGACCTTCTGTGGAGCCGACTACAGCGAACACCAGGGCGTGGCGATGCTGATGCCTCGACGCCAAAGACTCGGGGACATCCACTCTGCCGGAGTGGTGGCTGCCGGCCTGGACGCGCTGCTAGCCGGCAAGCAGGGCTCGCACCACTCGAGACAAGTTCTCGTGCATAGGTATATACAGCAAAATCTCGTTTATAAGATTCCTCTCTGACCTCTGTCCTTCTCTGTGCATCATACCGCCCACGGCCATGCTAGCGTCTGTGCATATAGATAGCAACTTCGCTGACCCTGAGGGAAGAAGTATAGAAAATATTGCTCATTGGTGACGCCGCTGCTAAACGCTGTTCGTGTTTTCTGGCACATAAAAGACGCAATCGTCCCGGATATATCACGTGCTCTCGTAAAACGTACGTGATGCCTTGCTATCAATAAAAACCTCATTCAAAATGACTCTCACGCGTATTAGTGGCGCTAATATATAGAAGGTTTGTCTGTATACAGATCTGTGTTGCCTGCCGACGGCGACTCTATAGGCCTGGAATCAATCAATCTATCAAGCATCTTGGAGGTGTTTCCACCTGCTAACTTATAGCTTGGGATTCGATTGATGAAACTTCGTAGCAAGCGGTCGCAAAGCTAAACAAAAGGCCCGAATGCACGGCACTTCTCGTTCCACGCAGGTATTCCGGCGAACAGTGTCCCGCCGAAGGAGAAGTGGTCGACATGTCGGCAGCCGAAGCCGTGCGTCGGACGCTGTCATCGCAGCCCATGATCCTGTGGAAGACGCTGTTCGTTGGCTGACCCTCCGACAGGGTACGCAGCCACGGAGGGGAGAGACTTAGTCGAGCTATCGCTTCCTCCGTGTAGGATCAACGATCCGTACTGCCGCTGCTGCCTGTCGACGTGCTTATCGCTCAAATACTTCTGCGTGCGCTTTCGTGCGTGTGTGTTTGTGCCTACTTCATTTTTCCATGTGTCGTCAAGGAAAAAAAAACTGAGAAGACGTTCCCCTGAGTTCTTGTATACAGGTGCACGCAACGAAAAAAGTCCATTGACGAGCATATGTGACCTATGACAGGCGAAAAAAAAAATGCCACAAAATCATTTAAAATGATCTCCTCAGGGTGTGCTTCTTTGTGACGGTCACTCTCGCCTTTTAATCATGCCGGACTTTCGCTATTCACATGCTCTGGCACAGGCACTCAGGATGCCATCGCGACTTAGCCACCATGCTTGTTGCTCACTTTGTGCCATGGCCTCCACGATTAGCTCCTGCAGCACACCGGTGCCCCCCCCCCCCCCAGAGCTAACCACGGAGGCCAGACTTGTGCTGATCTTTTCCCAGTGCGTTCATACTCTTTCTTCACTCCTCTGTTGAGGCAGTGAGCCTTGAAAGTCAAAATAAACTAAGGGTCACAATTGTTAAATTAGTGATTTGCATAAGCACGCCTACCGTGGGTGGGCAGGAGTTCGTCCCCCCCCCCCCGCTGTTATCTAAAAGGCAGGCGCAGTCTGCGTCTGCCCCACACATTGACCTATAAGGGGGTTCGCACTGCGACGAACCTTCACTGCTCCCCCTCCCCCACCTAAAAGGGAGCCATGCGCACGCTTACAATGATTTGCATATCGATTCTATATTAGAAGGTACTGTGGCGATCCCAAATCAGTTTTGGATCCCCCACAAACGCTCTAGACACGCCCTGCTTATTTCCACCAGATGACACACTTTTAAGGTTTTTTTTCTTTGCCATCAGCATTCTTGACCAGGCCAAAGTTTTCAACTGCGTGCCTTTCCAAGTAATTCGCATGCAAAGATTTTTTTAAACACTTTTCTTTAATTCTCTACCTTGCAGGTTTCCGTAGATGAAATTTACGAATATCATCACATTCTAACCTTCCTTACGCTTCTAGCTTGGCTGATATTGGCGTTCCTCTGCAAAGTGCCGAGTCGTGCCAGGTAGATGCAAGTCAGCTCATGTCTCACAAAGCAAATATAGCACTTACTTGTGTTTGTTTGCTTGTTTGTTTGTTACCACAGCCTTTGTGTTGCCTGCATGCTCTTTGTCTATCGTTTTTTCCTAGCCGTCTTTACAAAACTTCGCAGATTCCCTTGTTTCCATCTTTTCGATCTCATTAAGCTCTTCATTTTCCTCAGTTTTGTTTTCCCTGAAGACATTGCTTGACACTTTGCAATACCGCTTACTATGCACTAGTTTTTGAGATGAAGACGATGCAGCACAGTTTGGGGATGTTTAAAAAGACTTGAAACAAACAAACGGAATCTTGATGGAATAAACCGCGCTGTAAATTCAAGATACACTTCGTATGTAACGTTCTAGTCTGCCGCATTTTGGTAAACATTGCCACGCTGTTATTCCACTAAGGATACGATCCTTTCAAATATTGTCTTGAAAGAAATTGATGAAAATATACGCAATAAAAAAACCAAGCGACGTGTTTACTTTCTTTTTCGAAAAAAAAATACATGACGATTCGTTTTTGGGGCAGCGCAGCACGCAAACACTCGATACCGACATCCCTTCCAGCGACGCAGGCGCATTCCGTTTCACTGCTAGACGCTTAGCGTCCCAGTTTCGTGCCACCGCACTTATCTCTCCAACCCTGCAGGCTGCGAGCTTACCACGACGAGCGCAACTAAAGTGAGTCACGCGACACAGCAGGAAAAAGGTCGAAAACAAGCTCTCGGAAATTGGCGAGGAAGATCCTCCTCACGTCGACGTCGTGGACATCTTCCACAACCTGTAGTTTCACAAACAACCCTGTGATTGATAAGTCGAGAAGCCAGCAAAAAAAAACAGGCATTCCGCTGCGATTTCCAGAAGTTTACGTGACACTGTCCGGTCCAACCCTGATGGCAACGTTATTTTGTACATTATTCGCGCGAGACCAGACGTGTGTTACGGTGGACCCGTGCGTAACTTCAGTCATGCAGTCCTCAAGGCATCCAGCTGAGCTAGCTTGTAGGTCAGTACCGAAATTTTTCGCATGTCTTGTACGTAAAAGTGATACGTAAAATTATTCATCAGTATTTCTACTCGGTGCAGTTGGCGACAGATGTACCTTTTTACGGCTCGCCGCGTAGCATGTGACACCATGAAGTTAAATCGCAACTAGTTTCCCGCTAAATCAACGAAGTAAGGCAGATAAACTTCTGGACAAGCCACGCCATGTGGCTTCATCGCCCAGACCGTGTTGCTCACCAAAGACATCTGCAGCCCCCCCCCCCCCTCCCTGAAAAAAATTGTAAAGTATACTGTTCTGAACAGAGCGTTGTGTGTAGTTTCTCGCGCACAGCTCTCCGAAAGCTCAATCATTTTCCATTAAAGCCACCGACGCAAATAATGTTTCCACGACGCATTTACACCCTGTACATGTATTATTAGCCACAAAGTGTAAACTGACACCGTGCACCGCAGGCTGAAGTTTTGCGCCGATAAAAAGATAAGAATCTGAAACACCTACGTGGCGCGCGGGTTCTGTGTGGTCCTTGACAGCCCTCTCAGCGGCACACGCGTGACCCTGTTCTGCACTACGTAAGACCGCCAAAAGGTAACCTATCTTATACTTTATGGAGCCCAATCCCGGAGCCGGAGTTGGAGAACCCAGGAATAGGCGCGTTTTATACATCCGATCAAGTAATCGAAAACAACGCAGAGAGTCCTTAAGCTATAGCTGCCACGAGTATTGTCCATTGAAGACAACGCCACGAACGACGAGGAGTCACAGCGGGGGTCCTAGTTGCGTTTGTTGCTGCGGGCATCGAGGCCGCCGATGCCGGAGTCGTCGCCCGGTCCGAGACCCTGCGGTGAGGGCGACGGGCCGAAGCACTCCTGGAACTGGGCCCAGTAGTCGGTCGCGTCCACCCACGACGCGGCCTGGCAGCCCGAGCGGCCGGCCTTGTGCATGCGAGCGTAGTCGTAGCACGTGACCTGGCCGTCTCCGTCGCAGTCAGTGCCCCACTTGTTCATGTAGTTCACCACCGCCGTCTCGGCGCAGACCTGGTCCTTCAGGCACTTCTCGAAGTCTGCGCAGAGCACACCGAGTATTACGCACAGGCAGAGAAGCGTGAACGTTATACGAAGGAAAAACTGACCGAAGCCTCGCGGGCTCTGCAGGCACAGTATCAAAACAAATAAAAAGCTCGTCGCTATGCGTGGCCATTGGAGCACTTAAGATCGGCCATGATTGAAGTTGTGGCCCTTTTCGCGAATGGCAAAGCCTTCCCGTACGAAAAGTTCAGCTTTCAAAAGTTCTTTGTCCACTGGTCGATACGACATGGTTATCCGATAACACATAAGATAATCTGGCGCGTCTTTGTTTGATTGCGGACATGTGGATTGGATACATTAGCACTCCGTTAACAGGCATTCCGATCCTTGTACAAGGTCCGTCTGTATAATCCTTGTATACGATTTGTTTACGAAATTCAGTATACAACAATCAACGAGAGTGGTTACCAGTCAAGCGAATATAAACAAAGGTGACCATCACCGGCCCCTCTATGCATTCCCGTTACGGAAGGGTTCGAGTGCCGCCATATTGGGCTGTTAACCATTGTTATGTATGTTTTACATCTAAACAAAGAACAGTGTTGCGGAAGACACATGCTCATGAAAACGGTCGGGTTGGTGCTTGTTTGACGATGTTTGACGGCCTTATCGATTCCCGTTGTGATATACGAAAAAGAAAACATCAGCGGCACCCATACAGAAAATGATGGTGGCACCCATGCAAAGATGGCGGCACCCATAGAGAAAATAGTCTAAAGGGTATACTCACGGTCAAAGTTTCCGGGCTTTCCAGCGTCGACCCAGTAGGCGTACGATATCTGGTAAGGGCCGCAGAAGTACGAGTTGGGGCCGCCATTCGTGCAGCCGATTTGCGTGTTGCACTTGGTGCTGGCCTGCACGACACGGTTCGCCATTGAGTGCGTGCCCAGGAGGCTCGTTCGCGCTTCCTGCCTAACCACTTCTGGTCACGAGACATTGCGTCTCTGCCACGAAAAATAAAAAGGCGGCCAGGCTTGATGGAGAGGGATAGGTTGCCGATAGCCGGTCGACGTGTTGGATGTTGTCCTGCGCTCCGCACGCCGAGGCACATCGGTGAAACGTTGTTCGCGACTGTGAACTACTGTTCTCGCTGTGTGATACGATTTCGAAACATTTCTACAGCGCTATAGTACTTTATCTCATTTGGATTTAGCCGAAAAAGCAAGCTGGAGCTTAATAATGTAATAATGCGCACGTTATATGAGACACACGCTTTATTGAAGGGTTCCGGAAATATCGGCCATTTCTCTAACATTGTACAGCACACAGGCATCTAGTATTCTCCATCCTAATGCGACTGCCCCGACACCGTGCAGAGAAATTTTCGTACACAACCACAAATATGTTGCTTTTTGTACGCGTACTTATCATACACCCTCAAACGCATGCAAGGAGACACGTAAGGAACATTGCTGGCTCCGGCCCTGATTGTAAAGCAGGCGCGCATTGGGTAACAACTCTTCGCGGTATCACAATATCCGAACAATTGTTCAGCACTGTAGTAACTTTTTCTTTGTTATCTCATTGGGATTCAAAACTAAAGAAAGCGCTGACTTTTTTCCATTTATGAATTATCTTGCTCCGATACAAGCGAGCAGGAACTTCGTTCTTTTTTTCGTACAAATGTCGGGCGCCGTACCTCTTTCCTTCGGATTGCGGCAGTGACACGATTGTTCTGATGCCAAGTTTCACTTTGCTGTTGTCAGTGGTTGAAAGATCAATCATCTCAAGCGACAGTCTTCCATTGATAAGCGAGGCCTTGGCCACTGACATGTACAAACACAACGGCCACATGCCCCCTGTCACTAAACGAATAGGAAAACAAGCCAGATTTCGCTGAGAGACAGTATATAAAACATCGAGGAAGTAGCAATCGTTTGGCGCGTCTGTGATGTGTTTGCACCAAAGAACCACGCCTATAGCTTCGGTTATGTGTGCTTACATATCCGTAGGTGAAAGCTGTCAATTTTAGGCAAGGCTCTTTGTTCGGACGTCATCTATAGGTGCAGCCTTGATGTTAGTACGCCTTCTGAGCCTTGTCTCGTAGTTAACTCACGCGTGGGGTCTTTCTTACCTTTTTTTTTTATAGTCGAGTTTTATCAGTAGGGATAAGTGTTGCGTGGAACCTATGGTACAGCTTATTGCAATAAATGTGTGGTACTTGTGATCGTTCACCTGTTTGAATGGTTTGTTCTTCGGCTCTTTTTATACCATGTTGCGTGTTTTGGCTTGATCTGTGACATAAAAGTGTATTTTGATGGCCGTATATTGTAAAAACTTTCTGTTGCTCTATAGATTTTACCGTCATTCTGTATCAACAAACCGAGGATCCCACTAAAGTCTCTGGCTCTGGGATCCTCGTCTGTATATCCTAGATTTTGTAACGTCTTTGGAAAATAATAAACTTGAAACTTAAACTGGAATACTGTTCTTCTCACGATGCCCAATGCACAGATCATGTAATGTGGAAATGTACTTACGTAGCAGATGCAGTTCAGGCACTTGCGTGTCGCATCGTCACTCACTTGAGCATCGGAACCTGGGCAGTGGAATAAATAATAGAGCGTGAACACGTGAATATGTTCATGCCAATGATCAAGTATGAAGCCGTAAATCAATGCTGGGCGGTAAATTTTTTTTATGTTTTCTTGCGTAGCCATTTCAATGTCTCCATATGTTCCCGGGTTTTTTCATGAACACCACGCTAAATATTTGTAGACGCTCCTTAAGCATACGAGGCTTTGTGGGAAGACACGAATTTCTCGCATCCAGTCACGGTATCGCAATGAATCGTTATTTTGGTGTACACAGTCAAGTAATCTCGAATTTTGTAAGTGCGGCGCCAAATGGCCCTTTTTAAATAAAAACAACGCGTGAGGCAAAAATAAAAACGAAACCCTGAAAAACCTGGCAATGTCTCAGTTTGCGTATTTAGAAAATCGGTGCGCACACGACGACGACACAAGACGAAAAAGACAGTACGAGCGCTGTCCAACAATTGACATTTACTTTCATCATAATTACACGCGGGTCCAACATAATTCAGCCTTTAGCGCTCGTATACCGTCTCCTCCTCATCTTTCGTCTGCGTCGTGTTCGCGCGATTTTTCCAAGTATGCATCGTTTCCAACTCATCCATCCTCCCCCCTCCATCAATTATTACTGCAACCTGTCTCTGACTCGACAAATCGTTTGTTTCTGGAGTTCAAGAGGCATTGTCATCAATTTTAACCGTCAATTCTTCTCTATCAGAAGCAACATGGACAAAGGTAAGAGGGCATACAGAGTACTGCAGCCCTTACTGTCAGTGCCTATACATAGTTTGCGCACATCGGTACTTTTTGACTGCGCTTCTTTGTTTACGCAAGGAACAATACCGCACCTACACAAACGAAACTATAGCAAGCGCAGTGAGCTAAATAAACAAAAAGTGCTTAGTGTTGATGATAATGATTGTTGAAGTACTAGGATCACGCCTACAATGGCGTAATCTCTTTATTTTTATTTTTTGAACTGTTTATATGCCAGGCTGTTTCTCGAGCACGTAGTTGAGAAATTGTTCGTTCCCAAATTCACTATCTGTTACATTTCCGCTTCGTACTCTCCAGTTAGTACACGAACAGAAGTTAAAAAACACTACCTTCGTGCGGCCGGTCTAATTCCCATGAAGGCCATATGTAGCCATATCAGGTGTTCTATATATACGGCTTGCACTCCTCGGTGGGATATAACCATCACGGCGCGACGCGGTTGCCCCATAGGAATCGTCGCAATCTGCCTGCGCGTAATGGCTCAGAATATAAGTAGACCTGCAGTCGGCTTCTGTGCAGCCACGTTCCACGAGTGGCTTCCACTCAAATCAGAAAGTTTTCCTCTTCATCGTTACTTGCCATGCCTTCTTCACTTTCCCGAACATGTTACGTGAGCAACGTAGGTACGTACTTCTAGATTGTTTCACAGCACAAAAAGCACGTGAGATGTCTGTTATAAAACGTACTCGAGGAGCTGTCAGAAGTTCCAGGTTTTCTCCATCAGATAGGGTCCCCTTTCCCGTAGGGCTTAAAGCGCAGAACACGTCGTTTATTGAGCATGCCGCTCGCTACAACAGTACCTTTAATGGAAAAGTAGGACTGACAATTCGGCGATTTAGTATACAGATTCGTTATTACGAAACGGCACCACGAACTGCCAGTCAATTAGAACTGTCTGCGTATTCGGTGGCAGCATGTATTGGGAACAGCTTTACAATATATAAGACGTGAGAGTTAGATGCTGTACTAAGCCTATGGTCGAATGCGAGTCGAATGTAGCTATCATAAAAAAGTGCAAACCTTGTGCAGGAAGAAAATACGTCATAACAACAATAGAATGACAGTTCGCTGCTGTCATGGAGTGTGTCGACAACATACCACAAACTTTTGTACGTCTAAAGTGTAACAACCACAGATAGATGCAAGCCCCTCAAAGCGTAATCAAATATTTTGTCAGAAATCACAAATGGTCTGAAATGAGAAACACAAGAAGTGGTAATGTTGGAAATGATTATTGACAGCGTCGAGTTAATAGGATCTCATACAAGCGTCAGTACAAGCGATATATGTACGAAAATTTGTCTTATGATCGGAAACTCGGTTTGTCAGTGCACGCTTATAAAGAACTCTGTATTGCAGGTCAACAACGTTTTGCAGTGTCCTATAGTGGTGTGCTAATGCGATTGAAACGGTGTTCGCATGTGCTGGGAAACACCAAAGGCGTGCTGTCATGTTAAATGGACAATTAAAGAATAATATAGCAGACGGACATCAAAAATGGACCGCGTATAGCTCACTTCAGCGAAAGAACAGGTGACATATTTTCTTCGACTAAGAACTCCTTGTGCTCTGTCGTGACACTTTGTCACAGGTTATTCCTTACGTAAGTTCTCGGCACGAATCTATCCTTCGCGATTCTCGTAGGGCGCCGCCGAACAAGCTTTCTCTTTGTGCAACGAGGACGCCAAGCACTCGCCGCGGCATACCCCTACATCAGTGCGTGTCCCAAGCACTTATTACGCGGGGGGCTTTACGTCGAAACCACCCGTCATGCAGATTAGCGGGTTGTATACGATCGAAGGACGCCCGTGACAAGTGCTCAGACTACCTGTGCCAACAATTCGCTGCTGCGAAATGCGGCTGGCGGCGGGAACGTGCCGTTTCGCTGGCCGTCAAAACACGGGCCGCCGCCGTGTAGGGAAAAAAGTTTCGCAGCTATAGGCGGTTTCCCCCTGAAGCCACTCGGACACGGCAGCCTAGTTTCGAAACGGACACAAGTGACTGCGCGTACCGAAATGTGAACGGCGTCTATAGGAAGCGCGGCTAGCCCACGTAACTCGACGTGTAGATTGCGGAGGCTGCCTGTGCGAAATGGAACGACTGCGCTGTATCGCGGCGACGCGTTGCGGTGAATTAAGCCTTCTTCGCTGATACAAAGTAATCTCCCTTGTCGAGTGATGTGCACTGCATTTTGTTGTCGTTAATAGGTGGATTTCTGGTATAACGCCCTCCGAGCGCAATCTCTGCAGCTATGACTAGCGTCAATGGGCCTACATCTTCAGAGAGATGGCACGTCAAGGCGTTACGTCGTACTATAGTGAACATAACCACTGTTCGATCACAAAAGATTGCAGATTGATTGATATGTGGGGTTTAACGTCCCAAAACCACCGTATGAGAGACGCCGTGGTGGAGGACTCCGGAACACAAGATCTAGATATAAAATATCTTGAACGGGACAAATAAGGCTGCAAGAGGATGGCGCGACAAGTGGCACTGGTCGATGATGTATTATGCTACATGGCGCAGGGATTAATTCTGATCAAAGAACATTAAGACATGATACGAACTAGTCCGATGAAACAGAATCAGTAGCGGTAAGTATAGGCTACATAACAGCCTAGAACACGCGCAGTCAAGGCGCAGTTTCTTACACCGGTAGAAATTTCTCGGTCAGTAGC
Source organism: Rhipicephalus annulatus (assembly GCA_013436015.1). Lineage (NCBI taxonomy): Eukaryota > Metazoa > Arthropoda > Arachnida > Ixodida > Ixodidae > Rhipicephalus > Rhipicephalus annulatus. The sequence goes on along the minus strand of WOVY01002521.1, from coordinate 51,492 downwards.
TTTCTCGTCTACGCGTTCCTCCCACGTCTGCGACGCGTGAAGCGAAAGTGACAGCACGTGCAGGGCGCGTCCCGGCTCGCGCGCACTCACCGATTGCGAGGACGTACAGCGCGAGGCAGGCGACGGCAGCGGTTCTCGAAGACATGTTCGCCCTACGCGGTCTTCCGTTGCTCTGGTTACTCCTCCGCGCACGGCTTGGTGTATCGGCGGCAGCCGGAAGCGCTCGGCCTTCACCCACAAACCAGTCGCGAACGCGCATGCGTCCAACGGGCCCAGCCTGCCAGCCGGCCAGACTTCTTCCCCCCCAAGGTGAGCTTCTTCCGTTGACTTTCGCAGCGGGAGAGGCGTCAAAAGTGGCTCGGTGCGATCCACGGCGCCGGCCAACATTGAAACAATGACTCATTGACGCCGCCTCTGTTGCTTCGGCAAGTGGCCGTCTTTATCGAGAAGCAAGGACAAGAAATGGAATGCCGATCGTTTGAAACGTCGTGCAGGGTCGTTTCGAAAGTGCGCGCCCTTTGGTACGCCACGCACGGCTGGCCGCCACTGCCAAGGACGCGTCGCATCGTCGGTGCGGTTGCGTAAGTAGCGCCGGTATATACGTATGTGGCCGCCTCCTTGTATTTCGTCTTCGAAGAAGCCGTTGCCGCAATTCTGGAGAACACCAGTGACGCCGCCAGTGCGAGCCTGGTTCCGGTTCAACGTTTTTCTCCGAAATTTTATCTCTGCTGACTTCAGCTTATCCTTTGATTGCTGTAGCATAATGGTGGACCCGGAAATGCCCCGTTTAATTAAACGAGACATGGGGGTATTCTTGCGTGGGCCTGAGCAAGGGGTGCCAAGGCGTGCGGGGGGTGAGGCAGGAGGGCCCACCCTTAAACATTTATTGGGGAGGGTGGGGGGGGGGAGTTCAACTTATGCCTCATGTTTTTAGTGAGTCGGAGGTACCAGCACCATTATTCTTTAATGTGCAGTATTATGACAAAACAAGTTTCTGACGATAGTTCCAAGAACACTTTTATTCATTTTCAGAGTCCCGCAAAGCCATCGACCAAAGGCAGGTCATCGCTCTATTTCTTTTTTTTTCTACTAAGGAAAGTAGAATAAGCTGTATTAGAGAATTGTTTAATGCACGCCAGGAGAAAGTTTACCTCCCCTGTCGCTCCTATAGGTGTCAGCCGGAATGCTGACTTTTGGACCGGCCAATGGATGAAAAAGAGGTAAAGCGTCACCCTATAATAGGGGATCCTGCACACATCTGGTCGCTGTTGTTCGGTGGCCTCGTTCGACGATTACCGGCGTGACAGTGCAGCAGGCATGCAGTTAAGTGCGTGCCAGAAAAACAGTTGCCAACCGTCGCGTAACGGTCGCCTGCCAATGTCGCGGGGTCAGTGGCATTCATGGCATCCTGTAGGACGCGTCTGACGCAGCTGTTTGCAGCATCATTCTCGGAGTGAGCTGGACATATGCGTAAAAATAAAATACTCGCATACTCGGCGCGCAGAATCGGGAAGCTATGCATTAAAATAAATTATGATGAGTTGAAAAAATGAGAAATCCATGGAGCACGGCGTACCACTTCAGAGCTATAACGTTGTGATGAGTTCTAATCTTCTTCAATACGGCCGCTTTAAGGCAGTAGACATGACCACTTGTCGAAACGTCGACTCTGGAGTTCATTAATTTTTCATCTCATCAAGTTTCTGCCTTGCTCTGAGCTTCTGACTTATAAGGATGCTTCAGCGACACTATAGTGTGACAGATACGAAATCACTATCGGTATATTCACATATTTCATTTCACTGCCTTCATGGCATCACACTGAACAACGCTCGAAACGCTTGCGCGCACACATCGTGCACTGGTATCGGCATCAACTGGCAATTGAATACACTGTCCCGGATTACCTAATTGTCCAATACGCGATCTCTGCGATCAGCCAGTTTTATTGCAAGGTCTTCAACAAAGGTTCACTTTTATCGGTGAGCGCGTGACGTGCCAAAGCGCAGAGAGGTATAGGGAATGGAAGTAGCAGTTTCTCGTGTTAAAGGAAACTGTTCTCTGAATCCATCGAGTTTTGCCACTTAAACTTAACTGCGTTCGTGATTTCAAGAGACGTACACCTGCGCTTTTAAAAGAAAGGAAATGTTTCTGTGAACGATTTCTTTCGATAACGGTTGATTGCCAAAAACAACGGTCCCCGGAGTTCTAGGTATCAGCCGTCCTCTGCAGAAAGTTCGAGCTACGCGCGTCAAACATGAGCGCACGTTCAGAGCAGCGATAACAATAATTGTTACAGTTTAACGTCCCAAAACCGCAATATGGTTATGAGAGACGCCGTATAGTGGGGTGCTCTGGAAATTTCGACTAGCAGGGTTTTTTTTAAATCTAGGCACACGGGCATCGAGCATTTCGCCCCACCGAGATGCGGCCGCCGTGGCCCATGAGTTCGATACCGCGATATGGTCAGCAAACGAGCACTGTAACCACTAGACCACCGAGGCGGGTACAGAATCGCTATGAAGATACGAAGAAGATTACCAGGGGCTACACTGCTCTTTGACCACAGTCGATCTGCAGCGTGCAAGAGAAGAGAGATCCTCGCGTTCCTCTCCGAGGAGCTTTTCTTCCTCGGGGAGCACGAGTTTCGGCGACATTGGTCATGCCCTTTCGTCAAGGTGGAACACGAAAGGACACAACTCATTTTTCGACCGACTTGGTGCTAAGCAGCGCCCGTTGAGTTGTTTTATATGATTTCATTTGTTACATATCGTGTTTCATTGCATCTATTGTATCATTATACCATTGTTTCATGATATCACATTGAGTTCTTGTGTACATATATGCCAACATTGTCATGTATATTAGCCCCGCCACGGTGGTCTAGTGGCTAAGGTACTCGGCTACTGACCCGCAGGTCGCGGGTTCGAATCCCGGCTGCGGCGGCTGCATTTCCGATGGAGGCGGAAATGTTGTAGGCCCGTGTGCTTAGATTTGGGTGCACGTTAAAGAACCCCAGGTGGTCTAAATTTCCGGAGCCCTCCACTACGGCGTCTCTCATAATCATATAGTGGTTTTGGGACGTTAAACCCCACATATCAATCATGTCATGTATATTAGAGCAAATGTCTTCACTGTAACGTAGTGATGTTAGTCGTGAAACATGGATGTGCCGAAGTGTATGTGCCCTGTTACTGGAATAGTATGAAGCCTTTGTGTTTTGTACATGCTGTAAATGAATTTTTTTCTAAACGCAAATAACCATTTCCCTTTTTCTTTAGCGACGAGTATAGTAACACTGTTCACAGTTGCAGAAGCCGCAGGATCATGTCAGCGTACTCTTCAGCTTCATGCGAATAAATGAAAGAGAGACAGAAAAGCCTTTCTTCCTCGTCATTTCCTTCCTCGTGAATGCTCTATCTTCGGTGTTTGTGGTGAATAAACGCTTGGACAACCAGGCACGGCGTGTACATGGTCGCAATGGTGTTATTGCGTGCTACCCACTATTGCAGTCCATCCGTGCTGGGCCCCGACCTCTCCGGCCGGTGCAACGCCGCGACGCGTCCGTTTTGTAAAGTGCACCGGGCGAGTGCTGCCGCGTCTCTGACGTCAGTGTTGACGTCCTTTCCACGTGCCGACCCAGGAACGGCTGGGCTTCCCCTCAGTGCGACAACGAAACCACTCACGTGCACGCGTCCTTGTCATCTAAGCATATTCGGTATTCGGCCCGGAGCGTTGTGTTGCCGGGCGCTGCGCTGTACGGCCCAGTATACATACACAGAAGTCTGCGATTAGCGATATCGCCAAGGCTGAAAAACATACGCCGCGAATGCATGCAATTCTTGAGGTGCGGGAGTCAGGGTCGATATTATTCGCACTACCGTTATCGAGCCTCTATTATACGCGCCGGTGCGTTCGTCACGATTTGTGGGCGCTCGCTATACGTTTTACACGGTGTTCCAAGAAGGATTTGAACGCACGTATGGCGCCTGGAAACACAGGCTCGTATTGGCTGCGAGGGTCACATCGGCTGATTCGCGCTTTCTTTTTGTGGTACTCGACCTGCGAGTCAGCATCCGAGTACCTTAGCCACTATAGACCACCGCGGTGGGACAGTGGTCAGTAGTGTGTCTGTGGCGTATATGACGCCCACAAGCGTTAGGATCACCCACGTGAAAGGCCCGACCACTATATCCAGACTTCGAATAACACCATTTCAGATATCTAGTGTTTGAGAAAAGGAACGCTGTCAAAGAAAATGAGTCCTTCGTAATCACATCGTGGTTTTGTGACGTAAAACCTAACAAACAAAAACGATTGAGCTTGCAAGCAACGATACCGACTCAGAAAACGTCCAAAACGACGCTTACGTACCGCGCCAAGAGCCCGGATTTGTATATCTCTCCGAGCCTCCGCCCGCCGCAACAGCTTCAATCGACTCAGCTTTCCGAGAGCCTGTTTTGCACATATACGCATGTCCACCTTTATTCCGTATGCATACCGCGCGTCGAAGTCTCTGAGTCATGCCCACGATGCAAGGCTATACTCTCAAGAACAACATTATATACCAGCGCGACGCTAACGAAATACGCTTGCTTTAGCAACGTAAAGCTGCATAATTATCTACCCTCGAAATCCCAGTGGCCTCATGCATGTACTAGCACAAATAATACCAGTAGCTTTTTCTATGAATGCCCAATACGCATGTGTATAGCTGGTTTCTTGGTTCAAGCTTAAGCAGCTACGCCAAACATGTTTTTCATCCTTGAATACGATATGTCCAGCTTAGCACTTTTCGACGCCGACATGGCGATGGAATGGAGTGAATGCCACGTAGAGTTACGGTACTCAGAAACGATGTACCTGAAGCGTCTTTCGCCGCATAAAAATAAGCGTTATACATTTGTCGTGCTTCGCTTACGTTATCCCGTGCGCCCGGTACTATAGCTGGTTGCGAACGGCGTGCGGCTATCAGCGTGACGTATAGCGCTCGAGATAATAAAGCATCGAGCGCACAGTTTACGAGACATACAGAGAACGCAAGCAAGCCAGATTAATATTGTTGCGAAGCGAAAAAGACGCCCCAAACACCCCCGCTCGGCTCAGATCGATTTGCTGCAAACAAATTTATTCCTAATTCGTTCCGGTATGTGCGTCACTCGAGCATCTACGGACACTGCCTTCTGGTAGAGCTGGCTGAGTATTCCAGTTAACCACTCAAGTCACAGTTTAGCCGCAAAGTCGAAGCAATTAATATAATAGTAGCAATAGCAACAAATTGGGAAGTCGTGCGAATCACAGCCATCAACTGGCTTCTTTAGCATGCGGCTCAGCGCAGTTCAGCAAAACGCTAGCGTCCGCTGCAGCGAGAAAAGTGGCCTTGTTACTGCCTATGACCTCGACGCAAACTTTGCGATGAGAGCCGGTCTAAGAACTGGCTAACCTCCCCATCTTTCATCCTTTCTTCCTTCCTCCTCCTCCCTCGATGAGAGCACAACGCATACCAAGGTTAACTGATATGTGGGGTTGAACGTCCCAAAACCACCGTATGATTATGAGAGACGCTGTATAATGGAGGGCTCCGGAAATTTTGACCACCTGAGGTGTTCTTTAACCCAGCTGCGTTCTTTAACCCAGCTGCATGCACCCAAATCTTAGCACACGGGCCTACAGCACTTCCGCCTCCATCGGAAAAGCAGCCGCCGCAGCCGCGATTCGATCCCGCGACCTGCGAGTCAGCAGCCGAGTACCTTAGCCACTATCACCGCGGCGGGGCGCGTACCAAGATATCAGCAATACAGCGCACGCAACCAAATTCGCTCATATATCGAACATCACCTCTGCCAGATGGGAGGCGGCAATCCGCAGCTCGTCCTTGGCAGATCAGTTCTGGGCTGTCCACCAAGCCCGCGAGGCGGCTGAGGAGCTTGGCATCTCAGTCCCCACGTGGGAGCTGCCCGCAACACAGTGACCTTTGTTTTGGAGGACCAAATAAAAGTTTATTCAATCCAACCACGGCCGACCACGTCGGGCCAGTCAAATTACGAAGTTACTGCCGGATGCACGCAGATGAAATGCGATGAAATTTTAAAGGCATTCTAGATATACGAGGAAAATTGCTTGCGTCGAACGTCCGTTTCATTGGATACTACAGAACAGTTTCTACAGTTTCTACAGTTTCTTTAAATCTTTGTGCTCATACGATTCTTGCAGCGACGTCGGCGATTTGTCTGCGCATTTGGAATAGCAGCATATGTGACACCTTCTCTGTAGAATGTAAAAAAAAGGTCACTTCTCTTAATTTATTCTGCCTTTTTCTTAATTATAACCTGTGTCATCTTCCCTTATTTATTTTCTTGACACTGGTCAGCGCTACACTATGTCAGCTAAAAGATGTTCGTGTTGGTAACAGTATAGCCTCATTGGACGGACAGAACAATCTCATTGGTCGCCGTGGCTGTACATTGTACAGAACTCGGCTGTTGACCCGAAAGTCACAGGTTACAACTCAGCCGCGATGGTCGCACTTAGATGGAGCTGAAATCGAGGTCCTTTTACTTATATTCAGGTGCACGTAAAAGAACCCCAAGCCGTCGGAATTCCCACACTAAGTTCCAAACCCTCCGTATATGACATGCCTCATAATCCCATCGTGGTTTTGGAGCGTAGAAATCCATCGATTAACGTGCACAGTGCTCACCGGTGTTGCAACACGTCATGTTGACTGGCGCAGAGTAGCGAAACGCAGATACCACATTTTGAAGGAGTTTCAATCAGCTAAGCATCAAGAGATATCCACCTAAGTCTCTTGCGAGGCACGCAAAAACAAAAGCACACTAGGGCCATCAGACCGGTTGATTCGGAACAGACGATATGAATCGGTAGGTGCTGCAATAGCGTGTTCAGTGCGAAGCAAGCGGTAAACTGTATGGTCCGTAGAGTTTGGAATAGCCAGGACTTAACTAAGCCGTGTGCCGCCTGATATGAGCATGAGAAAAAAAGAAGTACCAGCAGATGACCATTGATCAAGACGGGAAGTACAGTAGGGACGTTTACTTCGGTGTTTTCGAAGGGAGATAAATATATATCTGCTGTTTATTGAACCAAAAACTATACCAATATAAAATTTACCGAGGGAGCGTTCACGATCAGGAAATTGGAGGTTGGCAGTGTCCATTTCGGTTTACCGAAGGAAGAGCAAGCCATTTCCGGTTGTCCGTGAAATGAAAATGCTAATTCCGTGCGCCGTGCAAAGCTATATTTGTCTCGCATCTTCCGAACAGCCTCGACTGCTGATCTGCAGTGAATTCGGAGCACGTTCAAAAAGTGTTGCAAGACCCCTTTGAAGCGTCCATTTCAGATAAGTGCGAATCTGACTGTATGTTCGAAAATTCAGGCGTCGCCAGCAGAGAGGGGTGCCCTGCGTTGAACATTAACCCCCCCTCCCCCCTTCCGTAGAAGAACCCTCCGCATATCTATGACTGTCAGGAATGCATATATGATACAAAAATCTAGAGGCGTTGTTGAGTTTACTGCAGAGAACGGGTTCATGCTGCATTATCAGCATAAAAAGAATGCGGGGCGAAGAAACTGAGCTGCCCGATAAAAAGCTGTCGAACAGGTTTACGTAAAACATTTAACGAGTCTGACCGCACGACCCTGACGTATATATACGACAGTTACGCTAAAGCAACGATAGTCATTCATTGGTATGCAACACGGCTCTGCTTCGGGATTCCCGCACCAAATGGCCGCGAGGTCATCGATTTGGAAGTCGCCTGCAGCTGTGAAAAGAAAAGATACAGCTACATACATAAGAAAAGATACAACTGCAATAAAATAAACAGAAAGCATTATAGAAAAATATATACATGTAAAGATGACGCACGAATGCAAACAGTAAGCGAAAGTGTGCGTTTATTCAGCATGGTTCATACATGGCATCACGATGCGTTGGCCGGTCCACGCTTGTGTCAAGCTAGTTTTTTCGAGATTTCAGGCGATTGGGCTGCTTTTCATGCGCGATGCCGACTACCTTCAGTAAACAGCCCTTAGAGCACCTTATATTTGGATCTTACGGGGCCCGAGCGCCTAAAAGGTGGAAATGTGCGTTAACATCGACCCCTTCACGTTGCGACCGACTCGCTCGCTGGATTCCGTGCCGACCGGTTGTGCCCTCGCGATCTCCGACGACAGCGTAGCTCTGGCAACACCACCTAGAAACTTTGTTCTAGGTGGTGTTGGCTCTGGCCGACTGGGCTGGTCCTACGCCAACTCCTGACGCCGGTCCCCTACGACGACGACAGCGTAGCTCTGGCCGACTGAATTAGCCCTACGCCATCTCCTGTCGCCGACAAGAGCTCTCGCCAGTGGTGCCCCGTCCTCGGACTCCTGCAACCGTGTCCATCTTTCCTGTCTTTTCCTTGCTTCCGTCGTTCGCTGTACCTGCGCCTCGCTCTCTCCTTCCTCTCTCTCTTTCTTTACCTTTTAATCCCTTTTTTAACCCCACCCCTCGTGAGCTACTGTTGAGGTGTCCTCGCCCTGAGAGACAGTTACGGGGCTCACTTTTCTTTTCATTTAAAATCACGGCCCCCACGTTGCGACCGGGAACGGACACTTCAAGCGACGAGAACATCTTTCCGGTCTTTTGTTACGGAGACATCACCAATTATCTCATTTTTTTCGCTATAGTTATTTGGCGCTCTAGGAAATGAAGGCGTTCAGGTCGACCGAGACGCATAATTATTTTACAAGAGCTTTAGTCAAGGGTATGTCGGCTGAACAGGTCCAAGATGATGATGTGCTTTTGCTTGGCGAGGTAAGTAGCAGGTGGTTTTTTTTTAATCGTCTCTTTCAGGTTGAAATACCATTTAATCAACGCACAAGTTATTTAATGTGGCAATCCTCTCAGCTATTTCTTATCACTCGATCCGTGTACTTACATTCAGGTGCACGTTAAAGAACCCCACGAGTCAACTTAAAAAAAAATCTCATGTGACAGGAGCTGTTGGGTTGTTTAGTTTGGAAGCTTGACAATTTAACGCACGAAAAAAAATACAGAAACGCATGAAAGAGATTCACATCACTTACCTCGTAGTTGTCAAAAAACAGATTAGGTCCTATGCATTTGTCGGGTGGAGCATGCAATAAAAGCCTCCTTTGAACTGACCAAGCTTGTCGCGCGGTTGCTCGTTCCGATCGCAGTTTCAATGTTCTGCCTACAAACGTGACGCAAGTTAGCTGTGGCTGTACATTCTGCATGCAAACAAACAATGTGCGTGTGCAACAAGCATACTTTGCCCGAAGTGGGCGCCACAAACGCGCATGTCTGTCCTGTCAGTGTCCAGATCAGCGCTTCTCATCCGTGCCAGCCACAATCCGCGTCGCTCGATGGTCTTTGGGAGACGTAAAAAAGTTAGCGTCCGTTGATTTCGCCCAACAAGTGCGGTTGGAACAACCAACAACGGCGCAGATAACCATCGCGACGCGACGAACGTTCCACAACATTTACCACCGCGGCCACTGGCCAGCTGCATCAGCACGGCCAGAGTCCTTCAAAAAAAAAAAAAGCATCGAAGGACTCTGGCACGGCGAATGGTATACCTGGTTTCCTGGGCGTGACGTTGATTGATTGATATGTGGGGTTTTAACGTCCCAAAACCACCATTTGATTATGAGAGACGCCGTAGTGGAGGGCTCCGGAAATTTCGACCACCTGGGGTTCTTTAACGTGTACCCAAATCTGAGCACACGGGCCTACAACATTTCCGCCTCCATCGGAGATGCAGCCGCCGCAGCCGGGATTCGAACCCGCGACCTGCGGGTCACCAGCCGAGTACCTTAGCCACTAGACCACCGCGGCGGGGCCAATACGTGATCGCGAGCGCGCTGCAAGATGAGAGAGAGTGAGAATTTATTAGAAGGCAGAGAGGTCGGCCTGAGCTAGTTCACTATAGCCTGCTACTCTACACAGGGGATAAGGGAAAGAGGGATGAAGGGTGATGATGGGGACAAGAAGAGGTGGTGCGTATATACAGTAGCCACTTAGCATAGAACCCTCCCTACAGTCTAGTTTCTAGTTCAGTGATTTTTATAAAGTCTATAGAACAGCCTTTGTAGCAGTTTTTGACACTGTTTGGTCGTTCATTGCTGACAATATCTGGCTTTCACTTAATGGTGTTCGTCCGATGCTTGCCAACGTTGCAGTTAGTATTTCTCTTTGCGCCACGTATAATGCACAGTCACAAAATATGTCTGCAAAATGAAGGTACAATATGCCACAATATGTACAATAGGGCCCGATATGCCACTCCTCGGCTACGCCACTGTGCTTATGGTCTTCGTTGCTCCGTGCTCCGCCAAGTAACGTTAACTACAAGATTTAAGCCGCGTAACCTACGCATCGTCCTACGTTCGTACATCACATGACCAAAGGCGTCGGTTGCACGGAAGCTCTACAACGCGGTGTTATGCTGGTATTACTCAAGGTTTGCCGTATTTTATCCCGATGTGCCTGTGGGAATCGATGTAACGCGAAGCAGCCGGCAGGAGCCGCATACGTCGACTTGTTTGTCTTTGATGCAAATTAAGCCATTGGCGTGATGCCACGTAGTTCCCTATTACATGTTTATCATGCATGCATGTCCAATCTTATATATGTAACTTGATAATAAAACTTACATTATAGTATACATCGTCATGCACACGAGTCATGTCATACGAATCTTGTGTGTACCCAGTTAACAAAACGGCCATAAGCGCACCATCAGCGCGGCTAACAAGTCACCCCGTTGCATGACATGCAAGCCGTGCTTTTTTTTTTTTACCGCCTGTCTGTTACAATCGGCATACATTGACGTCTCGCAATACCAATTTTGGCGTATATTCTTTAAATTGGCGTATATTTTTGAAAGACCATTCTGCGTAAATCATGTCGTACATGACATGCGTTCCACGGTCTGCGCGTTTGCGCCTGCCACTTGTGTTGCCAGAGCTAACCAATTTCGGTAGGTGTTAAGTTGAGAAAACTACCATAAGAGCACCAAGGCCGCGTCATGTACAGTACCGTACACTGTTAAAGGGAACACTCTAATGAACCCCTGTCATATTGAAGGCGCCATAAGTGCTGGTAGACGTAGCAAAATTGTTCGTGCACGGCACTGGCCTATCAAAGAAGTCAGAGCAGTCAACCAGATGTAGTCTGATGCAAATCTAAGTCGCTAGGCTTTTGCCAGAGAGCGAAATCCGGGCATTACGCACACGAAAGTGTTCTCTTTAACAGTGAACCCCTCAGTACATCGTGCCGTTCATGACACGCATGCCACTATCTGCACATGGGAGCCTTGTGTTGTCACGCGAAAGCCTTTGCTACACAAAGACGCGCACGGCGAGTCGTTAGCTGGTCGAAGAACATAATAGCGGAACAAAAATAACTGCAGCGTTTCCAATAAGACGCTTGTAAATGCTGCTCAAGTCCATAGTTTCATTTTACCAGGTGAGAAAGAGGGCCATTCGAGCATAATTCAGCATCACTAAAAACAACTACTTTTCTTATGACACGGACGCCCTGACGACAACGGCTATAAAATCGTGGTATCAGCACTGGAATCATTAGTGCACACAGCGGATAACATGACTACAGCTTGTGACAATAGTTAACAATCTGGCACTCTTCAGAAAAGTGCTGGCAGTGCACGACGTGGATTTTTACCGAGGATATACTTCGCGAGACAATACAAAAACGGCTTATGACATTTAATGCCTGAATTATGAAACTGCTGAACAAAATAAATAATGCTTTCATTTTCAAGCTTTATAAGGTAAACTTTAAACGATTCCGCAGTTAAATCATACAGAATGCAACTTGAAAGCATGATTTTATGTGTACTTTGAATTCTCCATACGCCACAGAAGCGAGAACTTTGCAACAACAACAAAAAAGAACTAACTTTAAAACTGCCTAACATGTCCTGTGCCACCTCTTGGGTGCGTAAACACTAAATACACAAAATTACTGAAGATAGAACTTGCGTCACCCAGGCCAGAAAGAACAAATAAGTGAAAGTGTTGCACGCGCTTCGCATCATCAGCTACAAAATAATTGGTTCTAGCATAAAATACCTTAGACGAAGCGGCGCTAGATTTTTCATGCTAAAATACATTCCCCGTGAGTACTTGACAGCCGGCATCAAAGGCGGCGCGCACTTCGCGACTTGCTTGCTCAAATGTTTTTCAGTATCTCGCGAATTCGCGACACTCGGCAGTAAAGGGTTAGAGGAGTGCCAAAATGGGTTACCAAGAGCGCATGCAAAGTTTTATTTAAATGGGCCCTACAACACTTCTTGAGCAACGTCAGAAAAATATGCCGATCAGTATAGTCGAGGCTCCCGAAAAAACGCGAGCCAAATATTATAGGACAGCACGAGGCCTGGAATGCACAACAAATTCTCATAGTCAGCAAACGATTCTTTTCTATTCTCTTGATAAACGATACAAGATCAAAAATCACTAGTCACAGCCATCGGTTGATTTGAACATGCCGCGCTGGGCTCATGGTGCCGCGGAAGACCGCGACTTGCCCACGCGCGCACGCGTGCGCAATCGCACTGAAAAGTTGTATACGAGAAGAATCGTATGCGAGTAGAAAAAAAGTGCTCAAGGTCACGAGGCGCACGTGAAGTATTTTCTTTCCCCGTGCCACCCCTCCCTGCCTAGCTTCCAGCGCTTTTATCGGGACGAGAGAACAGAGAATGCAACTGCGGCGTGCGACGAATCTGCTACTCCTCTCGTACTGGACGGATTCCGAAAAAGTTTTGCGGCGGTGAATCCGTGAGGCAGTAAGCTCCTTTAGAGAATCCATTTCACGGCTACTTCAAAAAGTGTAGCAAGGCCCCTTTAAAGCGATAGATGTACTACTCCAGACACAAAAACGTCTGGTTCTTCCGTGAATCTGACCTTCAAGGTCGGCCAAGGTCATCCCAAAATCTCTGAGCAATGTAGCCCACGTGATGGCGCAATATTCTCGCCAATGAAGCCAAAGGTCACGCCAACGTTTTCACGGTGAAGCAATACTTTTTTGCAGACTAGTTGGTTCATACTTGAAAAATTGAATTGCTGCACAAACTTGAAGAAAGAAACTGCGCTCTTTCCTGTCTCCCTTGTTTCTTTCTTCAAGTTTGTGCAGCAATTTAATTTTTCACGGTGTATTGATCATGGGCTTCCTTCCATGCGCTTTCTTCCGCGCGCCTTGCGTGATCATCGCAACGCCGGTCAGAGAGCTTCAGCGAAACAATAGTGCGGCGCGTTCGCGAAAACGACCTGCGGTTCAGGGACAGTTTTTCGTGCCAGAGCAACTGGCTGCATCCAAGGGCACTGCGCGTTCGCTCCGAGCAGGTGCTATTGTATATGCGGTTGTTGCTGCTACAAAGGCGACTGTCTGGCAGGCTCTTCGCCAAAGCCAGGCATGGAGGAAGTAGAAGATGGTCCGGGGCCGCTAGTGCCACTGGTGCAGAATGGATGACGGCGCGGCGACTTTTCAATATTAGACAATGCCACGCAAATGCACTGTCGTAAGTAAAATCTTTACACAAGTGAAACAAACGATGCAGACTTTGCCAAAGGCAAAGCTGACATATTTTGCTCTACAAACTTTGTTTAGCGCCATGTTCAGCCATGACACTTTTTTCGGCTGTAGACTCTTAACAAGAGATCAAATTTGGATTTGGATTGTGTTATGCAAGACATTGCCAGAATATATAAAAAAATGACCACAACAGATTCTCCTATCTTCAACAATATATTTTTGGACCTGTTTAGAGTTATATTAATTGAGCGTGAGACATTTGCAGTAACAGACTTTAATTGAAGACACACAGAGCAAGAAACACAGAAGACGTCAATCATTTATATAATGCCAACAGTACAATGCATGAAATCTTGCTGCATCATAAATGGAAGCACTTCAAATAGCAGCTGTTGCCTGAAAGCACGTGGTCGTGGAAGCACCTGAAGCGTTTTGTTCATTCTCCGTTACCCGGCGCAGCGACACCAGAGATCATGCAGAACATAATGAGTGAACACAAATTGCTGTAAATATGAAAGACAAGTACAGCTCTGCAATACCCTGAATGTGCCTTTTGGCCATGCACAAGCCTATGGGTTGGCATTCGAACTAGGGTGCCGCAAACAGCGGAGCACAGCCACACCATTAAAAGATCATGTTTAAAGTTTTAACGGCATTAACTAGATATATATATCTGTTCTACACGTGCTACTGGAAAATGGAAGATACAAACGATGTCTCAATTGCATCGTCAGCTACAGCTAATATATAGTTCACACTATTCTAGTGAGCTGCATGCTCAAAAATATACTTGCACATATAGAATCGCCCATTTTTGCATCCCATGCACCACGACTTCATTAAACTGCTACAGTTTAGAATGCTGATAGATGGTACATCACATAAATGTTCTTTGTGTAGGGGTGCCTTTCTGAACCCCAAGCATCAAGTAGTTCAGACTATGCCCCACAACTGCTTACCAGCAATCAGACACTCATTTGCAAGCAAAGCTTTGCTTCCGAAGCTTCCACTCTGTACAGCTAGCCTAAATAGAACCAGAGTTCTTTAAAAATGATCTATAACAACATAAAATATGCACATGCTTATCCACACATATTTCGATGCTCACACAATGTGGACAAAGTTCTCTCGAATAAATGACGTCGCAATAGGAGAAGAGTTGGCACAGGAAAGGCAATTGGCGTCGCACTCGAACTGCCTGCCCTGTGCCTCGATTCTATCTTTGTAAGGTCATCTCTCTTTCGACGTGACGTTGCTTATGGAAGCAGACTAGCCAAGCACCATTCATCGTGGCACAAATCAATTCAGTCTCTTAGGGTGCTCTCCTGGCATGCCTTAAGGACGCTGGTCGTTGCAGCGGCACAACGTGCAAGGAAAGTTCGTGAAGGCCCCCACTGGCCGCTGGCGCTGCAGCTGTTAATAGAAGAGATGAGGCTTCGCTGGCCTACAAAAGACCGATGTGATCGAGGTCTCCAAGTCGCAGTAGTCATGTGGACACTACAGCTGATGGTTCAGACTGCAGCTGGGCATGACGTCTCCGCAAGTCGGAGCGAATCAGAGCTGCAAAAAACCAACCACAAGCTCCAGACACATGCACAAATGTATGCTGCTTTTATCTGCATGATGAACATACTCTTTTTTTCTCTCTGAAAACTGACACAGGTTTGGGGATGCAAGTTTCACAAGGGGCAAGATTCTAAGGAAAGGAACTTCAGGTACAAAAAATTTGAACAACTAAACAGAACTTCTTCTCACCTAGTTGGTAAATTACTCTAAATAAACTAGACACTGCAATTACACCAGCAATTAAGCATCCTGAGAGTTGCAAGGAATGCCCCTTCAGTTTCGTCGGTCCTTTTTCCTCTGGTGGTGGCTCGGAGTCTACTTCATTAAAAGATTTTTAAAAGAGACCGATAGGAATCCTTGCGATGGTGACCACAAGTTTGACGAAGTAATCAAGTGAAGCAAAGCCTACCTTTGTAGTAAACACACAAGTTAAAGACACATTGCATGAACTGTGCTAACGACCCTGCCGGCACTAGCGTGGGCGATTGCAACAATTGCAAAAAACGTTTCGGAAGCTACTTGCTTCATAATCTCTTATGCTTAATCTATTCTGCTTTATGACTAACTGTGCAGCTGATAATGAACTTGGCCTGAAAACATGATCTGGTCACCAAATATGGCAAAAAAAGATCTCAAAATCACAAAAACACACTAAAGTTCACCGATCCGTCTAGTTTTTCCTGCCACCGAGTGCCACCACCTTAATGTAGTTCAAAAGCTCAGAGCTTCATATTTATATTTTTGCTCTCATCATCTACAAGGCTGCCTAAAAAAATGACAACGAAAAGAGAAACATAAAGCCACATTTGAAAAAAATCAGTAAATCATTCCAAGTGGGAGCTACCCCAGGAACTTCTGTGCCTACCTGCTACTCCTGCATTAAAAAGCTTGCCGATTTTTTGTTAGATTGTTTTATCGAGTTGTGGTTCATGGAAAACCTATACTAAACAAGCTGCAACATGCCCTGTGTTTAAAAATTTTTCTCTCTGCCTTGCAGCTAATGCAGACCAGTAGAAATAAAGCAATAAAATATAGAGCATCTTGTACAGTAGCAGGTACAGTTGAAACTTGATTTATTGAGGTGATGACCATGTTCAATTTATTGAGTTCAGTCAAGAAGTTCATAAAATTGTGAAAGGAACTTTTCACTCCTCCAGAATCTAAAACTGCAATGTAACGGCACACGAAGGTAACAGCTGCATTTCGTTTGCCACTAACACACCCCAGACGTCTGAAAATTCCGTGGGGGCAGCTCGCACATGGAGGCTCCTGTGTTCGGCTGATACAGACGAGGTAGATGGCCACATGAAGCGATGACAAGCTGCTGACGTGCAAGCGCAGGGAGAATGAATGCAGCGATTTTATGGGCAGGCATAGTAAGGAAGTATCCAGAGAGACGTTGAGAGCCCATTTGTGGCATAAACCGTTTCGTAACAAAAGCACCACTGATATCACTTACAGAGACACTGAACTACCACCACTCCTAGTGCCATTTGGTGCATAAAAGCGCTAATGTCTGTTAGTGAAGTCCATCGTTCCTAGCAAGGACCTGCAGCCAATACTGGGAACATGACTGGAGCAGCTAGATGTATTAATGTGAGAGCACTGTGGAGCACGCCACGAAGAAAGCCCATATGCGTCAATGTTACATAAACAAACTGCATTTTCACCGATTCGTTTCTGAAAAAGCTGCTTTGTTAAATCAAGTTTAAGGCCACAAGAGTTTTGTTAATTCCAGTTGACAACGAGCCTTCTGGGTACCTGCTGAGGAAAGGAAGTTTTATTAGAGCAGCAAATTCGTAAAATTGGCTTGTGTTACAGATTTTTCACTGTACATCAGCTCTAGTCTAACTTTAGTTCAAGAGTAGCTAAACAGGTGAGGTGCTATATTTAGGGACAACTTTCTGTGGCAATGAAGGGAAAGCTATTGGGGCGGAGTTAGAGCACATTTATCCTCCGCGAAGAAGTCCAGCTCGACTCACTTTTCGAATGCCAGCTTTATTCGCATAATGCCGCTGCATAGAATTTGCTGCACCTGCTTACACAGCTATTTTTGAGTGAAATTCAACACAAGCTCCTTCGGCAAGTCAATGGAATAGCGGGAGGACGACACGCACTCCCCTATACACGAAGATCACATTTTGACTGTGAGGTGCACCTAAAACATGCGACATTTTCAGACGTGCAGAAACGCAAAATGACATTTCATGAAGAAAAAGAAATATTAATATCTCTTTGGTTCGTGCAGCGTCTCCTTATAAACAGCTTTCAGCAAAAAATAAAGTAATGTTGTTTTTTACTATCTTCATGTGGAAAAGACAGACGCATTTGTGGGACTATATTCTTCAGGGGTGACACACGCCCACTTTCGTTTCGTAGCCTTCCCTTCAATGCCACAGAAAGTTGCTGCCGAGTATAGCCAAAGGCTGAAGCATCTCTTCAGCACACATGTGTAGCACTCAAAACGCACTTACCCGTGAGTATCGAACCAACCAGTAGAGCCCCCGAAAGTGCCAAGTTCGTGGTGCGATCACCATACACGACAAGCATTTTGCCAGCAGCCACGGTAAAGAGTATGCCAAAGACCTGTGCAGAGGCATTGAGCAGGCCCGATGATGTGCCCTCCGGCTCGGGGAAGGTTACTTCAGCTGCAAACTCAAATCCCAGTGGAAGGTAGCCTGTCATGAAGAATCTGCATAATTCAATGCATCGGAGTTATTATAAATAGTCTTATTTGCTGTTACGAAAAAAAAAGAAAAAAATGATTAGTTTGTTGAGTTGAGGTCATTCAACTTCGTGACATGTACATGAAAACACATTGTAAACGTGGTTTCTTGCAAAGTGTTGCATCTGGCGGGCCATCCTTTTGCCGCGGCCGCCAGAACAAAAGAAAAGCAGCCGCCTCATTTTGTGGAGATAAGGAGCAGCCCCAAGACGCCCTGTTGTTTCCATGTACTGAACGCTGCGTGGCTGAAATTACTCTACAGAACACCACTGTCCTTCGGGTCTGTGCAGAGATGAGACACGTGGCGTCTTCGTGCCCCGGTAAAAGCCACAATGCCGAGCTTCTGCTCATTACGGACGTTGGACCACCAAGCTGTGCGACTCTGACTGATGAGCCGCCGACACTCAAATCCAGGTACGGCCCCTCGGAGGCGCCTAGACCGCGATCGCCGTTCAACAAAGCCTGGGTGGTTGGCGCGAGCGGCAAGATGGCAAACACGTTTCAGCCCGCTCGCTGGAAGCAAGATTCGCCGGAGAAGGCAGCATCGTCGGGACCATACACGTGTTTAGTTTGTGTATGTGTGTTTGTTGGGGGGGTGCCGGCATAATGACACTACTCGTGTGTGCTGTGGGACATGTTATTGGACAGTGCCGTATGGACCTATTCCCCGATATAGGGATCTGGGGAGATGAGACTGTATTTATTCAGCCCTCGCGGGCTGCTTCGTGTGGTTTACGGAGCTTGTTCCATAGACATCCTTTTTTTAATGTAGAGCTTTCAATGTAGAACTTCAGGCCAGAGAGCCCGTTCCATGTAAATAATGCGAATGAACCCTCTTTACGAAGTTCAATCTCCTCCTGCCTCAACATCTTCATCCCGGACCTCCGATGCCGCAAACCGCGGTCGCAACAAAAGGGAAAAAGCATGTTGCAGCTTGACTGGCCCCTTCGCCCAGAAAAAAAAATACAAAATATTACAGGCAGCAGATAGCAACAATACAAAATAATGCGCATGTGGCCCATAACAGAAATCATCCAACATTCATGAACAACACAATCAGCACATCCGATTTAACATATGAGTTTTAGACAATATACGCACATTATCAATTGTTAGTTTTTACTTGTTCATAGCACTTGGAAGACTGTAGTTTGCTTTGATTAGAAAAATAATACAGCAGAACCTCAAACTTACAGCGCAAGCCTGACATTCTGACATTCGTCGGCCGCTGTGCAAAGTGGAGGAATAAATACTACATGGAATCAGTGATTACAAGATGTTCACAGAAAAAAAAAAGAAAGAAAGAGAGAAAAATGAAAGAAATTTCACTGTGCATACAAATATGAACAGCACACACACAGAAGATCACAAAGCTGTACGAGTAAGTTTTTCACGCCTTTTAAAATTCTTTGAAGTTCTGACTGTCACTGCTCGAAAAAAAAAAGAAAACAAGAATGAGTTCACAATTTATTTACTACGTGAGATGCATGTTGCTAAATACAGCTTGCTCTTTTCAAGCTGCTCACTGTATCTGAGCTTTGTGCTTTTCATATGCTTTGCTAGATGGAATGCATGCTGCCAAATGCAGACCAACAACTTTGGTTACAAACAAGTCATACAGCTACTGCGGGGCTGTGGTGCAAGCAATGTTGTTTGCTGTATGTACAAATCATTCATTCAGCATTAGACACTGCATTCTGACTGGCTGCAATGATTGCGTTGCCATCTGTTCACCATACTCCAGATTCTACTCTGTAGTAGTAGTGTTAAGATATCACAGCATAGAATTGCACTATCCCACTCACAATCACACTGAAAATAGGCCACGAGTTCAAAGAAAAAAATAGAAGAATAGAAGAATAACAAAATAGAAGAAAGTGCTTAAGGTTACGACGCATGCTGACAAACAAACTTGCTTGCCATTTCCTCCCCCCCCCCCCCGTGTGTAGCTCTGAATGCGCTCACCGGCATGAAAAGAAAGGGAAAGTGCTTAAAGCATGCAATGAATTTCTGCAATTCTGATCTCACCTACTACTTGAAAAATTCTAAAAATTTTTGCCACAAGTTGTTTCGTGAGGCAACAAAATCTTTTAATGAAGTTATTTGGCAATTGCAGTAAATCTTCACTTGAAAACACTTGGAAGGACCCCAGAAAAAAAAAAGTCTTTTAGAGTGAAAGTTCGCCAAACTGAAGTAGCTATGTTTTAACTTGATATCCAGAACTGAAGAAAACATCAATGGTTTAAATGAAATTTGAGCCATTACACTTGTAATACTGCTTATTTGAATGTAAATTTCCACTCACTTAGGATGTTTTGAAAAATGCAGTAACCTTTTGCTGCACTTGTGCACTTAGGACTGCAGTGGTCATGTGCTGAGTCACTGTGTCCAAGCTCTTATAAACCTTCTAGGCGACAACACTCTGCTGAATAGCAAAGAATTTCACTTTTTCGAAGTGCATCAGTGCTTCTTTGGCTGACTTTCTTGGCGATTTTTTTACAAAGGTTAATTCTCCCGCCTTCTATTCTTCTAGATTGCAAAGGGACTATAAAAGATTGTAGAGAGGATTCTCTCTACAATCTGTTCTGGAGACAAGAGTGGCACATGTCTCAATGCAAGAGTCACAGATGACACAGTACTCAAAACTTAAAGCGCCGACTCTACCCAGTCTTTGAGAATGTCTGGACCATATCACATGAGAGACATTGAATTGTGTCGCAAAATACATCCATAGAACTGAAATGCCCTCGCCACTCATTTCGTTAATCTGAAACACCTTAGCATTGGTTCCAATCGCACTTCAGCAGGAGACTCATTTCGTTAATCTGAAACACATTAGCATTGGTTCCAATGGAACTTCAGCAGCAGATTTGAAAAAAGGTCATAGAACTCATAAGCTTGTTAAACTAACATTCCTTCAAGTGGTATTTTATTGTACTTGGATTCCTTTAGCTGTATAGTTTATTAGAACTGTCTGTACTCACCCAAGCAAACAAGTGACCAAGAACACAGGCCACAACATGGCTGTATCCAGCACATAGGTGTAGGCCACCATGCCTGCCAAGGAGAACACGTAGACAACGAGCGTGGTCTCCTTGTAACGATGAGTCTCGTCCAGCACAAAGCCACAGAGGACTGATCCAACCATGCCGGAGATGACGAGGGACAATCCCAGCCAGCCAGCAGTGGTCTCTTGACCGTGGAAGTAGGTCAGGAAAACTTGGTTGAGTAACGTCGAAATGGCATAGAAGGTTCCCACGTTGATGCCTGCACAATGTAAATATAAAAAGACTGCGTGTTACAGTCTGACTGATAGAGATAATCAGCGAGTAAAACTTGAATGTCATTTGCTCACAACAACACAGTGCATTTCACATCTGAGATTACGTCCTTTATCATAACCTACTGGATATTATTGAGGAACACAGCAAAGTTTCTAGCACATAATAGTTGCAGTTTACAATAGTGTCACGAAATGCTACCACTAGTGCCATTGCTTGTAGCTGGATATGTTCTCTATCTATTCAAACTGATTAACATTTGTTGTGGACACTGTGGTGCATCACTAGTCAGCCGGAAATTGCATTATGCTGTAAAACTACAGAAGCGCCTTTTGGTAGCAAAGTGTCAATGGTACGGTGTTGTAGCATCATTTAAACAATTGCAGGTGTTTTTATCATTCTGTTAAGGAATGTTGCAGTGCTAGTTGTCTTCTAGCATGTTTTATAGAAAGATACTTTACGTAATTTTCTACGTTGCAATGTGTTTTTATGTAGTCACAATGTCAAGCAGGGACTTGCGTACCCCCTGGACAGATGCTCCTGCTTACAGGATCATTGTACCTCAACTCTCATTGTTTTTCTTTACTGGCAAGGTGCTGAAACCCAACAACTAAGCACATTTCTCATCGCAATCGGCAAGACATTTTTTTACTTGCGAATAAACGGCAGTGCGCTTTCCGCTCTCAAAATGCCAACATACGTATTTGTCATCTCTGCTAAACTAAAATTACGGCCGATCTTATCCGAAACAAAGTGCGAGGGACAGGGACCCGAGATGGAACAGGAAGGCCAGGCAAGCACTAAAACTAAGGTCTTCTTGTTCCATCTTGTGTCCCTATCTTTAGTGCTACTTTTTCGATATGAATTGCTGAAAAATTGCCGACATTTCAGTTCTCGTAAGATCATATGTCCCCCTTTGTTACAATATTGAACGACTCAGTGTTCAGATCTGAAGCAGTGAGAACAATACAAGAGCTCATCAATACACAAAACACAAGTAACTTTCTAGGATCCATGCCCTATCTAATTTGAACACTACACAAGAACGATAAAATTCTCACAATTTCAAAATAGAACTGACCGTATGTGATCAGCAACAGCATGTAATTTGTATTGCGCAGCAGATTCCGCATGGAGTGCCAGTACCCTGTTGGGTCGGCCTGTTCCCGGGACACTTGTGCCCTGCTTGGTGGACGTGGTGGTTTGTCACGAAAACCTTAAAATAAAAAAGGCATTTATTCTCACAGAAGCACTTGATCTTGTATGGTGGCTAGCATCTGGTTCACTAGTACAACGAACACTGTTTGTGTAAAAAAAAATTTGGCTTCCTTTGTTGACATCAGATTACAATGTTACAAGAAGCTCGCACAAGACTATGTATACAGACTGCGTTGCTATGAAGGAGCCGTGGTGATAGTAAGCCCAAGAGGGCTGTATCAACAACTTTAAAATGAACAAGGTTAGCACATTATTTTGATTAACGGCCTTCATTGTTCAATAAGCCTCTTGTGATTGATCCAAGCAAACACTTGTCCACTCCTTCTGTCATGCATATGTTCATGCCAGCTAATTTTGCACATGACGAGTTTTAATGAACGTTTTCAAGCGAAAGAAAAGATAACTAGCTGCATACATATGCAATTCAAGTCCCTGAATTTGAAAATGTATAGCTGACATACCTGCTGTAAGTGAACAATAAAAAAAAAAGCTGACTTGAAATAGTAAACTACTTAGCAACGATCAAAATGCTGGGCTGTTTTTTGTGTTGCTGTAAGTAATGTGCAGCTAATTTTATTCACAAATGAGGCTAATTTTTTATTTTTAATTTGGTGTATGATACCAGAGATGACCTTTGCAGATGCGCGAGTGCGTGTGAAGCCCATGCAACAGCAACAAGTGTTGCTGTTACAAAAAATGAAGGATTACTTGCCAAATAGTATGCCGATAAGCACAACAGTGCTGAAGATGGCCACGCCATAGCACAGGATGGTCAAGCCACGTCCTATCTCCTCCAGGCCTTCAGCAGTGTCTGGCGACCCATTTACCAGTTGGGGAGGAACCAGAAAACCCAGCGCTATTCCCAACTGAAATGAGCCCACGGAAAATTATAGTGAATATAAAATTTTGAGTATGCACACATGCACATATTCTTACAGTAAGTCACGGCCGCACAGTAAGATGTGCCGACTCCATGCATTCGTTTGAGACAAATTGTGCACAGCAGATGTGTTTAGTTCATTCCTTTGCCCTCTCCCTCTGCTTCTCTTTAAACCTTCGCACATTCTTTCTCCTTTCCATGCACTGTCAGTCAACAACTCATAATTTGTACTGCATTCTTTCAAGACAAGTGGAAATCGTCCAACAACCTGCTTTCATGAGTGCATGGGCTGACTAGTGCAGACTGGTGGCGACGGCAGAGGGGTGCAGTTGCAGGCAAGCAGACGCACAAACACAGCAAAATGCAATTTTGTGTGAATTTCGTGGTAATAGGTTGAACATCACAAGAATACCTGTAAAAGTAAGAGCTAATACAATATAATGTCATAACAACACCAGTACGTCGGTGAGATAACAAATATTTCAGTGTGTTTTCACTTCGTTCATTGTAGAAGTTTTAGAAGCAAAGTTGAACCTCTTGGCCCATAAAAATAAAGGAACTATAATAACATACAGTTTTTGAATAAAAAAAAGATTAACTAGGGATTAACTAGCAGCCAGGTTCATTGACAAACTTAAATGCGAGTAGCTGAAAAATTTTTTGGAAGTGTTCATGATATTGGAAGTACCACTGAATCCGGTGACTTGTTTTCTAAATAATAGACAGTGACATTCGGCCATTCAAGAAATGTCAAGCAAACCACTGATAAAGAATCCACTCACTGAACAAAAAAACTATGAACCATCTCCCCCGAAGGGAACCCTGATAGGATGCGAAGCAGCAGCGGTGCGCATGGCGTTGACCCGGTTGAAACGGGCATCGACGCGGGTTCTGGAAGAACGGTTTAAAGCGAAACTCGGCGTAACGTTTACTTGAGTAAACGTTTGTTCGAAATGCAAAGACACAGGAAGCTGGACGCGTTGTACACGCTTGCACTCGGCTTCCTTCACTCGCACCTCGTCGGTGTTACCCGTGCGCCGTCTGTATTCTCGCACGCGATCGATGTTCTTGACTTGTCCCTCAGCGGTGTCGCTAGTCTTCCACAGCCGGCGTTCGGCTTCTGTGGCTCGCGCCTCGTCGGTTTTGACGTCCCCATTCACTAACTCGATCAGCTCGCTAACCCTTGCAACGCCGGCGAGAGCCGGGAAAGGTACGCGCACACTAGCGGGAAGCGTTCTGCAAACCCAGCTTCTTCTTACCGACAGATGGAACGAGGTAGCGCGGGTGAGATGATGCCTACGTGAGGAGTGGGGTCGGGCGTTGCGAGTGGTAGTGAGAGTGAAGCGAGAGAGAGCCAACATGTGGTGAGCGCGTGGCAGACGAGGCAGAGAGACATCACCGCGCACTGCTAGGAGGGCGTGAGCTACTTAGCCCCGCTCCAACACCTGTGGCGAGAGGAGCGGTGCGAACGGAGAGACATGCGTTACACAGACTAGTCAAAGAACTGCTTCGCATCTAAAAACTACTTAAAGCACTCATACGCAGTTTGACATTTTTGTTCTGGGAAAAGAAAGTTATAAGGTACCTGATTCCCAAAGACTCCAAGAGAGCATGCCCGGGAAACCTCCTGCGCACTGAACCAGACGGCTGCAAGGCGCGGTGGGATGCTCAGGATGAAGATTTGCGACACGGCCACGACAGTCTGGCCCACGAGGCACACCACAAATCGGTCACGCTCCACGCTCAGTACCTGCATGCACATTTACCATTGCTAAAATGAAGTATTTCAATAGCCACTAGCCACATGATGCAACAATTCAAGTGCAAAAAACCTCTACTGGGGTACGTCACAACGTGACATCACCGACGCACGTGCCAGGCAGTGGTTGGCAAAACACTCCTGACGGTGCCTCAGCATGGTACAGTGACATGGCGCTTGGCATGAGTCCTATTTCTTTTTAAAGCTTGAACTTCAGTTTACTGTGGCAAGATTAGATGCAATATGTGTTAAAAAACTTCTAGGTGGTCTAGGTGAGCGGTAAACTGTGCTACGAAATACTAGCCACGCTGGCTGACAATTTGTTTATCTTGTACAAGTGACAACATGTGGTGGCCTGTGCGAGGAAGAGCGGCATCATATTCGAAAATGAGCAATTGTGTATTGGAAGGCATCAACAGTATTTGTACACCTTTACGGACAATGAGATTGAGAACATTGTATGGTGTGTGCTGTGTGAATAACAATGCATCTTGTTTGCAAAAACATTGGCACTCGTTGAGGGCCAGTGGCAGTTTTTGGTTATGGACGAAACTTCATGACTCACTATTTTAGTCAAGGTAAAAATGCATTTAAAGCGAACATCTGCAGTTCGGTACACCTCAGTGTTCGCGCTGTGCGCAGAAAAAGAAGTGCATGATCTCCGGGCTGTACACAACTACGCATTAGCTATTAGCATGTTTTAACATTGCCAAAGCTACATATATGGCATGCCACAGCAAATATATAAACCCAATAAACGTACGATTCGTATTGTTGGAGACCCCATACGTTCTAATGGAAACAGTGGAGATCCTTGTTACTCATATACAGTTAAATCTGGACATAACGAAATGGACACAATCCAGAAAAAATTCGTTACAAAGAGGATTTCGTTATGTGCATGTTTGGTACAAGAATTTGAAAAAAATAAACGGACAAATAAAACAAAGGGGGAACTGAAGGTATAGCTCACCCAAGACAATTATTTAGCGATAAAGACTGCGTTATTATTGCGATAGCAACTATATGGACACTCTCTACGAGTTGTTGCCGTAGCTGCCATGGACAATAACGACAATAACAA
This sequence comes from Rhipicephalus annulatus, assembly GCA_013436015.1. NCBI lineage: Eukaryota > Metazoa > Arthropoda > Arachnida > Ixodida > Ixodidae > Rhipicephalus > Rhipicephalus annulatus. The sequence continues at coordinate 25,397 of WOVY01002521.1, read as the reverse complement.
GTCCAAATTGATATGATACCCCCCCATATCGTATCGTAACTTTTACAAGCAGGTAAAATCGGACGAGCGCTGCTCAGAGATTAAATGAGCTGGCCCATATCTATCCCGTGGAGGGCGCATACGATAACATCTCCCCGCGCGTTTGAACTGCGGTCGAATGCTGAAACAGAGGAAAACCATGCCTCTTGAACGAGCATCAAAAAAACGCGGCGGGCGTGCTTGAGTAGCAACAGTGAACTTGATTTAGAGGGCGCGGTCGTGATCGCTGGCGCGCGTACTATCTGGGCCGTTTTAAAGCCATGATACTGTGTCAAAAAAGCACTTCTCCCTGGAGCAGCCGTATTTTCTCACACCAACAATGTAGTAGTTCCGTGATATATAACTCAATAAAGTTTACTGCCAGCTTTGCTTCGTATATTAAAATTTATTGCTCTCGCATTCATTGCATTAAATTCAACGTGCCATTGTGTTGGCAGAGCTAATCGGCTAATCACGAAGGCTACGGCCCTGCGAACTATCGGCGCGGCGCAAGACGGCAAAGCGAGTGACAAGTCACTTCCGAAGATCTGGAGTGGTCAACGTGGTCTCGGAGAGTTTCGACCAGCGCCTAGCATGACATTATCTCGATAGTAACGACACTGTTATCCGCATAAATGCGATAACAATGAATTGCAAGGTAACGCACAGGATGGCAAGGAGATCAAAACCTGTCCCGCATTTCTCACGCAGAAACGACGCACGAAACATACTCACAGGTACAGATGAACGCGAATAAGCGTCTTAGTTGCTACTTCGCTGTGTCTGAAAAGCGCGGAGACTATGCAACAATTGCAGTGACCTTTGTGCACCCGGTAACTGCAACAGAATTGTTCCCTTGAAAACCCACCACGATATAAGGGCGCGCGAGTGAGCGCCCCCCCCCCCCCCCTCCTCTCCACGGGACGAAGTACGTGTGGGAGATGAGAGCACCCGTCGCCGCGTCGTGACGATGTGGCGATTGTTGGTAATGCTGAAAACACGGTAGCACCACCCCCCTCCCAATATAGCCCCACTCCCCTCCCCAAGCGGTAAAAGGTTGATATAAATAGCTTGCTGTTTGAACGTGGAAGGAGGTGCCACTTTGTAGCTCAGAGGTTAAAGCCTCATGCTTCAGAGGTCCCACGTTCGATTTCACGCGCCGGAGTTTTTCTGGATTATTTTTCTTTCTTTCGTTTTCATATATATAGATACGTATACATATACAGTGAGCGACGTCGTGCCGAAAATGAAGAGCGAACGACACAAATACCGTGGAAGACTACTCGATAAAGCGCTCTCCATATGCAGCGCGGCTATGCAATGCTAACTAAAAGCGTAACAACGAAAAGTGGCATCACCTGTGTCATCTTAGAGCAGATCACACTTCTGCAGCAATCGGTACTGCCAACTGAAGTATTCTTTTTTTCGTTTGTAAGTTTGAAGGAGGGGGAGGCACATCCGCGCATGCTCCCGCAACGGCAAGAACAGCAGCAACACCCTGCCGGCCTTGCGCACACCACCCGTGCACAATAACGAGCGCTCGCTCTCGCTTGGAAGTCGCCAGGACCACGACCACGCTGTGCGAGGCGCCGTAGCTACGCGCTTCAACAGCGGCGGGAGAACCGCGGAAAATTCATGCTCGTGCCAAAATAATAAAATCCAAGGCAGGATTCCTAGATTGTCTATGGCCAAAATTCGTTATATCAACGATGTCTCCTGCTATTACTTTATTACATAGATGTCGCAAATACATGGGTTTCTATGGAGTAACTGCGGGGAACAGAAAACTTCCTAATATCGGGAAATTCGTTATAGGGAGCTTCGTTATAGGCAGATTTAACTGTACTTGTTACCTTAACTGCTTGATCTTTATGCATGGTATCGAACCGGATGTAATATCTGCTTAACCTCCTGGCCTTTCTCTTCGCTTCTTTCTCAATCTTTATGAAGCGGCGGTGCCACTTACAAGTTGTGTATAGGGTTGTAGGCATCTGATGCAGCGAGGCAACTGCGCACGAGATCATCTGTATAAACCGCATACATTCAGTGGGTCCCGAGGAATGCCGAAGGAGAGAACTTTTCCTTAAATTTTACGGGAATTCGCTAACCTCAACCTAACGCAAGGCAAATGTGTTTCTTTTTATTTATATTTTTTTCCCATTCATCCCCGATCAAAAGGTTTTGCAAAGTGAGAGTCTTATCTGTAATTTAACCCACAGCAGCTCAAAACCATGCTGTCGTCAGTGCTGTACCACATATAAAACTGCAGTGCACATGTCTCAGCGGAAATTGAGCACGTTCACAACCATGCCATGCAAATATTTCTCAAAGCAACCAGTCACCGTAAACGTCGAAGAGGCTAAGATTTTTTTTTTTTTATGGCTGCGATCTACGATGACCAAACTGCCCCACGTTAACCCAACAGAATCGTGCATTGTAGGCAGTGACCCTTCCCTTTAAAAACTGGGACTTTAGCAAATAGCAATTTGCAGAAATTTCTGTTGAAGGAATGTCGAAACACGCCACGCCCCTATGCAGTAACATCCTGCCGGCGGAACCTGTTGTGAACCAGCACCTGCTCCGAGGGAAAGGATGGTTTGCCCTGCTTGCTCGCAGCGACGTCGCACTGTTTGCAAACAAACAGACGTAGGCTATTGCAAGCCACAGAAGTTTGTGGATGTTCATATTCAAAAACATAGATGTACCAACAATAGAGGAACTGAGGTTTCATCGTTTTAACATTGTCGTTTTTCGTCTTCTGAGATTTCAAAGCTCAAGTATGCACAAGATTATGCAGCACCCAATTGTGTATTTAATGCTAATTAGACATAGCTCAAGTGTAGGATTGTGGGCATTGTGCCATTATGCAAATGGCAAAGGAAACTAGGCAAGCTACTGGAATGTTGCCACATGCATGATTAATGATGCTGTGTCAAACTGCACTGTCTAAATGCATCAGGGTGCATACTATATGGTATATTTAAATGAATGTATCTATAAGCAGACAATGCTTAAAAAAATGCCCATGTTAGTGTCTTCAAAAAGTTTGTCATTAATCAACATGTCTGCAACTTTTCTAGAAGACAGTTTAGCTGATTGCTAAAAAATAAATTACACATATATAAAAAAACTTTAAACATTCACTTTTTGTCTTTCCCAGGGCTTCCATCCCAGGTGAGACAATCATTTACTAATATAGGAATCAGTACAATTAAATTAACAATTGAAAGCTCGTCACATTGAATCAAGCAAATTCAAAAGGCAAGTTGAAGCCAGACCTTGATCCATGAGCCAGCACAAGTTCCCAGTGCTCCTAGGATAACAACAAATCGAAGACCTCGTCGTTCAAGCAGCCAGGAAGCAGGGAAGATGAGGGGTATGTAGGTCACCATGTACACCACTGCTGTCCAGTTCACCGTGAGCTCATCTATGTTGTAGTATTTCTGCATGAAACATAAGTTCACACAGCCTAGCTGTCAACCCATTTCTTGGAAGGTACATCTTACTTGCAAGTGCAACAAGTGAAAATAGGTGCAAGTAATGGGCCCACAAATATAGCGGCTAGTTTCATGGTGACGATGACTGCATTGGTGCTGATAGCCAATAATTACCATAAAAAATTTGTTTGCGGGTGATTGAGCATTCTAACAACAGAGCAAAATCTAGAAAGGACTACATGAGTACTGTGCACACACACTTCAAAAGGGGTGCCTGCCAACGATCCAAATGCCATACTGGACCTGTGCATGGTGTGGCCAGTGTGACTTTCCGATATTATTTTTATTAGTGATGATCTCAAGTACAATACCAAAAAGATCTGCTGTCCAACTACTGGTTACTACATAGTTGCAGCAATGCCATTTTCGCAAATCTTTGAATTGTAAAGGAAGCAATAAATAACATGCATAATCAAGTAACGTGAAGGGCTCGACTATAAGAGTGAACCCAAAATATGATTATACAGTCAGTCACAACCTAGGAATAAATACAAGCTCCACCTGCAAAGGCGCGGCACTTGCCAATCACCTCGGTAAGAGAGAAGTTCTGTAAGCAGGTCTTCTTTTAAACCATAGGTACATTTTCTGTGTTAATGTAATAAGGGCACGCATATCAAAAACTAATGGTTCATCGTCCTACTAAAATTCTCATTTTTACTTAACAGTGATGTCAGAAACTTCAGTGAAATTTGCCGGCATGTTTAAGTTTTACACTTAAAACCAGCGCATCGACATGTGCATGTACACGTACACCAATTATACGAAACACACTAAGTATGCTCAACGTCACGAAAATGAGCAAATGTGGTTGTACGTGACTAGTACTCTAAATCGTTACTCTCTCTTTCTAAACACACGTGACATCTATGCAAATTATTTCTGGATAGAACAGAGAACGCAGTGCGTGGCGCTTGCATTTAATCAAGCAACTGCAGTTTGTTCACACGTACCATGACAAGGTTGGTGATGATGGAGTACTCTATCCACTGGAAGGCGTTCGTCATGGAGTAGAGGATGAACAGGGTCAGCTGCACGAACCGCCAGGCGTACACGCGCGTCATCATGTCCCCCATGTCGGTGGACGAGGCGGCACCGCTGCTGGCCGCCACCGGCGAGAGGGGCGAGGACGCGGCCGAACCATCATCGGCGCCGCCTGCAACATCAAGGACGGCAAAGAAGCCATGAGCACACCTGCCATGCTTTTAACTATCCACGCGCAGGTTGCATTGCCACGCATTCATTCGGCCACGACTTATCGTGCATCGCACGGAAACACTGCGTCTACAGTGCACGCATTACCCCGCCGCGGTGGTCTAGTGGCTAAGGTACTCGGCTGCTGACCCGCAGGTCGCGGGTTTGATTCCCGGCTGCGGCGGCTGCATTTCCGATGGAGGCGGAAATGTTGTAGGCCCGTATGCTCAGATTTGGTTGCACGCGTTAAAGAACCCCAGGTGGTCGAAATTTCCGGAGCACTACGGCGTCTCTCATAATCATATGGTGGTTTTGGGACGTTAAACCTCACATATCAATCAACATGTGCACGCACCTTTCTGTGAAACGCCGATCCGTTGTCCGAGCAGTACGTGGCAGTGGATGAGGATTACTTCGAAATCCCGTCGCACACCGACCAGCGACTTACAAGGCATGGCATCAGTGTTGGGAGGCATATCGAGAGAATGCTGCCGCCGATCCGTTGCCCGGGCTGTACTGGACCCCCGCGATTCCGGGTTCCCTTCGGGCGCAGCCAACCGATGCCATCGACGGCGAGATACACAAATATGTGCAGGCGTACTACACCGAGATCGCGGATGATAAACAGACTTTAAGAAGATGTGACTCAAAAGGAAGTGCAGACGTTGCTGTTTATGTTTCTTGACAGCGTACTTGACGCAGTAAGGATAGCTGCTCGCCAAACAGAAAAATAAAAAAAGAAGTGACGCCGAACCGCCCGTTACAGGACCACCCGGAAAGACCACCTTGTCCGATTTACGGCGCAGAGCGGGCGCGCGCGCGACTCCCAGAAATTTTCCACCGCGGTGCTCTGAATCTTTGAAAAGTACAACTGTCGCTCGTGGGCCCTCTATCTCCTGAAGACCAGGCAATCGCGCTGTCGGTTTCGCCTATGAGAGGGGGTCCCCGCAGTCCGTGCTCCAGCCTGTCGCCGGCTGGCCGATAATCAACGGCGCCGAGCCACCGCATCACCACAAAGCCGCGCTCGTACACACTGGCCCTCAGTCTCGTAATGTGTGCCCAGTGTCCACACGCGTCGACCACTGGGGCCGGCGGCGTCGCACGAATAGACACGGCGTGGCAGTCGTCCCGGCGTCTGTCGCTGTCCTGCAGCCAATTCGTGAGCTGTTTGTCCCGGGACCATGCTTGCAGCGTGCCTTGCACTTGCATGCTTGCACTCACGGCGGCGCCTGGCCACGCGTCTACGCGTCGCCTGATTTGAGTATCGCGCGTTCAGATAGAGCGTGCCTTTTGCCCTCCGGAGACTTCCGCATAGCTGGTGATGTCCAAGCGTAACCGTTTGCCCCCCTGCGGCTAGCACCAGCAAGCAAAGGTGATAACATCGAATCAAGAATGCGGGCGTGGCAATGAACGCCGACGTATCGCGACTGGTGGTGCAAGTAGAGCTTCAATATGTAGCAGTCAGTTGCTTTTTCCATTGTCTTGCATCATTTCCACGTTACAGAGCGATTATCTAGGGCAACTGTATATGATTTGTCGTTCTCTTTTAAATGCAACCGATTTAATTCAGTTTGGTTTCACTTTAATAACAGCATGCTTGTCTTTCATATGCACCGTTGGTCTTGAACCTCCAGATAGCATCCTCTGGAACATTTACTATACATCTGTACAGTGCTGGGCTCAAGCACCTCAGTAGGAAATCCACGCGCTCCGTCCTAGCTAACTGCCGCGCGACCTTGAGATCCAGAAGGGTCCTTTTCGTGTAATGGAGCGCACGGATATGATGGTGTCATCGAACCTCTCTAGCTTGGTCGATGGAGGCCGCAGACGCGTTCGGATGTCCGCCCCACGTTGGTTCTGTCACCACACTCATTCCCCTTAGTTTCTCCGAATTTTACTTCAAGGGTTTCGAACACACGGACGGCCCACGTGGTCACCACACATCGAAACAAAACCGTGGTACAAAAAGCTCTATCAATATATTTGAGAACCGGTGTCCAGATTTGCCATTCGGCACTGCTATCGATGTTTCTCGAATCCTTACTTCAAGTCAGAAGAATTCAATTTTAAACATTTAAATAACACACCTAAATATTTGTTTTTTCCTAATATTACCGAATGCAATAACCTTAATAACTAAGCTAGTTGTTTCACAATCATCTTTAAGACTTCTTGATGCGCAGCGCCAACAGTGAGTGTCTGAGGCTTCATTACGGGCATGTGCACATGCTCGTTTATTTCAGTCACTGCCATAACGATTATTCTCCAGTAGTGATCATCTTTAATGTAGCGCTGTCTTAATTACATGCTTTTATTTCTGTTTATTGCGAACCGTTGTCTTGAAAGCGTGACCTCTTTTATTATTTATCTGCCAATTTGTACATTGAACAAATATACATCCATCCTGTTAAAGCCCTATGCGAGTGCTAGTATTCATTAATCAATCAATACCCTTCAGAAAAATAGCCCATATATGAGATATGACAAAAGCTTCTATTCGTTTCGGATGATAACGTTAGCTATCTTGTTATAGACAGCCATTCCAGTTAGCTAGAACTTCCTTGGCCCCCCGTACCTCGCGGCACTGCATTTACCGACTGCGGCTCGCTGAGTGAAGTGAGCTTGAGAGCGCTGCCCTGTATATATTCTTTCCTGTAAAGCTGAGGCGAGCGTGTTCCCAGAACAACTGCAGAAAATGTGGCCCCACCTCGTTTCCTTACATTACCACTTACACTATATATTACCACTAACCACTGACACCTCCTTACCTAACAAGGGCATGCGGGGAACCAGGAGAGGTGACCCTCATTTGTCGTACGCTTATCACCATTAGCGGAGCGTTGATTGAAGTGGAATCTTTGCAGAAGAATAAGTATAGTGCACAAGAGGGCCAGCCCTCAACTCTTATCTCGTTGGCACGAACACTTACAACCCAAGTCGCACTTCACGGTGCGACACTCCAGAATGTTGATACCGACAACACAAAGCATTTCGTTCGTGGGCGCTCTTTAAAGCGCTGGAAGCATTCGCTATATTAACAAGGATCGGCCCTCGTTTTCTACAACAATCAGTTTAAGAGCTCTTTGTGAATATAGTATGGAAATTTTACCTGCGCCGCTTCTTTAGCCAAGCAGTACACTCTTAGGACAGACAGTTCAGCTGTGGTTGGCAACGATTAATCCTTGAGTAAAGTGAGGCGAGTAACGTAATAATAGTACGATCACTCGTGGGGCTTTACGCGTTGTGATGACGGGCCACATCTTAGCGGAAGGCTCCACGCATTTCGACCATCAGTGGCGATTTTTGCCACGATAAGATTGTTCGCGCAATACAGGAGGCCACACCACCTTGAATTTCCCACACCAGAAGCTGTGACGTCGCAGATTTTTGACGGCGTCTGCGGCGGGCTACGTAATTGTAACATCACGAAAAATTATTTACATTGTGTCATAAGGAACGCCGACATTTAAAACAGCAAGTTTCAGAGAAGTTGAACTAACAGGGCCAAAATGTGCAAACGTAAACGCTCCAATACGTGACCTCACACTGACGTTAATGGGTTGAAGTTTCGGAGCGAAGTTAAAACATAAAACTTGACTTTAACCTTTATTTCATGATGGTGAAAGTAATGACAATAAAGTGTTGAAGGAATAATTTGTCTGCATAAACTGATTTATTGTTCCACTTTAAAGTCCTTTAAACGTGCACCTAAATCGGAGTACAACACGGGCCTCTAGCATCACGGACACTATAGAGACGGCGTTTTGTCTGGTTTTAAGAGTTTACTATATTTCCTTTTCTAAGCCAAAACATCGCGTCGATTTGCAGTGGCCGTGCGACTCACCGTGAACTTTGACCTGGCCGTTCTTCTCCATGTCGCCGAGAGGCACCGCCTTGACCCCGCCGGTGGCACCTGCGACAGAGCGAGCGAGAGACGCGCGCACCGTTCAGTAACAAACACGCGCGGTGCACAACGAAGGCGTGCGTCACGCGATCTGTTCATACACTGCCAGTCGACAAGCCCGCGCGAGACCAGACCGACACACACGACACGAGCAGGGAATCTTCGCAACACACTCTCGCCGCAGTTGACTGAACCGTCATCATCGTCTACAATCGACAACGCGCACTGGAGACGCGCGGGTTTGGACTGGGAGCGTAGGCGTGGGCAAAGCTCTCCGCAGGAGGGACCAAGTGTCATCTTCCCCCTCCCCACTTTTCCCCGAAAGAAAAGTTCCGTCGTGGATTCAAAAATTAATCGAATAGTGTTCGAATAGTTTTGAAATAGTAAGGCAACCGTTTTCAAAGCAGCCTCAGACTGGTAAGATATTTTCTAAAACACCCGAAAAATTCCATAAAACTTTATTTCACACAAATATTCACAAGTTCTAACAAAAAAAAACATTGCGATTATTACCCACAAAGATAACCACAGTAATTCAAACTGAGGCAAGCTCGTATACAGCAGCAAATGAGAGCCTTGGAATTGTATTGTAACTGCTGGCTGAAAGATAGCAGTGGCTACAGCATTTATAACACCACTTTCATAAAGTGGTGTCTTCGCAAGGTAGTACCTTCACAAGCTAGTATTATCATGAATACCACGGTGAAGATTAGTAAATTGGTGACACTTTCGCATCGCCGACACGAGAGTTTTAAGTAGACACGCCTTCATCCTATGATAAACACGGCGTAAATAAATGGACTGCATTAATTTAGACAATTAGATGCTGGAAACAAGAAAAGTTATCCCCTGCGGTTGCGAAGTCTCGCTCCTCCGAAAACTTTTCGTCGTTGCTGATTACTCAAATAATATTCAACAAATATTCGTTATTTCCAATATTCACTATTCAACTCGAGTACCCAATCGAATAGAACGCCATTAAAATTGTTATTCGAGACGCCCAAATATTCGCACACCCCTGCTAGCAGTCCTTTGTGGGTGTACCCAGAATACATCAAAATAAAACACTAAATACACGTGGTACTATATCTATTTCATTATTACGGTTGTGTAGACTGTTCTCGGGCGAAAATTCGAACGGCCCCACTAAAAGTCCAGTAGGTACATTTGCGTAAAGAATATGACGACACGAACGGAAACCACAGGCGAACCGCGGTTTTGTGGGTGTTTTTTTTCTTTTTTCAACAGCTAAATTTGCAACCTCTCAGCTAGAACTTGTTCGCTTAACAAAAGTATTTCAACATCCGTTAAAAATGCTTGTATGCGAGTTAGGAACATTCAAAGTTAGACTCACGCTATTTCACTTGACAGCAGGTGATGTTTCCACGCTATATTTAAAAAAATATTAATAGCAACAAAACGAAGCTGTTATAATGAAACAGTGTCTTGTTTTCGTCTTAAACAAACTCACACTTGGAAAGCAAACCGGTCTTTCACTTTATGGTAGTGCACAAAACATTCAATATTGCAGAAATGGTTATTTCGATTTCGTAACACGCTGAAATGATAACTTTTCCGTTCGTATTCATGATGAGTTAGGGTTTGCTACGTCACGACGACAGAGTAACGCGAGTGTTTGGACAAGTAGTTCGTCGTCAAGAAAACTTCAACAGCGCGGGGAAGGAACACGAATGGACGAAAAGAGATTTGACTCGGACAATCATGGCACTTGTCCCTGTCAGCTCTTTTTTCGTGCATTCATGTTCTTTTTCTCCGCACTGTTAGAATTTTTCTCGATGCGACAGAAGGGCCCACGGTACTCCAGACCCCTGCTATAAGAAAATATGTGATAATATCATATATAATAATATATATATATATATATATATATATATATATATATATATATATATATAGATATATAGTACTATATATTATATTATATATATATAATATAATATATATATAGGAGGAGGAGGAGAAGGTAGAGGAGGAAAGCACGAAAGTCAACCAGACGAGCGTCCGGTTTGCTACCTACACCACGTGAAAGGATTGAGGGACGAAAAGAGAGAGATAGAAGAAAATAAAGAAAAAAAGGTGAGTTTAAACTAGACTGCTGCTTTCGATAGTACTGGACGCAGGACTTCAGGCATATGACGAAACATTCAATAGTCAGTCAGTTCATAATGCTTATTGAAGGCCTGTGAGCACTGGACGTAGAAAGTTAGAGCAGTAGTTGTGCGATGAAGGTGGGGAGGGGAGCCTTGATATCTAAAGTACAATATAACAGCGAGGCCGCTGACGCTCTCCGTAATTTGTCTCTCGGAAACAGAAATGATCATCATCATGAACGAGCACGCGGTCTCTTCGTGCTCTTCTTCATCTTCGACTTCTGCTTCGCTCTGTATAGAGGTGCGCCGACGATTCTGAGGCGTGGCCTGCAATAACCCTGATGTGAGAGAGAACGAGTACAGAAAGAAAGAAAGAAAGAAAGAAAGAAAGAAATAACGAACGAAAGAAAGAAAGAAAGAAAGAACGAAAGAAAAAAAGAAAGAAAGAAAGAAAGAAAGAAAGAAAGAAAGAAAGAAAGAAAGAAAGAAAGAAAGAAAGAAATTCTTGCCAAGAAAAACGCCAGGCTTGTGCTAGAAGAGCGGCCTTTCGGTGCCTTTTCAAAACACTCATTGGGTAACTATAGTGCAAGCACACTTGCTTGATACCCACTAGGGCATTATAATAAACTTTTGGGTGGTAGGCCGGCATTCGCTATGCTATTTTTCGTCATTGTTCTGAGAAGCGTGGTATCCGCTAAACACTTGCAAGGATGATTTGATTGATTTGTGGGGTTTAACGTCCCAAAACCACCATATGATTATGAGAGACGCCATAGTGGAAGACTCCGGAAATTTGGACCACCTGGGGTTCTTTCACGTGCACCCAAATCTGAGCACACGGGCCTACAACATTTCCGCCTCCATCGGAAATGCAGCCGCCGGAGCCGGGATTCGAACCCGCGATCTGCGGGTCAGCAGCCGAGTACCTTAGCCACTGGACCACCGCGGCGGGGCCAAACACTACCAAGGAATTTCGTGTCATTTGTTCGTGCAGTGAGTGGCGACAATGAGGATTTATGGTTGAAGTGGGTATGCGCCACAGTTAATAGGTGAACAACAACAAGCTTTTGTAATGGGTTGGAGCATAGGACGGCCCACTCGTTCGCATTGTGCGACAACTGCTTGTTGTTTCGCTATTTTAAAAACGCTTTACAAGTCGTATTAACGCGATTGCTTTCCCGACATTAATCCTGCCCAAGGCAAGTTTGCCAACAAGTCACAAGCATCAGCGTACCTCTGTGGTAGACTGCAGGGCTGGCACCCAGCCGACTCGGGTCCGATCCCTACTGTGCCTCTAGTGCTAGGTTTGCCAAGTCACAAGCACCGGCGTAGCTCAGTAGTAGAATACTGGGCTAGCACCCAGGTGCCCCTGGGTGCTAGCCCGGTAGCTCAGACCCGGGTTTCAAGCCTTATATACCGTTTTCTTTAAATTTCGTGCTATGTGGTTACAGACACCGGCGGCGGCGGCCGAATGCGCGTGACACGAGTTGTGATTTCATGTAAAACACAATCTTTCACTGTAAAACACAATCTTCGGGAGGCCGCACTGAAACCAGAGTACCTCCTCCATTCAAAGGCGAGCATCAAAGCATTCGTCTATCCAGGTACTCCAGCAGAGCAAAGGGAAGTGAGCGTGACGAGGCGAGATTATTATTATTATTATTATTATTATTATTATTATTATTATTATTATTATTATTATTATTATTATTATTATTATTACCGTCATCGTTGTTGTTGTTGTTATTGTTGCTGTTGTTGTTATACTCCCATGCGGAGAGAAGCTGTGGGATTCAAATGTCTTTGTTGCGTGCTTGCTAGTACAATGTGTCTCCACTTGTGAAATAAAAATGTACAAATTCTGATAAACAACCATTTAGCTTCTCAGTCACTTTTGTGACTAACTCGTTGGTGCGAGAAAATAAGGAAGCAGTATAGACACTCAAAGAGGGACGTTATTTAAAGAAAAAAAAATTGCAATAATGAGAGAGAGAGAGACCTAGCGATCTAGCAACACTTGACACCACACTCGGCCTGCCAAACACGGCGTCAGGCTTGCTAAAAAAGAACTAAAATAAAGGAACGGCTTTCGCACTAGCCCATCCCGAAAAAATGCAGAAACCTGCGATCGCTTTGCACTGCGTAATAAACACAGGTGGGCTGTGCATTGCCGCAGAGATGCACGTCTATCTTGCATGCGTCATCGTAAACACACGTGAAAATCAAAATTGCACGACAGCTATTACGTCGGTGAATCGTAATGAACGTCTTGTTAGCTTAAAGGCAGGATGCAACTCTTGCAGTTTGTGCAGATGAATGTAATTACGTGAAAGCAGTGGAGATGAGCACCCACTTTTATTGAGCCAGTCTCTTGCTTTATGGAAGTCTGCAGAACATTCCATATTTCAGATGTGGCAATTTCAGTTTATGCAACTGTGTGAGCCGAGCCCCATACATCTTTGTGGAGCGTTCACCCTCGTCGGGATCACCATGTGGAATGAGCTCTTTCTCTATCTGCCTCTGTTTACCTAGGTCATAAATGATGAAACGATGGCACCCTTTTGACAGATGACCACCCATGACGAACAGATTAAAAGTCCAATCTCCTTAGCAAATACCACGCGTGCAATGCACACAACTATAAGCCAAATGCGTAGGCTCTGCGAACTGCACTGCTCACGTTGCGCACGCTTCTTTTGTTTGTTTGTTTGTTTGTTTGTTTGTAGTTGTTGTCTTTTTGACAATTTTTTGCCAATGGAGGCAAATAATACAAAGGACAATTACTGGTACGGAGACACAACCTAATGGAGCCAACCATTACAGAAACCACGGAAAGCACATGAAACGCTATTTGTAGTTTATAATTGAAGTATAAACAGTTATCACACAAAATGAGTACGATTTAAACGGATGACACGAGAAATGACCACTACCCACACACGGATGCTGTTGCGATGCAGCTGCTGACACGCTTTCCCAGAACGACAAGTCTGCCCCGCCACGGTGGTCTAGTGGCTAAGGTACTCGGCTGCTGACCCGCAGGTCGCGGGTTCGAATCCCGGCTGCGGCGGCTGCATTTCCGATGGAGGCGGAAATGTTGTAGGCCCGTGTGCTCAGATTTGGGTGCACGTTAAAGAACCCCGGGTGGTCGAAATTTCCGGAGCCCTCCACTATGGCGTCTCTCATAATCGTATGGTGGTTTTGGGACGTTAAACCCCGCATATCAATCATCAAGAACGATAAGTACCTCACGGACATCGTGTGACCATACGATGAAACATGGTTCGCTGTAAAAAAAGCGAACTAGCAGCGATTGGTTTCCAGCTGGTGTACCTGTCTAATTTCCTCATTGTAGGGGGAAAATGTATGGCGAATTTTTAAAATGAGATTTTACGTTACGCACTTCCGAAAACCCTTTTTTTAAAGCGTGCGCGTTAGATAGCCCAGCACAACTCCCAAAAACCGCTTACGTTTTTGGAACGTCACTTCCCGAAATCGCACGGCTTACCAACCACGGCGCAAATAGCTACCAGCATTAAAAAAAAAAATGGACGCCAACTCGAACCACGATAGGGGCGACGATCCCGTACGAGTGTTAGACATGTGTATGTGATACCATAGCTAACGCAGTATAGTATCGATGTGGTATACATGACCCCACAAACGTTTGCATCTCATAAAACTAACACAGTGACTCAGTAGCTGTAGAGTTCCACTGCGGAACAAGCAATGATTGGTTTGATTTCCGGCCACATTCCATAGCGGAAGTGGCGTGTATACACCGTACCGTATACGTTAGCGTATACACTGTGCCTCGGATGCACGTTAAACGACAGATGGTAGAAATGCATCCGGACCTTTCCGCTGTATAACACGGAGTCTCACACAGACACCGCCAACCGAGTTTTGGACGTTAAGCCTAAATATTTAGCTCAACTTGATCCCTTCTCAGCATAAATGCATGCAAAAAAAAAAAAGAACGGGCGATATAGTTGCAGAGCGGCAAAGCTATAGAAGGATATATGAACGATACGGTCCCTATAGCCTGAATAGTTCTTCTGCGAAGACGGCGTTTACGGGCGGCACTATACACATGCATGTGCCACCCGCTTCTACACAGACACAACATTTGTACGCATATATAAGAATGCCCAAACATGCGTTCACCTGTTCCCAGGGCGAGGCATAGCAGCGGCCACAAAAAGTCGAACACGAAGGCTCGCAGTGAGCTGAACAGACGCCGCAGACGAAGTGCACCGCGACCATTCTTGCGCACCAGCTGACCATCGCCAGCTCCGGTGCTTCCACCACGTGCAGCACTTGCCGCACAGACGCCACGATTGCGACTACCGCTAGCACCACCAGTAACGCCACCACCACCACCACCAGAGAGGGCGGAGCGCCAGTTATTTCCAGGAATCATCTCGGCGATCCACCGTGTACAGTATATAGAGAGTCATACAACGTTCGGAGTCACATTTTACACGCAGTGCTCGATTGGTCGCCTACATGAAGCGCGCGCAGCGACAGTCAACGATCATTGACGTTTCGCTTAGCGAATCGCAAGGACGTGCAAACACGGGTGCCGCGGACATAAAGGCGCCTGCGGTAGACGCGCGCGTCGGGAAACAAACGCCGGCGCGGCACATTCCGCGGAGTCGCGGAAAATATCCGAAACGGCTTCGTGGTTATCGTGCACGGCTGCGCGCTAAGAAGCGGGTACCTGGCCGTTTTCCAGAGGCCTACCCGTGCTCGCAGTCTCAGTTTTTTACGACACCTGATATTCGCGCACAGGCGCAGTACGAGACACTGTTCTTCGTACGATGCAGGTTTTCGAGAGATATAGCTGTACGCGTGGTCATCGGTGAACCGAGTCTATAGCAGTTAATGGATAGTAGACGTCATTCAAAGACGTCCACGCTGACGGCCGCACTTCAGGGGTAAAAAAGTAAATCTAACGGAGCTATAAAGTCTTAGGAAACTGGAGTACCACGCATTCCAAACGTGGAGGGTATACAGGTGTTTTAATTTACATTGCAATGAAAGTAACTACGCACTTAATATTGTTGTTATTTTCGCAGAGGTCGGACTGTCATCGCTGCACCGAATAATAAAGCCCAGAATCTTTTAGTTTAGCGTATGTTTCTTTGCAGCACTTCCACCTCGATTTGCATGGGCCAGAAGAAGTGCAGCATGCAGCTCATTTATTTATTACTTTCTTATGTTTATTTTTAGTGCATCAGTGGTGGGTATAGTATGGGTTCGACCAATTTCCAGGGCACGTAGTTGCTGCGGGTTTTCTTTTGGCAGAGTTAATTCCTTATTGCGGAGTCACGAATCGCCTATATAGATATATACGGTGGTTCGCCCTGATAATTAATGTTTGCAGATTAACGTATAACTTAATTTTACATTATATCACATGCTCGGATTGGAAACGATGCTGGTCACTGCTAGTAGGACGGCGTACGTTAAAAACATTGCGTCATAGTGTCAGTGTAGCCATCTTTCAACTATGTCACAAAATATAGATGTGCATCATGCCACACCATACGTCTCGCCAACGACTCGCGCATCAGACCACATGCAGGGTTCGCCGAAAACGCCACACAATTTTCCTACGGTTGTGGTTGGATGAAGGAGACATTTCGTTCCCGCAGGAAACTGGGGCTGTGCGACGCTGGTGCACTGCCATTCGCGTCAACGACATAACGGGGTCTGTGAAGCGTAAAAAAATAAAAAAATAAAAAGAGGATTGTCAGTCAATCGGCCTCTTTTCTCTCTCTTTCTCTTCTCTTTCCTCTCTCTCATCTTTATGCCCCCCTTCCGATTCCCCCAGCGTAGGGTAGCAAACCGGGCATGTGCCTGGTTGACCTCCCTGCCTCCTCTCTTGTTGTTCATCATCCTCCCCTCCTCGGTGAAGCAAAGAATAGACGTGCAAGAACAGTAAAAACGGACACGGAAACGACCAACTAGCTTGGGGAAAAACGTAATCCTCTACTGAGTCTCACGTGGAAGTTTGCGCCCTCCACGTAACAGCAAACTCAGATTGCGCCGTCGCCCAATGTACCCGCGGGACGAACGCGAAACCAATTTCGTTTCAGTGCTCTTCGAGACTGGATTCATGACAAAGGCGCCAGTTGCGGTCGCCAAGATGTATAAGTGTAATCACGGCCACGGAGCGGTGAAAAACATGTTTTGGTTGCGCCATATTGGAAAAGGAAGTGACACACGGGCTGCGCAAATACTGGCTATCTGTCGCATTCGACACCATGAGCATATATAGTCATTATCGTATTAATGAAATTTGTCATCGCGCTGCTGATCAAGGACATGACATTGTTTTACAATGGTTACCGGGTCATTGTGGCATCAGTGGCAACCACCTCGCCGACGACGCTTCCCGATGTGCCCACGATGGAGCGCCCACACTGTTAATACCCTTGTCAAGAGTAGACGCAGCTAGAGAACTTCGTCACATCGCGCATAATGCCACGCTTGCGCACTGGAATTCTCCACTTAACTCCAATCATCACCCTAAGAATCTTAAGTCCTTACGTCAGAAACAACTGCCATCCAAGATTTCTCGACGTGACGCTACAATGCTGTGCCGGCTGTGGACTGGGGTAGCGTTTACTAAGTCATTCAGCCATCGCATTGGCATGGCGGATTCATCCATGAGTGAAAGCTGCAACTGTATAGAGACTATTGAACATCTCTTGTGCCACTGTGTCCAATTTGATGAAGATCGCCGGACTCTCCAGTGTGCCTTCAATAGACTCGATGACCGGCCATTTATTGAAGCAAAGATCTTAGGAGCCTGGTCGCGCAGCACATCAGCACAGAAAGCCACACGAGCCCTCCTGAGATACTTGTCAGCAACTTCATTGAGGGACCGCCTGTGAAACTTGGCATTGTGTGTGTGATGTGACATGTGTCTATCCTTCTCCCTCTCTTTTACTCCCCCTCCCCCTCCCCATGTGTAGGGTAGCAAACTGGACGCATAGTCTAGTTAACCTCCCTACCTTTCCTACATTCCTTCTCTCTCTCTCTCTCTCTCTCTATTTACCACGAAGCATTACTCAAGAATTCTGACAGACGCACTTTACGTTATTTATCATAATCATCAGCCTGACTACGTCCACTGTAGGACAAAGGCCTTTCTCATGTCCCGCCAGTCAACTCGGTCCTGTGCTTGCTGCTGCTAATTTACACCCGCAAACTTCTTAATCTCATCCGCCCACCTATCCTTCTCTCTCCCCCTAACCCGCTTGCCTTCTCTAGGAATCCAGTGAGTTACCCTTAATGACCAGCGGTTATCCTGTCTACGAGCTACGTGCCTGTCTACGTGCTACATGTTCACTTCAACTATGATATCCTTAACCTCGGTTTGTTCCCTAATCCCCTCTGCCCTCTTCTTGTCTCTTAAGGTTACGCCTACCATTTTTCTGTCCATTGCTCGTTGCGTGGTCCTCAATTTAAGCTGAACCCTCTTTGTAAGTCTTCAGGTTTCTGCTCCGTAGCTAAGTACCGGCAAGATGCAGCTGTTACATACCTTCCTCTTGAGGGATAGTGGCAAATCTACTTGTCATGATTTGGAAGTGCTTGCCAAATGTGCTCCACCCCACTCTTATTCTTCTAGTTACTTCAGTCTCGTGGTTCGGCTCCGCGGTTATTACCTGTTCTAAGTAGACATAGTCTTTTACAACTTCAAGTTATTAACTATCTCGAAGCGCTGTTCTCTTCCTATTTACGTTATTATATAAACGTTAATACGTTATATTGTTTAGTGTTCTCCCGCCTTAACACTTCTGTGCCCCATGGAACACCAGACAAATGACTACGTAATGCTTTACTGGCGAAACACGGGCGCATATGTACTGGTGTAATGTACGACCCGTCAGAGCTGACCTACGATCTCCAGTATTTATTGAAAAGCGAGTTTATGAAAACCACCTTGTCTTTATTAATACGCCTTGTATTTCACGGATGGCTTTCTTCTAGGCGAATAGCAGTAATTGCACATGCTTTGTATAAAACAGACTGGAAAGTGGACCTCGTGGATACTGCACACCACAATTGATTGATTGATTGATTGATTTGTGGGGTTTAACGTCCCAAAACCACCATATGATTATGAGGGACGCCGTAGTGGAGGGCTCCGGAAATTTCGACCGCCTGGGGTTCTTTAACGTGCACCCAAATCTGAGCACACGAGCCTACAACATTTCCGCCTCCATCGGAAATGCAGCCGCCGCAGCCGGGATTCGAACCCGCGACCTGCGGGTCAGCAGCCAAGTACCTTAGCCACTAGACCACCGCGGCAGGGCCACACCACAATTGCAGCACACCCTGACACTGTAGATAACGGACGGCGCCCTGTACAGAACGTTAATAGGCAACACTTGTCTCTACGAGCACTGCACACTGCGAATCAATAGGGCACAGCGTAAGCAGGCAACCACGCGCTGTGCGTAGTGGACCACTGAAAACGGCTAGTTTTCCGCAGTGCGAACAGTGAACACCATACATAGTAAAACAACGTGCATAGTTAACGATGTGAGTGAGGTACAGCATGAATGGTGAACACTGGAACCGGGAGTACTGTATACCTTAGAGCTGTGGTTCTCAGATAGGGGCTCGCGGACCACAAGGGGTCCGCAAATCTATTTCGGAGGTCCCCAGACCAATACTCAAAAAGAAAAGGATATTTATTTATTTATTTATTTATTTATTTATTTATTTATGCCATTATTGATTGATGATTGATATGTGGGGTTTAACGTCCCAAAACCACCATATGATTATGAGGGACGCCGTAGTGGAGGGCTCCGGAAATTTCGACCGCCCGGGGTTCTTTAACGTGCACCCAAATCTGAGCACACGAGCCTACAACATTTCCGCCTCCATCGGAAATGCAGCCGCCGCAGCCGGGATTCGAACCCGCGACATGCAGGTCAGCAGCCGAGTACCTTAGCCACTAGACCACCGCGGCGGGGCATTTATGCCATTATTTTCTCAGACAACGGTTCCTTCTGACTTTTGATAAGCTCGACCGCATAGCACAATTGCAATGCGGCGGAACTGACCTATGTTTCCTCTTCTCATGAGTTAGTTGTAAAACTTTTGCAGTTTTCTACGAGATATGCACGCAGCCCACTTTTGCTAAGCTAGCTTATTTGAAGCTCAAACGTGGCTACGGACGTCATCACTTATTGACAAACCGTCGAGACAGAATCTGTGTGGAACTTAAGTTTGACCCTTCTTTACCGCGGAGAAATATAGGCACCCATTTCAAAGCTGCATGATCTGAAAACTTATGACCCCCCCCTCCCCCCTCCTTTCTATTTCATCTTACTGCAAGAGGTCCCCTGCTGTCGCTTCCAACCGTCAACAAGCGGTTCCCGAAACATCCACAGCTGAGAACCACTGCCCGATAGTGCAAGTGCATTCACGGTGTAAACAGTGCACAACGTGACAACTGCACACGGCATTTAGTGCATACCTTTCGTACCGTGCTGAACATCGAAAATGCTTGGTGCGCTGTGTTTATCGGTCATGCAAGCAAGAAAGAGACTGTGGGCGTGGGAACAGTAGGTATATCGCATACACGTTCCACGTCCAATGCAAACAGCTCGGGGCCCGCTCAGCAAAGATAACGGCAGCTCGCGACCGAGCGCAAGGCCCTAATGGACCAAGGGAAGACAAGGTGAGATAACGTCGTCGCCTCCGGCAGAACGCGTGGCGTTAGCCAAACTACGATACACAGCGCTGTCGCTAGTTTTTTTTTTTTTTTTAATCGGGTATATCATGATTTCAGGTATCAAACAGTACAGGCGTGGCACGTAACACGTTTAGATCTCATATCGTCCGAAGCAACGTGATGAACTACATCCCGGAAATTGCGGTGCGCGGAAAATTCCGCTGCTCGCGAAAGTTCAAGCCAACGCAGACAATAATACGTCTGCAGAGTAACAAGGATTCGTCGAGGCCCTGTTCCTGTGCTCCCTCTCTATGCAGCTGCTTGCACGTACACATGTATACGGCAAACCACATCCCGGCTACTGTATATAAAGAGCGTCATACGATGCACGACTTTTCACGGCGAAAAGACACGTATAATGAAGCATGTTCAATGTCCCGAAAGAAATAGGTAGCAATGTAAGGGCTAGTTTTTCAATTGATTGATTGATATGTGGGGGTTTAAAGTGACAAAACCACCATATGATTATGAAAGACGCCGTAGTGAAGGGCTCCGGAAATTTCGATTACCTGGGGTTCTTTCACGTGCACCCAAATCTGAGCACACGGGCCTACAACATTTCCGCCTTCATCAGAAATGCTGCCGCCGCAGCCGGGATTGGATCCCGCGACCTGCCGGTCAGCAGCCGAGTATCTTAAGACATTATACCACTGCGGCGGAGCAGGGCTAGTTTTTCCTTGTTAAATGCAATACTAATGAGAACTAACGAGAACTAAGGTACCGAGAACTTATGAAAGTGCTTGTGTATGAGCATGTATTGAGCTGCAGTGATTGAAGTGACCTTTTACTTCTAAAAGCCGCTTTCGGAGCAGAAAATGTACCACTTTGTAGCAGCCACAAGTGTTTTCCGAGCAGAAGACTAATTTGTAGGAGGTACTGGTGTTTTAGGAGCGGATGGCAAAATGTGTTACATATCTACAGGAGTTCGAAGCATCGCCGACGTGTCTCACATTTATAAAAGATATTTCACGCAACAAACAACGCACATTGCGAGAAACGAACGGTTAAAATATGTTCGGTTATCCAACACTATGTGAGATGAGCTAAATGAACAAAAATACCAGTACTTATGGCAGAAAGGAGACTAAACCGGTAAAACTGAGCACCACGTTATATATACACAGTCACATATATGCGTTGCCAATGCAACGGCTGACCATCGGTACGATATCAAGGCAGTCACGATCATTTTCGCATTTCTCAAAACTATAGCCTGCATGTCAGCCTGTAAAACAAGAAAGAGCTAAGGGAGCTATATGCCCAGTATGCAAGTTCTTTCAGCATAAATGGGATCAATGCAGATAAAGCTGCACACTAGTAGCGTATGCTAGCATGTCGTATAAAGATTGCTTTTGATTTCTTTAGTGCTAGCGAGCTTTGGTCACACGATTCATACTACTCATTTTTTTCTCTTTCTCAGTGCCTTTTCGGAGCAGTAACGGAGCAGTTATTAACTAAAATTACACTCTAAAGCAGCGTGTAGCATAATTTATCTTTTGGAGAAGTGTGGAGAAAACGGAAGAGCACGTCCGTGACAGGAGGGCAAGGGGGAGGAGGAGGAGCGGGGAAGAAGGTGGGGGGGGAGTGCACAGCTCACATCCCATCTCCTTCCTAGATGAGCACCCTGTGTGGCGGTTCTTTTTTTTTTTCTCAGGATAGCCAAATACAGAAACCGAAATCTGGCTCTATTTTTTTTTTATGGGAGCTTACAGCACGCCCAAGTATCTTTCACTTTTAAAACAATCCGCCTTTTACATGATGCCCCGAGCCGTGCGCCTTTTCACTAAGCGTGCAGGCATCTTTTGATCTCGGAGGCTTTGCTTCTGGCGGTATACCGGTCATCCTGCCACTTGTGGCGTGGTGCCACAACCGGGTGGCTGTCTTCTTTCCCTTTTTAGGGGCGAAGCTCCTTAGGGCGTGGGCTGTGCGTCCCCTGTAGGCTGTATGCAGCCACCTCTAGTTTAGTTCTTGCAGTGTTCACTAGATGGCGGTACCATCCCCTGTATGTAGCCACCTCTAGTTTAGTTCTTGCAGTGTTCACTAGATGGCGGTACCGTCTCCTGTATGTAGCCACCTCTCGTTTAGTTCTTGAAGTGTTTACTAGATGGTGGTACTTGTAGCTGATGATGAAAAGATGCAAGATGTTATAAACTAGAAAGCGGTACTTGTAGTTGATGAAAGACGCGAGATCTTATAAAATAGGAATGATGTCACATATGGCGCGTATCATTGGTTGAAGGCAATCGTTCGATTTAGTGCGGCGACGTACGCTAGGGGGAGCGATGTAATAAAATCGAGTGGGCAAAATGTACAGAGGATTCATGGTTTACCAGGTTTACCTCCGGAGCTTCGCCCACTCATCATCATTCACTTCGTGGATATGGCGGAATTTTTTTTAACCCTTACGCCACCTCGCGGGCACGGTCTGCTTGCGGCTTTCCGCCGAACTCATTTGCATTAATAATGAAACTTGGTGGTCAAGCTCTTCATTTAAATTGGATTAACATTTAATTCACTTCAACGTTTGATTTGTTAGCCCTATATTACAGGCTTCGAATAGCCTCCCGTTTAACGTCCCTGCGCAATCACTTCATCGTTTGCAGCTGTTCGGTGCTGCTGAACACGCTGTGGTCGCGTCCGATAAGGACAGGTTTGCTTCATATACGGTTCTAGTATAGCTACAGAGGTACAGCCCAACTAGGGAAACATATATCGTTTCATTCATTTGTTTCCAGGAGTTTGCAGTCGACAGGGGCGGATCCAGCCATACAATTTAGAATGGGATAGGGCAGTCACTTGGACTAAAACTGGGGTCCTGGCTCCTTTGCTTGTTACTATCATCTTTAGTAGAACTCGCTGTTGGGCTAGCTGGTGCATATCTTAATTAAATGGTCAATTTCGCGCGCCAAAATCACGACCAAACAGAAGAAGAAAAAGAGCGCCCGTCCTGTCTATATGCTTAATTCTTCAGTGTAATTATTTGCTATAATTCGCAAGCGAATCACACTTCACAACTTCCCGCAATCGAATCAGAAGCAATCATACTTACCGATTCTCTCTCAGTATGCACTGCACTACCTACAGCAAAAAACTTGACGTTATTGAGTATGATTAGCAGTTTATTACCAGACAACCTGAAAAAAATTTCATGTGCTATAGATACCTGGCCACTGCAGGATTTATCCAAATGAGATGGCAGACTCATTAGCCAGAACATCTTTAAGCGGACAACTCTTACCTATTTTACCTGATTTCGCCTATGTAACAGCACTCAGATATAAAAATTCTTGTTTGCACAAGGAAATAGAAAAAATACCATCGCATAAAGTCAGAGACTTCGTATATCTAAGATTTTGCTGGAACAAACAGTGGTGTGTATCTCGGCAGTTAGAAATTACAATCACCAGATTACTATGCAGAATTCCGCACCTCCATAAATCTGGACTCGCAGCATCTCCGTTATGTCTTTTCTTTCAAGGAATCAGAATCAATAGATCATTTATTTTTATCCTGTCAACGATATTCTTATCAAAGGAAATGATACCTTGTCGACCATTTGAGAATCTAGGTTTAAAAATAAACGTGGAAGTAATTTTATCCTTCGGAGGAATTACATTAGGTTATAGCCACAGGGAGATTTACTCTGCCGTGTGTGCGTACATAATGGCAACAAAAAATATTACCTTGTTAGTCTATTATTATTATTTACGGCTACGAGACTGCCTGAATGCCTGACTCATAACTAACTCACTTGATGATCCTGCCGCACGGTTCTTGGCCGATCCCCCTTTGTGGGCGAGTGCCAGCAAAGCTGAAGGCTCATCATCATCATCATTCTGTGTAGACGTTATTTTGGTCCGAAATTGTCTATGTAATTCAGTTATTATGATCACAAGAACACCCTTACAGCATAAACAGCGTGAATTTGACCTCGCAGTGGTCCCGCTCATTTGTCCTCATCTGTGATAGGAGGCGAACGACAGGCACTGAAGGTGGGGGGCTGACACGAACTGGGAGGGGGGAGATCTGGACCCCCCCCCCCCCCCACCCTCTGGACTTGCCAGTGCCTTTCGACAGACACGAACAAACCCCACCAACGAGTAATACACAGCTTCGTCGAGAAAAACAACCTTCCACAGGCGCGCCATCGGTCGCAGCTGACCAGTATACGTTCGCCTTAATTGACCGGACAAGTGTACATATACGTGTCAGCACGCACACGGCGCAGTCTCTCAAAATGTTTTTTTTTATTTTTTTTTATTTCGCTCTTTCTGGACATGCCTCTCCACTTCGCCTTTCGAACTTAAATGGGATCCAAAGCGTACCGACCGCTGGGCGAATCTTTATCACTGCCTCTGTCCACTCAAGCGATAACTCACACGGGATCATCACGCTGCCGTGATTCAAGCGCAGACACTGATTGATTTGATTGATTTGTGGGGTTTAACGTCCCAAAACCACCATTTGATTATGAGAGACGCCGTAGTGGAGGGCTCCGGAAATTTCGACCACCTGGGGTTCTTTAACGTGCAGCCAAATCTGAGCACACGGGCCTACAACATTTCCGCCTCCATCGGAAACGCAGCCGCCGCAGCCGGGATTCGATCCCGCGACCTGCGGGTCAGCAGCCGAGTACCTTAGCCACTAGACCACCGCGGCGGGGCTCAAGCGCAGACACTCACCTCAACAACCCGCGTAAAACGGCATGGGGGGGAGGTGGGACGTTAAAAGATTGAGGCGGCACACGAAGCGAACAAACGTGTCAAGGAATCGTATATATATATATATATATATATATATATATAATTTACTAGATGCGCTTTCACATAACAACTGTTTATTGTGCCGACGTTTCGACGGGAACCCCGTCTTTTTCAAGGCATAATAATATTTACACATGTTCCGTACCTTTT